>JAJIZL010125028.1:330454-348618 GCA_023969395.1 Amblyomma maculatum
ACGTTCTACGTGACGCAGGCGGTAACAAAGGACGTCCCACGTCCGCCGCTATGGCTGAGGGTGGCGCTGGTGAACACTCTCAAGATTCGTATACAGACGACATAAATACCCAAGAAAGTAGCAGGGGGGACAGCGGCCGATGTAGCTCAGTTGGAAGAGCACCGGACGCGTTATTCGGAGGTCGTGGGTTCGGATCCCACCATCGGCACGTTGTTTTTTCTTCTACTTTGTGTCTAATTATCTTTCCCATTAACAGATTACATTACTAATTTCTGTGATTATCCAAGTAAACATTAAAAAAAAAGAAAGACATAAAGTACCATCCCCAGCGCTTTCCTTGGCCTCGCCGACTGTTGGCTTCTTTCGTTCATATATATATATATATAGCATTCATTGGAAGCGACTGAGCGGTTGGATTATTGGCTCATTAACGAGCGCACCTCAAACTGGCTGCGTAAATGTAGCCAGTGATGAGCTGGTGAGTGGAGCGAGTGGCAATAGGTATCACTAAAAACAGGACAGCAATTTCTCTAAGTTGCCGCTCGCAGCTTCCGTCTGATGTTGCCTTTATGTTGACGTCCGGCGGAATGAAATGGAAAATGGAAGATTATAGAACAGTGCCCCTGTATGCAAAGCCTTCCGATTTGGTTCTTTCTGTCAAATGCAGGACGTTATCAATATCTCTCCTCCTTTCTTTGAGATTACTGACGATGCGCAATTGTGCTGTGTTCTTCAATATATTTAAGGACTGTGAATGCTATTCGGCATGCGAGATGAGTGCGTGGTTTACTGTGCAGGTGTAACCAAGAAAATTACGGTACCCTGTAGATCGAATACAAGATGGCTGTTGCACTTTTTTTACAGCGCTAGTATTTCGAGAAGATGAAAATGCCGCCATTTTCTCCGCGATTCCTTATAGAATATGGGCTCCATTTTCTAGAAAACACACTCGCCAGCCATCTCGCAAAGCAGTTCTCAAATTGCGCATCCAACCACCAGCATCAGCCAGCCTAGCCCACCCTGGAGCATCTTCACGCGCCATCATACCCGACACCGACCCTAATCTGCCAGGCAACGGCATATATACAATCAATTCGCCTACATTTACGCAGCAGTACGAGAAACCAACGAAGAAACCAAATTCTAAGACGCAGAGTAAAGGTAAGTAGGCTTACAAAACCCTTGAAAACCATGTCCCTCCGCCGTCGACCCGTATCCCCATACCACACTCAACCTCCCGCGGTGCCATCGAACAGAGAGAGGCGAGAGAGAAAGCAAACAAAAATGCACTCGAGTTAATCTGAGTGCGGTTGCTGTTGGCTAAACAAAAATAGAAAGACATCAAATGTAAACAGAGGGTAAATTAGGAAATAAGGATTTAAAGTAGGGATGCGCCTACTTGGAACTCAAAACCTGCTGCGGCATTTTCGACACTGTAATCCTGGATTAGCAATCCTCTTTATCACCAGTGGATTGTGCGTGTACAGGATCGTCAGTTGTGAACTTATGAACAGGTGATCGCCCACTTTAAAACGTCCATGAGTTCGACGCGGATTGGTGCACATCGAAGCAATGGGGAGCTGGCACGATGCACTGGAGGTGGGGCTGCACATTCCCTGTTTCGTCGCTGTAATGTGCGGCAGAGTCCGAAACAATGTAGCTTGTAGATAATGACCACCTGTTTACGTGGCCGCAATAAAAGAGGATTATTCTGTATTTTGTGTAGCCACGGGCTCCACACTGCGGTGGTGCAATGCTGAAGGCTCTCGGAAACTGTGCCCAGGAATGCCGGATATTCGGTGGCGGCGAAAAGCAAAGGCATCCGTATTCTTTGTGATGTTAGTGCAAGTTAAAGAACCCCAGTTGAATTTCTGGAGCCTTTCACTATGGCATCGCTCCTAGCCTGAGCCGCTTTGTGCCCTATTAACCAATTCTAACCAGCCCTTTCAAGCTCAGCACTCATCATAGTGCGGGATTGGAAAAAAGACGTGTAGTATGGAAACGCCTGCGTTAGCATTGTAAAAACTGCCCTAAAATAGTATAGGAATCGTATCTACGTACGTCTTACACAGTAAAGAATTTTCACAGGCTCAAAACGTTAAAAAACTGAGTGTTATTTTTTTTTATTGAAATTGATGTTGATTTTCTGCTGCCATCGAGAACCTACCTGAGGATTGCCATTGTATACACGTCTTGGTTATCTGAAAATTATATCGTAAAAACGTTTTATGCATGCGTTATCTAATAGCCTGTGCACCCGTTTGCTGCAGGTCGAATAAATTAGAATAAATGTCAATTTTATCCGCTCCTTTTATAGTAAAACTGTCTGCTCTTTCGAGAATTTGACACATTATATTTACAAACACATTCAATAAATCACTGCGAAACTTCCGTTCTTACGAAAGTCAGAAGGTCAGTTGTTGTTAGTCGATAAAAGACGTAGTTCATAAAAGTAAATCTAGCCTAAAATTTCAACCGACTCCAAAACCAGCCATCGATGAAATGTTTTCGCATTATACAAATCGATCCATCACATGAAACTAGTCGCCTTTGTTCAAGTGGTTTTACTGCTCTTCTACTTTCGCATACAAGAGCTATATTCTAAATATTTCAATACAATAGCAATATTTTGCCACTAGCCCATTACCTACCTGTTCTCTTTCGCAATGTGAACGCGAGCATTGAAAATGTAAACAGAAACACAAAATTTAAACTATTCATGAATTAAGTAAGTTTCACGACAAACGAGGATCGGCTGCAGCCACAGCGGGTAATTATCTTGGCTCGCTTTCGTATTTGGCAAACTTCTCGGCTACAGCATATTCAGGCTTCCTGTTGATCAATGGTTTCAGCAGACTCTGCGGCACAGCTGCTGTCTCTTTCTTCAACAAGATGGCGTATGTGTAGGGCGCATTGACCTAGGGGAAAGGAAGGCATGGCACAAATAGAATTTCATGAAGAGGACGAGGCGCACTGAAAGGTACAAAATTGTTCGTTTTTTTTTAAGCTAAAACTTGCTTAATACTACGACGTTTCCTGCACAGTGATATGAAACAACATGCGGTGCTCGAGTATGTGACGCCATTGCTGGAACGCATGAGATACTATTTTCAGAGAAAATGCAAATTCTGAAATGAACACAGTACAGGTAAAGCTCTAAATCTCAGGAAACTGAAAATTTTTAATCTGTGTTTTTATATTCTGAGCATTACTTAGAGCGCCATTCATACGTTACAGGGAAAATTAGGGACAACGTTTTGAACGGAAAACAGCGCAGAGACGGAACACAGAGGGCGTGCATATGTCTTTCTTCTTATAACCCCCTCCCCGCCCCCCTTTCGCGCTGTTTTATTTTACTCATACCTGCGGGGAGAAGAAACAACAGAGAAGATGGTAACGCGAAAAGTAAGGACACTATCATTAACGCTAGTTAAGTATAGCGATGATGAAAACTACTGTAGAAGCGTTGCATCAACACCATAATAATCATCGTCATCCCCTTAGTCATGTCAACTACAACAAAAAAATGCATGATTGGTTAATTTAGAATTAGACCTTTTCTGCTGAGAATGCGGCCCATTTTTAGCTTAATCTCAGTTGATCATATCAGTTCGTGCAGTCCCCTCGTCTTTGGCTTTAGATATACACGCGGTTGAATGTGCGAGAGTACATTATCTTTTCTTGCTTAATATTTTCTGACCATGACCATCACAGGGCAGCCAAGAGCAATGCAGACCTAACTGTAAATTTAGAAGCACTGAGCGCACAAAAATTTAAAAAAAAATGAGACGCGGAAACTACACCCTCGCAGAATGCTGACGCTGGGAAAACGACTGATTCTCCGTACTGCCCAGAGAAGAGCTCTCACGCTGGCTTCTAATGGAAGCGGGCACTGACTCGTCGGGTCACCAGCTCCCGGCGTCCCATTGCCAATCGGAGATTCCCTCCTTTAGACAGCCAAGCGAGAGTGACGCCGGCCTCGTTCTACTTTCATCAAACTCTTCGGTTATCGGGACGATTACCGGCAGCCGAGGGATGAGACGGATGGCAATCACTGAGTTTGCAAAGCCTCGGAAGCCGTATGGCGTAGAGATTGATCGCATGGATGAGCTGCTGCAGAAAGCTGCTACTGCTTCGATTTCTGGATTCCTGGATTCATTGCTACTGGATGATTTTTCTGTCTATTCTTTTGTGGGCTCACAAATCAAACTGGACAGGAAGGTCTTGACCGCCTTGAAGATTCCGTTTCTTCCACCCTGTTTCTCTTTCTCCTTTTAATAATGCGTCTGGGTCTTTGGAAAGGCAGCGCTTCTGAAAGAAGTAACCAACAATATTTATGTGTTCTTTTTGTTTACGACGGATATAAAAATGTCCGGGGGTACAGTTAAGAGCGTCTACCGGTGAAAATGCGAAAACATTATAATGACTGTGACTCTTGAGTCATGCTTATGTTTATGAGTCGTGACAAGGTGCATGTTTAATGCACTCTACCTCTTAGAGTAGAGTGAGAAGTAGGTTGGGAGGTCATGTGCCAGGTAGGCCTCTTCTACCCTCTGAGCCGAGTCAGGTATCCGGTCCGGCAGATCAGGTGCAGGGCTGCGCAGGGCAGCCTCCCATTCCTTCTTTGTAAATCATAGATGGAGTTTGTTGGGGAATGACGAACGGATATGAAGTGTACTCAAAACTAGTCGTTGGTTGTTTTTCTTGTGATCCCTTCCTACCCGAGCTGTCGTTTTTGGATAATATTATTCAGCTCCTGCGTTCGCGTTGTGAAGAAAAAGAATTGGTGGGGGTTTAGTTACAGTTTAACCTTGTGCGTACAAACGAGTTCATTTACATGGTTACACAAAGAAAAGCTCATAATTTTGGTGGTGTTGCCATTTTTCAGCTGTCTCGACAGCCCTTTTCGCATTCTGGCTATCTCCCATTCGCCGTAAAACAGTATCTCGGTGAGCGATGTCGACTGGATGATAGGCCGCGCCTTGACTCAGTGACATCTAAGGTCTATTCTGCAGATCTAGGCTGGTGCGCAGCGCACTTCTTTTTCTACACTCAGTCATAATGTCAATGTGACTGCAATTATCACGTGACAGCGAGCCATATGCCTAAGCTGTTGTTCATAGCTTTCAAATTTCACCTTGTCCATATTGGGTCTGACAAATTGAAAATCCCCGCTTTGGATCTGTGACTTTAAATTAAGGCCTCAATAAAGCACGAAGTGTTATTTTAAATATGTTTCGAGTTCAACTGGGTGTACTCAGAAGTCGGTATTCGTCTCTGTGGCGAGGAACGTCTGAAAATATGTAAATTTGCAAGATCCTCAGAAAGCAAGACACGTATAAAACCTAAAATAGGATTATGAAAGGATTCGGGACAGATGCTAAGAAAGGGTTGAAGTCCATGCATTCTTATAATGTTATCTGTACTATTGTATTCTAAATACAAACATAGCATTGCTTTTTCTTAAACGTGCCACTACTTTTGAAAATTGAAGAATTCTTATATACCTTTTTTTCTTATCTTGTCTGACTTATTAGAATGAAATGTTTTCAGATTATACTTTTACTTTTTGTAACGATCTGAACTCAAATTATCTGGGCATATTAGGACTGATCTGTCCTCATAAAAAAATATTTCGCGAAGCCTTTCTCGCCATGCATGGAAATGGAGCTCAATATTTGTGTTTCCCTAGAGTTATTGCAAAAAGCTATGCTTATCAGGTTCAGGTTGATGCTGTTGTTATGTAGAATTAGGGCTCTGAAATAAATATCACACTGCTTCGATTTTTCGTAAGGGTACTTTGGACTCTTTTTGTCTTAGCGCGTAAAAGTGGACTCTCTTCTACTCATAAGAAATAAAAGGCTGCACTCCTACCGTTGAATGAAGTATTGACGAGCAGCATACGTAAAGAAAACAGAATTTCTCGATTAAAAGGCACCAAGGTGATTTACACGGATGTGCCTACGTGTACGCGAACCTAGAAGAAGCGTACGTTACTCAAGGGCCCAGATGAACCGTTCAGCTCTACCTTCTAGCAACATACATTAAAGTCTTGCTGCTAAATCTTTTTCCTCAATTTTTGTGCAGTTAATTTCATTTAAATCAGGCAAACATGGCAGCTAGATCATTCGCTCAGTCCCTACAGTTGCCCAAAATCTGCCGAAATAAAAAAATACTTTAAAGAAAATAGAAATATTATTCCGAATAGAAACAAAATAGTGACTTCGACAAAAATCGAAATATTTGCCACCAGTCATCCGTTCTTTACAAATATGACGTCAAAAAGGTTGAAATACAGTTTTAACGCTTCTGAATACAAATGCAAAACTGAACTCGTTTTCTTAAACTTTACAATTGATGAGTACTCCTTAATAGGAAAATAAACTGCACAAAGCTGCATTTAGTAGTAACGAACGCTATGTAGTTGCATTTTCCACGATAGATGAATCAATCTCACATGTGCAACTTAATTTCATTTTCTCTTCAAGCCGATTAAAGGTAAAGCTGGTATGCACTCTAACGCTATCTAAAGTTCACAGCTGTACACATTGCTTGCAACCTCTTTCAGTATATTGTTAGTATCGTGTCGTGTATTTTGTAGTAGTCTTGACAGCAAGTCAATGCGGGGGTTGCTACTTTTTTATCACTTTAACGATCTACTCCCGCGCCAGGGAAGAGTGTCTCTAGGCAGCCACCCCATAGCTACATGATGGCGGACGCAATACCAAATTGAAAAGCGCCCCACGCGTTGTTATCGCTGCTATCTATGTGCAATGTCAAGACACGTATTCTCTGAATGCCAGCCGGACAGGTCTGTTTGAGCTATAACATTTGATTTACCAAGCGAATGCGTAACGGCTCTAGAGTAGTCGTCGCTTTCGCGTTTCGTGTGTGAGTGTCCAATCATGGCATTCGACGGTCTCGCTTTGTGATGCTTCCCGTTTTCTTTGCGCGTAAGCTCAATCAACAAAATACACGACATTTCTGCTGAAAGGTGCCAACATTGTAAGCATCAACAATTTTAAGAAAAGGCGAAAGCTCGGAAAAATAGAACATCTTTACGAAGCCCTATTAGATATGCGGGATTCAGAAAATGATGGTAGCGCACAGTTTCTTTAAGTGCACTTATATTGCGGCTCAAAATAAAGTGAACAGTTATACTCCTGCCCAAAATTAAGTCATTGTAATGCCTTTTCGTAAGATTACAGTGACATATTTTTTTTACGTTTGTAGAACATTTACTGTGATTAGGTTCCAGAGGAAATCCATTTGGGAAACTTATTCGAATCTTATCTCAAATCCAAGAATGTCAAAATCTTATGAGCGTACTATTAAAGTTAGTTCAATTTTTTTACCTCCGCCTAAAAATGTTCATTTTCATTTGAAACTCTTCACATTGCAGCCTGTTATTTGAAGTCATTACTCTCGGGCACAGCGGTGGCCCTGCCTTACCTGCGAGTTGTCGATCATTTTGCATCATTTGTTTCTTGCTGACTACTTTTCCAAGTTTATCTCGAATGTAATTACAGCTATAATTGAGTGCTTAACCATTTGAATTTCTATCGCGTGCTACGCATGTCTCCGTTCGTCTCCGAGCCTAGTTCCTCTTTGTCAGCCGTAATGTGTGTTCACAATTATCGAATATGTGTAGCATATTATATGTGTAGTTAGGCTTAAAATTTGATCGCTAAAGAGCCGCAGTATGACCGAGAACAGCAGGTTTCAGTAGTATAACATAAAAAATCAAATATTTCTTGAAAATGATATTCAATCGCTTCAAACCCCTTTTATGTTCACTGTTGTTCTTTAGCTGTAATATTTTTTATCTCACGCAACATTAATTACCATTGTTTGCTAATGACGTAATATGTTTTTGCGCAGCACCGAACGAAATCAATGAACATCCAATCTTTCATTGTGACAGGCGTATAACATTGCTCATGATAGTACATAAATGCATATTCAAAAAATCAGCTTCAAAAACATGGCTTTGTAACAACTGACAAGTGCGTATACACTTATCAAAATGGTTGCAATGAAATGAAGCTGATGATGAAAATGCTGAAGGGGACAAAACAATTAACACTCTAGTATGTGTGCTTAAAGGAAATTTCACTCTGCAGGAATGTAGTTCTCTTTACGGAAATACGAATCCCACTTAAAAACGAAGAAAATGCCTTACAAGTATAGGAAAGACGTTGGAGACTGCAAAATAAAATAAAATGTAACTAGATTTTCATTTCGTACTAATTCGAACTTTGAAGCCTTTCTCTTATAGATGCAGCAATAAACAATTCGAAAAAAAAAAAAGAACTTGAGCGCACATTAGTGTTTAATTTTGTCAGTTAAACAATATAGTGCAATAATTTTTGCACTCCATATTTATCAAACTTTCAAGGCTGTTGGGTTGATTCAATTGAAAATCTATGATTATGTTTCTTTCTAGTTCCTATTTTCCTTTTTTTTCTTTTGATGTTTTCAAAGTTTGGCATAACTTGAAGCACTGCAGAGAAGAAACAGACCGGTCTAAACCTGCAAAATCTGTACCGAAAGAAAGCAAATGAATTTCAGATTATGCGGAAAAATGTTCGGTGTGAAAACTCTATGCATTTTGCCAGAATGTTCGGCTAAAACTTGTCTTTTTTACACAGGATAACTCCTGAACCTATGCTTTAAAATTTTTCTTACAAACCAGAGATGCAAAATAAATTCCCTTCAGTGTTTCTAACAGTACTAGATTTTAAAAGTTTAATCAGTCTCTAGTCATGCGCGATAATAGTTTAGTGTGCATGCAGAGCAGCTAAAGACATTAAAATTTACCACATGATATAAAAGCACTTTCTCTGCCTCTTGTAAATAAAAAAGGTTATCATGGGATATCTGCTACATTCCTTATCTGCACATACCCATGTATCAGGTGTCCCAGCTAAATGTAACGAAGCTTTTAAAACTTACAGTGTGCCATAGCTCAGGGAAACTAATTGAAAGCTGCTGAGAGTCGCCTATCCTGGCTGGTAGTATATATTTGGTTCGCCAAATATAAGTGTTAGAGAATAACTCAACGCTTTATTTGTTGGCTTCACGAGTATAAGATAAATGTTAAATTAATAACAACTAGGTACGTTTCTTCTACATAAAGCTGCCAATTACCTATATATATTTATTTGAGTTAAAACAAACCCATCGAGTTAAATTTTAATCACTTGCCCAGTGGACACACAAAACTTCATCGGATAAAGCACCCGAAAGAAAAGCTGACTTGTATTTGTGGCGCGTTGCGGTACTGTCGTATTGAAACATTTTTATTACACTAGGTCTTGTTTACGGTCGGCAATACGTCAATTCTAACTTTATAGATATAGTGCCGCTTGATATTTCTTGGTACAATGCAAAAAGTTTGTATACAACCGCCACCTAGTTTCAACGCACTAGGGCACAGTCTATTTTAAAACCCTGGTTACATTTCGCTGTGGTTATGCATGACAAGAGTGCTAACAAACGGTGTAGCATGAGAAGTCTCCTCCTGCAGATTTCAGAAAATTCTGTCATGAGCAAATCTTTCAAGATCGTACAAAAGGGGAAAATGGTGAAATCCAGTATGGCAAATGTGGTCATACGCTACAATGGCTCGACATTTGTGCTGAAAACAAAAGGTTATATTGCAACCGCTGCATAGCTGTCAAAACCACAGCGCTGCCGCCGTCGACAGGTCATGCTAATGAAATTGATACAAAGTTACAGTTTTACTGTTTTTCCAACACACTAAAAGAGGAATGGTAGTGTAATTGCCAATAAAAGCATGCGCGCATTTCAAACATTGATTCTATTTCTCTTTGTTCTACAATTTTAACGTTGTACATAGAAAAAAGAGAAGGAAGAAATACCTTCAATTGAATATAGTGGTTTGGCTTAGCCTACCGTGATATGCTTCCCGCGCGTACAAGCGCTGTAAGATGAGCGGGAAAGGGACCGCATAAAGACAGTGATTATAGACATGAAGAGATTGTGGGATGCATGTAAATGAAATTCTTTTTTGCGAACACTTTTGGCTGTTACCGACACTTTCTGTAGGAGACCTGGAAACACTCTCAATTATTCCGCATGCCACTGCTCAAAATATCTGTATTTCTGCATTCACAGTTGGGCCATTGCAGCAAAGCACATTTTAGAATTTTTATTTATACCTGCTTCACATCATGGGATTTGTGTTTAATGCCATGAAAACCAAGAGTTTGTATTGTGCTATTACACATCTTCTTAGAGGGGCTCGAGATGACAAAATAGCTTCCCGATTGCTGATATCTTTGAGACAGGCCGTAATGGTTAGACCTCAATCACAGAAGGAAAGTGCAGTTGAAAGCTTCGGACGTCGGTTGCGTAATGTCCCACACTACTGTGAAATTTCAAAATCTGGACGTAAGGCAAGCGTCAAAATAAAGATAAAAAAAGTAAGTGCTCAGAGCCACTAGAGAACTATCCCAAATAGAGAAACGCTGTCTGAGACCCGTCACACGATTTCGGCGTTTTGATAAAAACATGTGCTGCCCGAACGACAAAGGCGTCGTCGGAGATAAAAAGGTCTGAAATGGTCTTGGCGGGGAACGAAGAGTGGGTGTGATTTCGGAAAATAACAATTCGCGTCTCAGATTCTCCACCAGGGAAACTTCCATTTAAGACTGAGAGCTGGGAACAAACCAGTAGAGATGAAAAACAGCAAAGGATGAACTAAATGAAAGTGGGCTCATTCACGCGAAAGAAAGCTTGCACAAGAAGCAGGGAATGAAGATAAGTCAACGCGAAATCCGGCCTCGGCGACAAGCGCTTCAAGCGAGTGCAAACAAAAGCACTTCGCATTCATTTTACGCGATGGATCCATCCTCAGAGCTGCTGAAAAGCAAGCCAACTTCCAGCGTAAATGTCTCGTTAGAAAAAGAGAAAGCTTTTAGCGATACGCTGCTGAACTCAGAAAAGAACGACTGAAAGCCAAACACAAAAGAGTGGGTTGTTTTCGGGAAGAAAATGAAATAAAATATGAGGGCGAAATAGAGCGAAGCGGCCGCCGAGCTTATTGAAATTGTAATCGTTGGTGCCGGGATATAAACGCTCACGTGGCCAGGTGAAACGTAAAGAGCAACGAGACCTTCTTCTTTAAGTACATATCAGCTTGCGCGAATTCCTTTGAAGACGTGGACTAGCGAGACGTAAGAAAAGCTTAGACAATATCGGAAATTCTGGAAGCAGCGTCAAAAACGAGTAATTCTGATGATTTTCACCCTAGGTTCCGGTCTTGCGATCATTCGCAGCCATTATTTGTCTCTTTCGTACGCTGCTCATTATATGTTCGCGATTATGTGAGAGCAATTTCTGGCGAACGCACGTGGTGCGGGCACACGTGCTTGGGATGTTATACATCCGACCATATCTTGCTCTTGCAGTGCACCAATAAGGAGGTCTTAATTATTGAAGCAATTAGTGTCAGACCTCTTTCCGATATCTTTATTCTACAGACAGATTTTGGATCGTTTGGGCGCCTATATTAGCTTGTTGCTAGTTTTATTGTTTCGAGCATCTCATCAGGAAAAAAAATTTCCGAGAACACTACCAGATCTGCACTGGAGAAATGCGTGAGCCTGAGCGTTGTGTTATCTACGAGATATGTCAGTGCGATACCTCGAGTAAGCCAACTATAGAACGCGCTGAACACTGATGCATGCAATTGAACGCCGGTTGCGTTCGACAAGGGCTCGCGATATACCGTGTGTGCAGCAGCAACGTATCAGGCTTTCGCAGGTCTCCACTGCCAATTTCACGGTGCTCTCGGAGTTTTTCAGACTGCAATTGGTGAATTACATCGCTTTACACACTTTCTAACTATTCCCACAATTTGTTCACGCAAATCACGCCCGGCTATTTCGCGTTCAAACATTTCAACTTTCGCGCCAGTGGTAGGCCTACGTCACCGGAAGTGGAGTACCACATGACCCGATTTAGACGTCGTCATTACCGCTCCTGGCTTTCTCGACATCTGAGTGATGTAACTGGCGCTAATCATTTACTTAATTAACCCACATGCACGAAATTATTCTTTAGCAAGATTTTTTGATCCTCTCTATCTAATGCAACCATTATTTTCCTGGTAACTAAAACAATGTTCCCTAAAAATCTTAAAATTATGAGTGTATCAAGACGCGTAGGTTGTACGTCCTCCTACACCCTAAACACCGTCAAACTTGCGTCTTTTTTATCATATCGATATTTAGACATACTAATATCAACCACTTTGAATTGGAAGCATCATATTCACCACATAATTGCTAATGCTAACCGCTCTTTAGGCTACGTGCGACTTCAGTAAAGCCCCGATTACACTAAAATTGTTGCTGTATATATTTCTTGTCTATTCCAAACTATAGTATTCATCTTCCATCTGGGATTCTAACAATGCAACCTTAAATAATGGTCTTGAATTTGATTCAGAATAACGCGGTTTATTTCAATCTTTCAAGCTATAACCGCATCGCCAGCATTACTAACATGAAGGCCAGTCTGTCCCTGCCCTGTATATCACTACTACGGAAATTTTTTGCCTTTGTCTCTTTCACAAGGTTTATCATCATGACTACTTCCATAGCAATTTCATATCAGCGCCATAAGAGTTGATCACCAGCAAAAAGTGCACGTTATTCATTGCCACACAAAAACCTTTTATTATTCTTTCATGCCACGTACATCATATGATTCGAATCACCTTCCCGCAGATATTGTATCAATAACAGGTTTCGAACTTTTTCGCCAGTCGCTGTCTGCATTTTTGTTTCTTGATTTGATTTAGCTTTCTTTACAAGTAACTCATTTTTCTTCTTTCTTCCTTTTTCATGATGAGGTTTGGTCATTTTTGCATGGTGTCCTAGTTATTGGCTGAAAATGTTTTCATTATGCTATCAACAATTTTGATAATGTTTGTATTGTGTTCTAGTTCACTTGTCGGAAATTTTGTATTGTGTTTGTTTTCTAAAACTGCCGCTTTTTGTTAAGTTATGATTTATGTACTCCACTCCTCTCTACAATGCCTAGGCGATTGAGGGTATGGAAATTAAATAAATAAATAAACTAGTGTTCTCCGAACGTGATCATGATGGCAACTGTGACACGAAACGGCCGAAATACCTGCTTAATGCTTACGCTTTGAAAATTACTTTCACCGCTGACAAAAGTGATGCATAGGGAAGGGAATGCATGCGCGTGTGAACTCAGATTTCGTGCGTGATTTGTGCTTACGAAGTGAAGTCTTGACACCAGCTATGTCTAAATTTTTAGTTAACCTGCACTGGCGGTTGAAACCTCTAGCTGCTCCAACCCAATGGCTCCACTGCCGTAAGAGACGCATCCTTGCAGTTTTTTTGTTTTCGTGCCCACATGCTCTAGCGTATAGGAAACATTGGGCTAGACCAATTACGCGTTAAAACTAGAGAGCGTCTCTACAAATGGCCGTGTGCACACTTTCGTCTTGATTAATTTGGATCGAATAACGGCTGATAGATAGCTTATATTTTCAAAAGAAATGCGCGAAACGCTGCGATTTTGCACTAAGTTAGAATGTACAAACTCCGTATGAACAAACTCAAGTTACGTATTTATAGACTTGTGCCGTATGTAGAGAGTTCATCACACTTGTCCATAGAGTTCTCGAGCTATACTATACGGAGGAACTAAAGCGACATTCCGAGACATGTACTGACTTTTACTGGTAATGCGCGGTCCGGCAATGTCTTGCACATCAAAAATACGCATGTACATCGTTCCTAACAAAGGAGTTGGGTCATGGTAGTATTTATTTAATCGGCAGATGCTTGAGCGCTCTCTACAATGGTGATAGGTTCCGTACAAACTCTAATATGTAATTCTTGAGGTAAACATAAAATTGCTAGAAACTGTGGCGGAAACTCCTGTCTTAGAATACGATTCGCTGTAAATAATTTAATTGCAATGGCATAGCACATATGAATCGCCATTGCTAATCTTTTGCATGTCAAAATTACACGCTGATATTTTTGGCTGTCATTTGGCTACTGCAAGGTAATTAGTGATGCATAGTGGAGGCGCGAAGCGCCCAATTTGATCAGAGTGTACTTCTTATAGGCGAAGAACAGAAGGAATGTCGAAAGCCTCAGTTCATGCGGCCTTGTCTAAAGAATGTTCATTCGGCGTGTCTTCCGTAATACATTCTGGTTTTGAGAGAGTGAGGCGCACGTTTAAGGCTGTTTAAAAACGGGAACAAGTACGTAATCCTCTCAAAAACAATAAACTCTTCGTACTGGGAAATTACGACGATGGTGTTCTATTACTGTGTCTATAATGCCAATTAGTTTTTCGGGCCACGTCTATTTTGAGTTCGATGGGGATACATACGGCTTTCCTAGGTATGCTGCAAAAATGTCACCTAGCTATGAAAGTGAGGATTGAAATAAATTAGTTGCTTATGACCTCCACGTCCACTAGCAAGTGATTTGACTGCACGGAAAACACGCTCTGAACTTCATATTGAATCAGCCTTTCGCAGTTTAAGTGGCAGCTGTGCACGCAGGCAGAAAACAATTGCTTCTATCGTCGGCCGCTATGATCTGTAAACGTGCGCACCTGACTCTGTACGTCTGCATCTTGAAGCCTGATAGTGACCCAGTTTCGCAGTGACCGTGAGTCTACTCCTCTGTGCGGTAAGTCGTGCAATCGCACTTCGCTAATTGCGTTGAGACATCAGGAAACCTGTGCTCTTGTTTGCTCTCGTGGTACTGCTAAACGCATACGGAGTCCTGAGCAAATACACGCGCTCGAGAGTGGAGGTACGAGTCAGCAAATTCAGCGCCTTACCTGAAGTACGTTTGCACAACTGCGGGGACGGAGAGAAGGGCAGAGAGCGAGACAGCAGTGATAAGGAAGAAGAAAACAGACGTGCACGAAGGCGGTCTTCTTTCTTATTCAAAGCTGTCGACTACACCTTCCAGCATTTTTCTTGAAGGTGTCAGCAAAAAAAATCAGAGGGTTTCTTAGATGTCTCCTAAAAAGAAACTGGCGAAAGCCTACCCTTCTTTTAATATAATTTGCCTCTCATCGTTTATCTCTTGCTCGCGTTCTTTGCTCTGTCACATATAATTGTAATTTAAAACTTCAAGCCGAAGTTTTGCATATTAAAGTGTGGTTTCACAAAAATAATATTTTCGTTTCTTCTGTTGATTGCCGGCTATGTGATACACCTGAACCCATCGAACACTGTTTTATAGCCTGCAAAGATGCAATATTATTTTGGGACGTTCTACAAAAAACACTGAAGAAAGACTTTATTTTGAATTCCCCCAGTGCGTGTTACTTAATGGCCACTGAACATGACCATGAATCCTTTGACATGATTTTTCTCCTTGGACTGCACAGCCTGTGGAAAACACGTATGTTTGATCGGAATTCTGAGCCTCTCGTCTCCCCCGCTACTCATTTCGGCCAGGTGGTGCACTAGCTTATAGACACTTACAAAGATAGTGACTATCAACCAGACTGGCAGCCATTATTGATGTGTTGTCTTTCCTTGCCACCGTTTTAGTTAGGTTGTGATAAGCCGTATTCTAGTTGTGTGGTATTGTGTTGCATGTTTCAATTGGGCTTTTCGCCTACAGACTGATTACTTTGTCAATAATGTATATAGCTCTTTTCTGAATTTAAAGGCATGTAATAAATACTATGGTGAAAAAAAAAGAGGAAAAAAGAACCCTGTGGCGTGGCACAGCGGTAAAGCGCTCGGCTGGGGATACAAGGGATGGAGGTTCGGGATACTAAATTTCTTTTTTTTAATGACGAAGAGTCGCACACCTCTTAAGCGTTGCTAGGCAACGCCGGTACAGCTTCGTGAGGGGGCTGCGCATTTGGCATTGGCTGTGACGCCGCGGCATACGCGAAGCTCGACTCTGACACTCGTAGTGAACCTTTTCGCTTTAAATACCTGTCCCTTCCTTAGTGATGTCACTCGGCGAGTTCGCGCATGCGCAGCTTTGGCTAAACGTGATCACACGCATGCCAGACCACCACCACCTAGACTACTACAAGGGCTATGCAAGCTCATGTAACGTCATCGTAGTGAGATCATACTGAACGTCGGCTTCACCCTATGTGCTGCGCTTTTTTTTTATTCAACGCTGCTGTGGAGCGTTGAACCTCTTGAACTTCTAGTGCTAACGATGAAGAGCGTTATGCTTCTGTTACTTGTGTTATCTAATATTGCCAGTCTTTAGAAGTATATGAGAATTTTGACACAATTCACCTGGTATTTATTTCAATGGCAGAAATGAAGTTGCGAGCAAAGTTTTACCTTCATTCAGTGTTACTTCAATAAACATTAAGACAGGCACAAAATTCATCTGAGAGCACATTCATTGTTAATGGATAGATAGAGCTAAGAATAGTAGGCAGAGATATTACTCAGAACGGGGACTTTGACGACACTCGGTGTAGCTTGTCGTGAATATGAGGTCGCTTTCACGGAAGTGCTGGTCACAAAGCTGTAACGTAAATATACAAAAAAGCTGCTTAAGCTTGGAGCGGCGATTGTTATGAGTATATTAACGCAGCGAGCAGCTAACTCGGCTTTAAACCAGACATTTACTACGGCAACTACGATTACGTGGCCATTAGCGAAATAAAATTGTGTCCATAAGAAAATAATTTAGGTTGTAAAACAATTTTGTTCCGCACTCAAAACAAGGCGAATGCTACTCGATTATTAGTAGCTGTGTTGTCCAAATTGTGTGCACGATATGGGCACGCCTACGCTTTAATACACTGTGCTAAACCAAATAGGGGGGAATAGCAGCTCGAGTATTAGGAAGCAAACAAGAACGCTTTCTTACCACAGTGCACTTCATCCGTAATAAGTTTTTCCACGGCACAGCCTCAGTCCACGCTGCATTTTGAGCCGAGTCCGACGGAAACTTGTACACTTGCGCTTTGGATCCATTGGCATAGTTAGAGCGACAGTTTAGCGCACAACACCACCTAGATAATGTAAATACCTTGCTCGCAAGCGCCTATGCAGCACAGATTAGGAACACAGCAAACACAGGCTGAAAACACGCAGCACACTCAGGCCGAGTCGTTCCAGATCGCCTTGCTTGCGTACGCTTCCGCTCGGCGCCGCCTATCTATCCCCAAATCTCACTGTCGTGACGTATGACTAGTGGAAAGGGGAACTTTCGCTGGCCCTTTCTTAGTCAAGGTGGTGTTGGCCAGACCCGGTGTCGACTAGCCTAGTGAAGCTTTTCACTTCAATAACGAAGCTTTCACTTCCATAGCTGAGCTTAGCCGAGCTAAGCCGCAGCCATTTTTAACTAATTTTTATATTTGCGTTCTCATTTCTTCACGCCTTATTCTAATCAATATTAAATTTATTTTTATTTTCTCAAAGTCCTCTAGCTATCTTACGCTACACAAGGAGAATAAAGGACTGTCCCTCTGCTGCTAATTTTTCTTTCGCTCAAAAAAGTCGTCGAACGTGTTATTGATCAGTTGGTTCTAAGCCGTGACGAGACAAAATGGCATGGTCGAGTTGGGAGGAGCTTCTAGGTCGTTCAGCTTCTTTCATATGAAAGGATGAGATGTGAGTGGGACCTGTGACACAATTACACCCACCGTTTGAAGATCCGCCGCTTATAAAAATCGCGACCATGTCTACGGGAAGTTGCGTGGGAGTGCCATTTCTCCGACCAAAATGCTATGATCACTACATTGAGCTCGAAACCGTCATTTGAAAAACAAAAAAAAAAAATTAAACGTAAACGTAAACGTAAACGGTGGCAGGACGTCCCGTCTTGTCTAGGTCACATAAAACAAAATTTCTACCACACAATAAATTAATAAGAAACGAACACTTTAATTTGCCTGTAATTTATTTAACTAGGCAATATCATGCGAATAGTCCAGATGATTAAGACGACGACGTCAGCAGAGCAACGCGGAGGACTGGTAGCTTAGCATCGAATAAAGCCGGATACCAAAATTGTGCAGTGGTCCAAGGCAATAATGAGTGATTTTGATATTTGGCCTTGGTCTCAGTTAATTGGAAAGGCCGCCGCAGATATTCTTTTTACTTTTTTTGACAGGGGGCAGGGGGGGGGGGGGGGGGG
>JAJIZL010125028.1:348718-375107 GCA_023969395.1 Amblyomma maculatum
GGGGGGGGGGGGGGGGGGGGGGGGGGGGGGGGTTCCACCCGGGCAAAATTCATGAATGAGGGTAGTAGCGACTCTGCAGTAAAATCAGGTGTAATATTGTTCAGCCGCCCCGAGTTGAAATATTCACAAATGCTAGTACCATTTATATTGTCAAGTTCGTGTTTCGTTTTATCCTGTGAGTGCTTATGAATTTGTGACTTGTTCAGTGTTGCTTGTTGTAACATAATTTCTCCAGTAGTGCGGTACAGCTGAAATAACAAAAAAAAAGAAACATTTTTCATCATGAAAACTGTTGTCTAGGGTTGAAAAACTGTAGAATTTTCATCATTCTCTCTGCATAATGTAGCATATTCGTGGCATGCTTCCAATCACCTTTGTAATCCTTTTATCCTTGCGCATATAGGAATTAAGTAGCTGCAATGGCGAAAACAGGGCGAGGTAAGCTTCTTAGTCAAAAGGGTAAAATGTATGCTAGCAGTGCAAATCAGAGGTGCTCGTCGTGGAAAGGGCCATATTCGATACACTTTGCAAACGCGTTCACGCTGCAAAAAAAATCATAAGCCGTGATGACGAATAATAAAATAGCCTTACACAATAAAACAACGTCAAAGAAGAACCTATTTTATTTATTCTTGTTGGATTGCCATTGCAGAGCCTCGCTGCTCGTTCAGCCTGGGTCATCTTGCATTTTTTTCCTCTGTTCGCTTTTGGCTCTGTTTCTGCTTCTTGCGTTCTTCAAAGCCCGGATTCGCCTTATCGCACTTTCCGACGTCTCCTTTGCAAACGCAAACCTTATTTTTAAGGCTTTCGAAGGCGTGGTACTTGCATTTTCCGATCGAGCAGCCTTTTAGTATGCACAAGCCTTGGCAAATGGAGCGAACGCAGTCCAGGCCGCTCTTTGGTTCTATCTGGAGGTCGAACACTGCAATAAATATAGATATCCATAGCTTTTGGCAGGTGTTATTGTAAAGAATATAGAGGAAAGCATCTTTTTACTAATCGGGCGAAAATGTCGTGGCCTGGAGAGTCATCACCCGTACAAAGGCTAAGGCCATGACAAAAAGGCGTTGGCACACAGCAATTTTTTTAAATATAGTACATAAAGTGTTTCATCAGTTTTGTTAATTTAGCAATATTATCAAATATTAGCAATCTAGTTTTTTTATTTGCTGCCGTCTGGAATTTGGCTCTATCATTTTCAGTTCGCGAAGTGAGGCATGCTGTTTCGCACCTGCAGACCTAGAATTAATAGATTTCTGCTTTTCTTTTTTTTTAACGGGCTGTGTGGCATACGGCCGATCTAAGACGTTTCTTGCAGCTCGCAACGGTGTTAAGGACTCAAAGTGAAACGTTCGACCGCCACCAGAAAGCGCAGGAGGGCTAGTGCGAGCCGATATCTTAATACAGCATCATAGTCATTATACACAACATGAATACGATTTAGTGAAATTAAAAAAAAAAAAAGTTATCTAGTAGTGCTCCCTCTAGTACGCAGAGAGAATATTTTCTTAAGCAGTGAGCCTAGTCTGCTACTTGAGTAATTGCATTGTAAGAAGAAACACTTGTTAGAGGACATGCAAAAGGGCTTCCTATGTAAGATTTAGTATAGCACAAAAAAACGTTCCAAGCCTTGGAGAGAAATGTGATAACTGAAATTCAAGGCACTCTCAATGCACTCTATGGTTTAGGAATTCAGAAGTAGAAACATTATTCTCTGGCTGGCAACTAGACCCATTGTGACCTTGACGGACGCAAAAATGCGTATTGTCAAATTTTACGTAAAGAACAATCAGTTGACCAATGCCCTGATATATGACTTTTTTAATCCGATTGCAATAATGTCTTTCAGCAGTGAAAAAATTATGGTGTGGTATAGCACTGTATAGCTTAATAACCGCAAAGCTAAGCCTGCCAATAAAGTTGCATACAACAGAACAGCGGAGAATAGGCAGTTATGCACTTACAACGTATATCACTGCCTATGTAAAGCTCCACGACTAAATATACGATTAGGTGAGACTTGATTTATATGTTAGTAAACTTAAATACTGCAAGATTATAATTTAGGATTCTGTTACGTTAGAGCATAGCAGCCGCAAGGCCGGAGTTCCCGCCTGATGTTTATGGCACCGAAACTATCATAATTGTAACCTGAAGTCAAGGTACAGTTTTGGAGGACACTCTTGCTAGTTCTGTTGCCCAATCTGGATTACGTTAGCTTTGCATTGGGTGAAAAAAAAACAACAAAACAAAGGAGGGGAAGTCGGGAATGAATGCACACATTGTTGTCTCTATAAATTGAAGAGTTGATTGAAAATAAGTTCGTTTCGCTATGCTTAAGGCAGTATGTCATGCTTGTACGAACGCCTGCTGAAGTATTCTGTCTTAGTTTAAATTCACTTGTTTTTATTATTTTGTCTTGAGGGATGCCATTTGTCTAAGTGTAACTATTATCATGGTTTTATTTTCTTTAACTTCAATTTCTTGGTTATGCCTTCATGTTTTATTTGTGAAAGTTATCGCATAGAACAGCGAGCAAATTAAAAAAATGTACATTTGTGGTTGTACGTCCCTTTTCTCGTAGTCGTTTCTTAATAATTTGGTTCGCATAATTTGGTGCAGAGACGAGTGAACGTAATATTGAGCAATCAACTAAGCATCTTCCCTTAAAAAGCGAGGAGAATCTAGTCGAAGTATTTGGTCTGCGAACCCTCCTACACTTCTTTGAAGTGTATATTAAGAACGATATATATAAATATGGAATGAAACAGAAACTCTTTGTTCTGAACTGGTTACTCTGCAAAACACAAAAAGGTTAGAGTGGCGTAATTCCGAAATTGCCAATAGTTCTCCACCCATTGAAGGCGGCTTATACTTGCCTGAACAGCAATTTTTTATTGAGGTGTTGTGCTCGTCGACAACATATTATTCATGCGTTAGTCATGACGAAGACTTTGCACAAAGAAGCAAATTTTTACGCGGCCGTTTGTGCTGTAGTACTCGGCGCCGTCATGAATTTCAACAGAAGAGAATTCTAAGTGTTTATAAGAGGTTATCTTACCGCTTCCATACTTTCTTTCTTCTTTAGCGCAGTAAGCTGGAATATGGAAAAATATAAACATCTGAGAACAAAATGCTGCCGTGAGATGCAGTTGAGAATAAATTGAGCTCCATAAGCGTTGGACTGGAAACAGATATTTAGCGGTTAGGATCACGTGATATGAGAACTCAGTCGTGCTGAGGCAAGGCAATACCGCCGTGGAAGCTTGCGTAATGAAGCGAAAAGGCTGGCTCAACTTATCAGTCTTGGTTAATGAGTGAAGGAAATAAAGATTTGTAGAGGTCAACCAGTGCGTATATTCAACTATTAACGCTCGTGCCTCCAAAATAGGTAAAATATTCAAAACATGGCGCGAATTTGTTGTACTTCTGCCCTACCTGCAGTGATCATTTATCATAAATTAAAAAGGCACCAAAAAAGCAGCGAGATTGACTACGACGGGGCAATTGTACGAATGAAAAATCAGGGACGAGATCTCCTGCCACACCTGAGCTGTAGTCACCTATATGACGCAGCAATATTTCCAATCCGTCATTTCTCCTAAGAAAAAGAGAGTCTGTGGTCTGTACTAACCTGCGCCGAACTCATATCTGAATTGTTCCCTAGCAAATTCTGCAATCTGTACGCGGTCGCAAAAGCATATGTGCGAATGTTTTGGTTGCAGAATTGAACGTTCTGCTTTGAAAAGTTTAAAATAAGTTGACGGAGATCAGCTTATCGACGCCGGAAAGGAAAGTTATATATTTATTAAAGTTGATACAAGCGAAACACGGGCAAAATGTGTCCTTTCTTCGTATGATGATGATGAAATATGAAAATATGAAAGAGAGGAAACGCCTAAACGTGAGTATTTATTGCAAAAAGACTACTTACTACACTGCCAAGTTTACAAACGAAACTGGTGCTATTGATCTATTCAGTTTCAGAAGATCCGGTTGGTGTGTATTATTTTATTTTTATTGCACTAAAATAAACTTAAATTCATCGTTCTTATTTACTTACATAAAATAAATGTTTATATTTCTCTGCTCTTCTTACAGATTTCCGTAGTATAACAAAAGAAATTCTTGAACTAACTGGGGACGTTCTTAATATTTAAAGGTCTTCGGCCGTAGCGCAAGAACTAGCCACAAAATTTCACTAAATAGTACCATTAAAATCTGTCATTTTGGCATGCCGAAATATTTTTTGTCTCCATTTGCACTCCTGTCTGTCAGTTTTATTTCGACTTGATTTAGAGCGAAGTTTGGGTTTAGGGAATAATAAGTGCGTCGAGCAGTGTAACGTTACAGAGAAGTTACTTATGCTTTGTAAACAGTCCCCAATAATTTCTGCAAGTTAAACTGTCATACGCAAATATCAGCGTTTTCTTTCAAAAGTGGTAAATGCTTGTAAAAGGCTGGTGTCAGAGGGGGTACGGAATGGACATTATATGCACATGCCGCAAAAAAAAAAAGAAAAAGACGTACCTGTTTCTGCGGAGTATATAGCTACAAAGCGTCTAGTGGGGCACATCATTGCGTGGAACATCAAATACACTTAGTTACATGAGAGTAATGCGTTAGGCGTATCCTGCATTATGATACCTGGGCTCACATATGTCTGAAGAATTGTGTGCTTTTCTGCATGCCACACGCATGTCCGCTCACTATAACCTGGCAGCTGTTTTCCGGCATAAAGCTTCCGCAGCTTCGAATTAGCTTCTAATGAAATTTTCAACTCGTCGGTTTTGGTGAGAAAATGTTTCTTGCGAAGACCCTCTGGCAAAGACTGTTAGCCAAACCAGAAACAATTTAACCCTCGTGCAAACGACGCTCCTTCTAACTTGAAAACAAACACTTTCTAATGCTATATCTCAATGTGTGAAACTGAGAATGATCCGACATCGCGAAACTACTCACCAAAGAAGGAATAAAAAAAAAAGACGACCAATGACACTGAAAAAACACAAGTTCGGAAGCTATGAATTATCTCGCTCGCTCATCATTCTAGCGGAAAAGTGCTAGTTTTGTGACTTTCGACGCTGGTGGGTAGTTCACTTGACGTTTAATTAATTTTTCGTTCAAAGACAATTTCTTTTTTTGGATCAACATTTCATGCACATCGGACACTCAAACATTTCGCCCTGGCGGGCAGATAGCTAGCCGATCAAGGGTTGGTTAATTAGGTGCGGGCAGTTCTCCAGGCCTTTGTCTCTGGATAGTGAAACGGGTGGCTTTTCACCTGAATGGACGTTCCCTGCAGCAGGACGTTGACTGGCGCTCGCATCAGCCTGTCAACTTTCGGTAATTGCTTAACATAGCGGAAATACCTGGTCCTCTGACCGTCTTCATAATGACCGCTGCAGTACAGGCGGCCGTGAATCAAGTCTTGATTTCTTTTGCGTGGTCGACTCTAAATTTAAAGTTCCATCATGCTTGAAGCCATCGAACTTTACCTGTTTAAAAGTTTGTTCCTTAGTATTATAGTTGGACGAGGCTAAACGTTCACTTGGTGAAAATGCCTTGGTCTCAGCGACAGTTGGAGGAAACGTAAGAATGGCATCAACTAAGCACTATCTACGTAGCTACTCATAGAATTTTGACAAATGTGCTGCTATACGCAGGTTGACAAGAGAAATAAATTATGTCTGTATAGAAGAGGCACTCCGCAATGTAAAATTGTTTGCAGTGCCCTTAGTGCTGCAGTAGTCTTTCAATACCGTTTTACAGTCTTGAAACTTCTCCATCACAATGGGAGAGCTTGGTATGCTGCCCAGAGCGGCCGCACAGCGGCGTTGGCGTTGATTAAGGGGCACGTTTTTGCGGACGGCAGAGAGGGCAGCCAGCTGCGTGGAAAGCGATGTGTTGCGGGGTGCTTTGTAGGAATTTCGCTTCGCGGCGGTTTTATTAGCGCTATATGTCGAAGCATTTGAATGCGCTTGTTTTCGTGAAGCAATTGTGTTCTGCGAACATGACTGACAGCTTGTTGCTTGATGGGCTGGCGCTACGGCTCTGGGAACAACGCGAAAATTACTGGAAATAATTTAGACACCGAGGACATCGCGCGATACAATAAATTCGAAGCAAATGGGAAACTTGTGCCTTTGAAAAGCTCCCAAAACTGATATTGCGAAAATGTTCGAAGCTCTCCCACGGTATTTAACGATGACAAAGCCACGTCGTCGTCCATCTTTTTTATTTCTGAAACGTCGCGTACATTTTTCCATTTGGGTAAAACTCAATGCCACGAAAGCCTCTGTGCATATTAAATGCCCACCGAGCGGAGGCAGAACATTTACAGCACGTATTTATTCAATTAAATAATCTCAGAGCCAAACGTATTGCATAAGGGAGCGGGAGATAATACACATTTCAAAACACAGCACAGAAAGAAAAAAAAATATTATGCTTGAAGCGGCACGTAAAAAAAGTCTGTTACGAAAAATAGGGACAGTGAAGCAGGTGTAAATAAAATTGACAAGACATCTTACATACAGCAGCCGTTCATGTCAACTACATGGAAAAACAAATAAATGGAGGTCTCCTTACGTGTGGAAATGTGATAGCATTCCGAGTTAATTCCCTGCCATAGTTTCGCTATGTGCTCGTTCTGCATTTCTTTGCTGTTCCTATGTCTAAAATTTACTTTTACTTTACTTGCTTGCTTTACAACTGTACTTCTTACCAATTTTTGTTTTTACAATTTCTGCACAGCCATGGTAGTGCAGCGGTTATGACGCGATCGACTGCTGTGCCCAAGGACACGAGATCGAAAGCAGGCTGTGGCGGCCGCTTTTTGTTGAGGCGAGAAGCAAGGCGACCATGTACTGCGTGCGATGTCAGTGCAAGTTTTAAAACCTTAGGTACCAGAAATATCTGCAGCCTTCCATACGCCATCTCTCATATTCTTGCTCGCCTCAAGAAGTAAAACCCCCATGCGTGCCACTAATTAGACGGCGAGACATTTAAATACCAAGAGAGAACCGTAATTATTACCGTCGTTTACCCGCGCTTTCTTGAGCGCCAGGTACTTTCTTGCTACCGGCGCCGTTGGGTTTGCGTTGTATTGGCGCTCGTCAACCCAATAAAGTGTTTCTTTGGAAAACCATTCGCTGTGTTCTTCACTTCCGAACTACTGAGAGTATGTGATGGTTGGTTGGTTTGTGGGGTTTAACGATCCAAAACGACAAAGGCTATGAGAGACGCCGTAGTGGAGGACTCCGGAAATTTCGACCACCTGGGGTTCTTTAACGTGCACTGACATCGCACAGCATACGGGCGTCTTGCTTTTCGCCTCCATCGAAAAGGAGCCGCTGAGGCCAGGATTCGATCCCGCATCCTTGGGAACAATAGGCGAGCGCCGTAACCACTGTGCAACCCCAGTGGGGTTGAGAGTATGTGAATACATTGTTCATTCTGTATAAGCAGCCCGTTTTTTTTTTTTTTTTTTTTTGGGGTATGTGTACCGCCGAAGACGGAGGTGGCTAAGTTGGAGAAAATAATATACATTGCTACAGTATACCTCGGTACAGAGCTGTAATATGTACCCAAGCGCGGCGAAATATAAAACAGTGTTATAAGATCGGGGTCGAAGGATATAGCGACACCGGGTAGTAGCATTTTTAATTTGAAAATCAAGGAACCATGCCGTAAGAGTGGTAAGTCTATGCGCGTCAAGATGTGCAATATTAAACTAAAAAGAAGAACAAGTGAAAATGCTCCTTCCTTCGAAAGTATTGCGAGCTAGAATGCACTGGTCAGCGCCTGAATGCCGGGCACAGCAGCGAGTGCGACATTTTTACGCATTCGCGCGCTGCAGTCTCAGAGGCTTAGTTATCAACCATTAGTAACATTCCATTACATCTAGTCGACAGCGTGCAGCAAGGTGAAGTGACGCACTGTGAAACTTCTGTTGATGTCGGATGACCCCTTGAGCATGCCGGGCGAGCAACAAGCTCAACACGAATCCATTGAGTGCTGCCTGCTGACACGGCCTTTGCCTTACCGTGAACTGCTCCGCGATCACTCGTATGTTGTAGGCTATTGAACGCACCACACCCTTCGTGAAAGTTTCAGTGTGTCACATAACAAATCTCCCGGCAGTAGCTAGACAATAAAGGGTAAGGGGACATCTGCACGTGCCTCTGGCGGCAAAGCCTTCTTCATATAAGCTTGAACTGTAATACGATTACGCATGCGCAGCAGATACAGCACCTCAGATTCAAATTCGTACAATGTGATAAAAACAGGACAAAATAGCAGGAGCATAAAAGCAAGAATTTCAGGTGCAAACACACCGTACGCCGCCGGGCCGGCTAGCCGATTGCAACCCCACCACTTCTTCAATGGTGGCGCCCCTCGCGTCTGCTTTTGTCAGCAAACCAAACTTCAACAGGAGTTTCATGACCAATAGGAGTACGGAAGGACTCTGCGTGGTGCTACTGATAAAAGAGCAAGCACCCATATGAAGCAACGCAAAGACTCATGCCAGAAGTCTCCGATGCAATCATTAATATGTGTGCACATTATATATGCGTGTTTATTGATGCTGGTCCCCACCTTAGTACATGAAAATACTACCCTGTTGAAAAGTAATCGATTGTCAGTCAGTGCTGCTTAGTGTTTTCTTTGGTCGAGTCGTAGTTCTTATCGCTTTAGTTTGCTGGGTTTTCGCAGCGCACGAAAACTAATACTTATGACGATGGCAGTGCTGAATAGGCACATTTTGCTGCTAATAATATCCAGTTTATGCGTACTCCTTTAGCAAAAGCGGCGGTGCAGCTTTTTTTTTTTTTTTTTATAGATGGTACAGGTCTCTCTCGTGGGAAACCCACGAAACAAAAACTTAGATTATTCGCAATACCAGATTTGTATGACACATTTTTTAGAAGCATGCCTCCAGTCTTCACACTTCTGAGCGCGGCAGATTTGAACCGTGTTTGCGGCCAAGTCCTATTCTTCACCCGAAGGTAAGTTTCAATTTATGGAGACATGTGCCTGGCTGTGCATTCCTTTGAAAATACAGAGAATGTTCGAAAGTTTTTAGAATTGTTATGAGCACTATGCGTTGCATTTTACGGGCAGTGACACGTCAATCAACACTCACCAGGAAAGGCCGGCACAACAAGGAAAACGAAAATGCTTACTGACATTCTGCGACGAAAATGTTTGTACACTAATTCGGTCTAGGGTGTATAAATAGAGGAATCAGCGCTCGTTCCTTTATGCGTCGGTACATTATCTTAGAAGGCGAGCGCACAGCTGCCTGTGTGCTTCTTTCAGCGCAGCTGTTTCCTCACTTCGAAAGGCAATAAAACAATTGAATACACTCCATCATATGTGCCCGCTGGTAATATGATAGGCGCCGGGATTTCATAGAAGGGGAAGTAATCGTGATTTTGAATATAATCATCTGAACGCTACGATACGCTACACGTTGTTTGCCAAAGTTGCGTGCGGTCAGCCATGATATAGAAGTATTTTTTATGCGTTACTTGGTACACACCTTCCTACAACCCAGTTCACGCCTCGCGTAAGCCATATGCAAAATAAGTATGCTATTTGTTCACTGTCACATGCAGCGATGCAGACAAGGTATGAACCAGGGGCTATCTGGATGAAAGCGCATTCCTTGCAAGAAAGTGGTTTGGTTCAGGGCTTTACCCTAATGCTCACCAGGTGTCGGCACTAATTTGCATTTTTGTACATTGGTCGCAAGCGTTCGTAAATCAAAAATTTAATTAACGGCTCACACTGCTAAGCATGCATGATGAAACGCTAGTCGAGTGTCGTTTTGTATTTACTGTCGTTCCTCTGTGGCGTGGATTGTGTATTGCACTCTGGCCATTTTCACTAGGTGTTTAGTATTTCGAAAACCCGAGCAGGTTACGACGTAGGGTAAGAGGGGATTTGGTGTAGTGGGATAGCCTAAGAAATACTTCCAGAGGTGACATTTAGGAAATAACCACAAAGGAATTACAGCCCTGCTTGAAGTCTGTGAAGTTTCACCATAATCATTGTGAATTTTATTGTTTATCAGTTGCATTATTTTTATTGCTTTTTCTTCTTGTGTTGGTCTTTCTTTTGTCCTTAACTCTTCTATATCGCATATGGGGTAATATCTTTATAACCTCCCGGCAATAATGCTCCTTGAGTGGTGTGGGTATATTTGCAATAAAAGCAACTAAATGCATAATTTATGTCAGCGCTCCGGCATTCCATGTCCTTGCACTAAACTTCCGCAGTAATTAAAAGCAGGCAAAATTCTTGTGCAGTAAATTCGTATATATCTTCAAGCGTTGTGTTCATCTCCCAAGTACAATTAGTAGCCAGTGAATCTCAGTTCATTACAGGTGTATATTGTGGTTTCCGAACAATGGAAGGGGCCGAAATGTTATTGGGAGGGAATCTAGTGTGAGGAAGCTCATGTGTCTGCGTATACTGACGAATGCGGCCATTGTACTTTGCCACATGTAGCCACGAATAGTAATTATGCTTTCTTTAAATCAAGCTTTTGTCAACTGTACCTTTCCACACACTTAACTGCAGGTGCAGCTTTAATACCTTTATTTATGTGGTTACAGGCTGCCAACAGCTAGGACTGTATGGTACGTAAACCAGTAGAGTTTGCATTATTCTGAAGCAGCACGTAAAATACGAGAAGTAGTGTGTAGAGAAGAGTCTTTACTTTTCTGGTGTCACCTGCGGCTCCTTTGACGTGCACTGGCATTACATATCACTCAGTTGCCTCCGCATTTATCCTTCGCAACATGTATCCGCCATGATCATGATTCAAGCTCCGAGTAAAAGGCCTTAGCCTCTGCGTCACCTCGGTGAATGTGGCGAGGATTGGGACTCTTCAAGGTACGGTGGCAAGCTCAGCATCTGGTGTAAAAACGTCCGCTCGGTTATAAAAAAATGCGTAATCGTGTTACGGCTTTTGTTTTAATACAATGTCATAATGTTCCCGTCGTGCAGAAACTTGCCGCCGTGAGAGGCAATGTGAGCTCTGTATCGAGACGGCGATAACGTCATACACGTTACGGCTCAACGAAGGACTAATCACAGAGTACTACCTACTGAATGTCCAAATAAAAATAGCTATAATTTTTTTTTTAGTAGACAGGAAGGGTGTAAAATAACGAGAGATCAGCCACACAGCACTACTTACAGTATTTAAGCTAAACAATGTTGTCCTTCGATCATGCGTAAAACTTAGTGCACTACCTCAGCTGTCAATTGGGGCAATGAAACAGTGAAACTGACTCAAATACACAAAGGACATGAAAGTAGAAATTCGAATTCTGTGACATTCTTTCGTTAGGAGTATTTAGTGGCCTCGTTTTTTTTTTACTAATGCACAAGGCACCTTAGACGTAAGGATGAAAATTATTTCCTTTCCTTTGCGCCCCACATTTCACTTCAAATAATGAGGGACCACGTTTCCCGCTTTGCTCTTGCATGCCTATTTATTGGCAGACATGCGTAACAACTGGGAAAATCGCGTGATGGGAAAGCTCGGAGAGTGATGAAATAATTACGCCACGGATTTCCTCTGGCAATAATATGAAGACTGAGTTCTCAGTTCACGCCCACGTAACGATTTTCCTTAGCCTGAGCACACTATCTAACTCGCCAAGGCGTGTCTAGGCAGACTTGCATATGAATGCCCCGGGCCGCCAGCCCGGTCTACTCATCGCACTCGGTGGCAAATTCCTAATTAGTTTCCACTTTTCGACCATCATATGAAGCTTGAGCTATTAGCGCTCATAGGCTTTGCATCCGCTCATGCTTAGGTACGGAATAATTTGGTTTAGATATTTTTGACGAGACTAGACAAGACTTATGCCCTTAAGAAACGCTGTCAGACGTCTCTTTTCCTGCTAACTGCTCGGCATTGAGGACAAGCGCCCGTAGCAATATTTGAATAAACGGAGCCACTCAAGTGGCCAGGCGACAGCGCAATATCCGTGCCCTTGCTCCGATGAACGGTGACTGCACTCAATCGATTTTGTGCTCGCATACGCATATATAAACCCAAGACAAGTTTTCAACCTTCTGCCTGTAATTCCTGTTTTTCTTCATAAAGTCAGAGAGCGGCGGAGCAATTAAATATAACAAAAGGTTTTTCAATAAAATATTTTCCTCTCTTATATTGCCCGCAATTTCTCCTAATACGTTTGACAACGCACTTCGTCTCATTTCCGCTACTCGCATATCATCGAAAGCAGCATATCGACACAACCATTTAACTAGTTCATACCCAGATTAATGCACATGTACACTCTTGTGAACAATCTTATAAGAAGTATATTTGCTGATCTATTGGCGAGCCATAGATTTCTTGCGATGGCGGTTACGCCGTTTCACCGCCGATAGGATTTTCTTCGTGTGTTTAGCCCATTCGAGTTGGCCGCGTACAATCTGGGGCACAGTGCCGGCACTTGGGGCAGAAAGTGGCTGCTTTTCGGCATTCGCTCCACACTCCGCCTGTCTTCAAAGCTAAAATAGTTGTTATATTATACGTTATTTGTTCACGTATTCGAAAGAACGCATAGTGTTGCCGCAAGAATACACTGAACGTTGACTGTTTGCCTTTGATAGTGGATAGACAGATGATAACCGAAAGAGGGGACGAGGTCACCCCTTTCGAACAGTTTTTTTTTTAGTAGATATTTATTGCCTCAGGGCATCAGTAGGGTAGGCGATGAAAGATGAATAATTGAATAAATGAATGGAAAAAGGTTGGCTGATTTTATGAAGTCCAGAAGTGAGCGATGATGAGGTCCCTGCGTCCAAGTGACGTATGAGGCAGGATTGGTTGCTGAAAGGCCAGCTATGCTCAGGGGCCGGATTCGTGTTGGCTTGAGTGCTGGGCAGTCCAACAGCAAGTGGTGGATGTCGGCCTCGACATCTTCGTTGTTACAGATCAGGCATCCTGGGCGAGGATATAAGTGTTGGAAGTATGACCACGTCCTGGTTACTGCTGGTGTAAGGGCAACACCGACCCGGATCCTCCTAAGCGCAACCTCCTCTGCACGGGTGAGACCGCGGGGAAGGGATATCGCACACGGAGGGATGAGTGCATGTGTGCGGCGCCGGAGGTGCTCCTTTCTTGACAAAAGGAGGGTAGCGTCGTCAACTTCGAGAAGCCGTGGGATTGATGCGTCTTCGTTCATGAGGCGGGTTGCAAATCAACTTGACTTTGGGAAGGCAGCAGAATTGAGTGGGTCCTTTCGAACAGTTGTTAGGCTGATTCTGCAGCTAGTGCTGAGACATATAGTGGTTTAGCCATGATGCTGTTGTTTTAGATGTAACAAAGATAACAATAAACGGTGTTGGCGCGTTGTACTACTCAGCCTGTTATGTTTGAAATGATGTGGCATGCGCAGTATGCGCTCGTGTGGCTTATCTCAGACTTTTATTGTCTGCTGCTTTCCCGTTTTCTGTGCTATCTACGTTCACTGACTGCAGTCGCGCAAACTCGAGTGTGAGCTGAACTCGGAGCATTCTGCATATCACAGTAGGCCCCTTGCATTACAAATACCCGTAGACAAGCAGGCACATTTATACGGCTTGATTAAAGCGGGACTTTATAAGATGGCAGCCTACGCTACCAAGTCATACTCTTAGAGGCGTAGCTTAGGTGTCCCCCATGATGGTTTTCTGCAGTTCAGAGACATGTTTAGCAGAACAATGGCAGGCAAAATAAAAGTTCGACTCGAGTGCATGGTTAAATTTACGCCCACATTTTGGTCGGCACGTTTGGTAAAGCTAGCAAAATTTGCTACCAGTAACTTCTGCGGGTTTTACATGTGTATTACATATAAGGTACATGGAAGAGGGAGTTGTGCGGACCCTCGCAGTATCCCTATATCGGCATGACACTCCGGGACTCAGCGTCCTCGGTGTCCCGGTGCACTGACGGAGTTAAACCTTCAGCTGTACGCCGAACAGTGCGGCCTCCCACCTCTCCTAATGCTCCAGCCCTGTGTATGATGGATCAAGCTTCTTTTCAAACGAATGATTAGGTACGCGCGAAGTCAGCTTTTTCCTGGGGGCTCGATGGGGTGAATTAATGTGCGAAGGGAGTGAATAAAAAAGGTTTCAGTTTGCAACTGACTCCACGCTATCTGCTCGGTCCGATTTATAGTATGATGAAGGAGAAGTGAGTGTTACTGCCGATAGAGATGGGTAAATGCATAGTAGCTGAACATATTCCTTGTCGCTGTGAAGGCTGGGGTGGCCTCTCTGGGCCCGGTTTACTGTAGAGCTCGAACGTATAGTTGTGGACGGTTGCGTTTCTCGGAAGGCCGCAGTGCGCGGGAAAAATTCAAAGCAGCGGGATTTCTCGGGTGCGATGTTAGGTTATTGTAGAAATAACCGGGTCTAAGTTGATCCGCATAGCGTTCTTTGAAAGCCACACATTTCGCCTCCTTTTTTCGGCTCCCTTTTTCATATCTCTTCTGAAGGCGGGGTTTATGAGTCCATAGAGAGTAAACGCGTTACGGCACCTCTTCTTTCCTTATCACCAAATTGCATTTCTGCTTTCTATCATTGATACCGTGTAGCTCCTTCGCACAATTGACATGATTGCCAGAATAAACCACTTTTAACCTAAATATTCTCACGCAGTCTCGGTTCTCCTCCCTTTTTTGTGATAAACCACCCTAAAACTTCTTCAGGGCACGAATGTGGAGGGTGGTCAGGGCGATCACATTAGCAACGCCCTTCTCCCATCGGCGCTCCTTGATTGCGGTTCTCCATTTCCGGACTCCGGTTTTGTACGTGTGCCATCGAAACAAGCCAAGCTCGGCGCTCAATCATTTCCGACGAGCACCGCCCGCAGCCCATGCCCGAGTTAACCCAAGTAGCGCGCTCCACTCGCCCCTCTTCCTCCTGTTCACATAGTTTGCATAGGAGCATCGTGTTTCGTTAATCCTCCCGTTTTATCGACCTTGTAGTCTTTCGCGGTGAGGGTCGTTCAGTGTGGCCTACGCCAGCTGTCCGCGCGGTTCCGCTTCCGCTGGCAACTAGGGCTCGTTAGCCGCATCGATCTGCATGATTACGTAAAATCACAAGTGTGTTGTTAATCTCTTCCTGGCATCATTTCGTTACACGCAGCTTCACTCTAATTGCCATCAATGTCTTTCCGGTGACCTACGTGTTGCACATTGTACTTAAATGTGATGCAATGAGCTTGTTGCATCAACGGGTTTACTGTTAACGTTAGGAAGGTCCGTCTGGCATTTTCATCCTTGAAAAGCGATGCACTTAAAATAATCCTGAAAAGGATGCTGCAGCGTTATTAAATATCGTATGGCAGTTTTGTATTGCAATTACAAGCGTACATTTGTTCCTGACCGACCAGCATGCGCTAGTGGCGGCGCTTTGTAGGAATAAGCAATCTCCCTTTAACGGTTTCACCGTCTCACCTCTAAAGGGACGACGCGGCCAAAGAGTACTGATTTCCGCTTCAAATCATCCGAATAAACTGAATGTTCCGAAGTTGGTAAATATCTGGTCACCTCAAAAAACTATCCACGAAGCGTTGTTATCGAGGTTTGCGAATAATAGAATTTGACTTTTAGGTTGAAAACATTCTAGGCTTATGGGCTTCGGAAATGTTCGCACAAACTGAACATTAAGAAAAAAATCTCTCTTCAGCGGGAATCGAACTTCTACCCAACCTATCCTTACCCAAGCTCGAAAAACAATAGGCCACACCGCGATTTTTCTCTTTATCGCATGGGAAAACCCCCAAGGAAGAAATTAAAACAACTCATGCCATAGACTAGGTGGCTGCATATTTTAAGTTCTCTATAACGGGCATTTCACAACCATCACAAAAGGCAAAATTTCAAGAGGCACACACAAGCATCGAGATGCGGTAGCCAGCTAAGGGACTCTTCCAAGACAGCATACACACCCCGCACCTAAGCGCATTGCTTTCGGAATAAAGACTTCGAAGTTAGTAGTGGTGTAGCATGAGTGTTCATTATTAGGATTTTTCGTAAACTAAATAACTACATCAAAATGAATAAATCAGAAGGCTGAATGGACATCATGTTGTAATAGCTAATGAATATGATCCGTTCCCAGTAGCAAAAAATAGGGCTTAAACTGCCTAGTGAAAGATAAATCCTGTCAAACCGAGCACATGAGGAACAGTGGAAATGAGTACAACTAATATTGTCCACTTTATTTTAAACAATATCCACAATGCTGTATTACGACGGTGAATCAGTAGTAAAGCAGCACTAGGCTTAACGCACTTACTAACATTCCTCGGTCTTCATCGAACACAATTGAAATTGACGAACGGTATAATTTTACAATCTGTGCGCAAATGGGCAAACGATGATAGAAAATAGAGCCTTCTACCTGCTGCTTTACAGCGGCATAAAAACAAGTCCTCCCCTCATGACCCGAAATTATCAGGTCAAATCATATGAGTCGCCCCTCATCGATTGTGGGGTATGGCATAGCGGTGATATCCAGTGTGTTGGCCAGGAATAGCGTACTCGCCGCATAAGTCTCTCGAGTGGCTAACGATAACATGGAATTGTGGCTAAAAAGTATTTACAGCTGCTTCCGCATCCTCAACAGAGGACAGCTTGTTTTCATGGATAGCTGCCACGCTCACACTTCATTCCTTTAGAAGATGCCGTAACTGATTTTGCCTTCGACGATTGCGCAAGCCCTTAAGTGTAGCGGGCTCGTGAGAAACCGACCGTACTCTCCTTGTCTAGCGTGATCTTAATTGGAGCGATGACAACAACGATGCAATCAGTGGCCACAATAACGATGGTAGTAACAATGACAGTGATGGTGCATTTGACATTGATAGCGATAGGGATGATGATGACGAAGATAATATAGATGACAATGACGCTGTATTTAATGAAAACAGTCTTGTTAAGTGGTTTTCGCCATTTCCGGTAATAAGTAGACTTAAGCGAAGTCTTGTAATTTTGTCAGATGGGAAGTTGACGCATTAATCCCGAAGTTGAAATATCCCTGCTCTCTTTACAATCTACTCCGCAGTCTGGAAATGATGCCAGCTACATACGGAGCGGTGTGCGAACGGTAGTCGTCACTATACTGCGCGTTCGTTCAGGAATCTTTCTTTTGTCAAAGATTATGTTCGGAGTTCGCGAGCGGAAAGGAGAAAAAGCAGCTTTCTTGCATTCAAGAAGAGAATTGCTGCCGTCTTTGCAGCCCCTTCTTCTGTCAATGACTGTCCTATCTAGACGTGAACGTTTCTGTTTCCGCCATCAGTTTTCGTCCACACGTCAGCCAATTTTTATGAGCTGAAGCGATACTTTGTCTGCCATTGTGCCAAAAAGAAACAGTGACCGCTCTTGGAAGCAAGTGCGCCCGTGCGCATGAACGAACCCTCAATAAACCCCTAAGGTGAACGAGGAGAAATATAATACGCGCTTCAGCAAGAAATCGCTAAGCTTCCGACAGAGCAAAGCAAAATCAATTTTCTCTTACAATCGGAGCGGTTCAAAGAAAGTATCGCCCCGACGAAATAAACAAGGCGATAACATAAACAAGGATGAAATAAACAAGAAGTTGGATGAAAGAGGTTTCAGGAGTAGCCTCAAATTATATTGCTGTCTTTTTATTTTCCCTCACCCGGATTTGGACTTCGCAGTTGCATGCGCTTGTGATTTCCTCGAAAGGCTTACGGGTTCACCCCGCGTCCTGAAAGGGCTGCCTTTCAATGGCGCAGGGTGAGTTCCTTTCAATTTCCTCCTTCTGTATATCGCGAGGAGCGGGCGTGGATGGCGCTGAGCGAAAACGCAATTAGATGACGGCCGGCCACAATCTTCGCATAGCTTGTCCGAGGCAGTCGCAGAAAGACGCCTGCCAGTGTGATGCTCCTTCGTACCATTCATTGAAGGGCGTGGGGAAAGCTGCTTTCCTCTTTCTATATTTAGAGACTTTCAAACACATCCAGGAGGGGAATGCTAAACTTAATTCCGTAGCCCCACTTTGCAGAGACGGCTAAACGCACGTGTTTGGTCGAGAATGTAAATACGGCATTCCGTTTTTTGAGCTGGATTTCAGGAGTGTAGGATCGTTAGGTAAAAACATTCAATCAGGGCGATTTGCATATTCAATCCTCAAGACAGGGTGATGATCGCAAGACTATTGGGCAGCTTTGTATCACAAACTAGCTATTAATTAACGCGAAAGCATTTCTTGCCTCATCAGTGGCGTCATCAGAGCCGTGTCACCGAGGCTTGCCACCTGAATGTGTCCTCATAACCTGACACTTAAGAAAAAATCATGTTTAGGCAAGGATTCAAGCCGCCATTACTCTAAGTCCAACCCAAGCGCGTTAAACAATACTGTACCCAATTTTTAAATGCATAAAAAAGAAATAAATAATAAAATCTTACAAATAAAAATAACTTAAAGACAGAAATTTGCTAAATAAAAAATATTGTGACGTCGTGGCTTGAGGAGTGATCAAAGACGGGGACATGACATAAAGAGAATGATGTGATGACATGACTATGAGATATGTTAATGGCCAGCACCACTGCCTGCTTCGTGTTCTTCGTAGCATGACCCGGCATCACCGAACGATCATCCCGATCGATTGCTGGAAATACCATGTATCATGTGATGTTGAATACAAGGGGGTATATGAGATGGAACACTTGCCACCGTTATGAGAGGGAAGATGAGATGAATTCTTGCCCTCAGAGCATCAGGTCCAGTGCTCGCCATTTGCTGAAGGCCAACCTGAAGGACACGCAGGATGGCTTGGGCGAGGGTGCTGTCTTCGCACTTGTGGTCGTGGGTTAACTTCGTCAGATGTTCTGTGAGTTCGGTTCTGATTTTCTCCTTCTCGTCGTGTTATGTGGTCCGAGCTTGTGGACGGGAAGCTGAAGAGCGGCTGGTGGAATCCGGTCACGCTAAGTTGAGGGATAACCGGGTGAAAGAATTCAGGAAGCCGCAGCGGACTAGTGAAAGGCTCCGCTCCAGGGACATAATGAACGATACCTTACCAATCACCTGCACCAAGATGTTACGTGATGGCATGGGAAGCGAAGAAAGATGGCGACACGATAAAAACAGAACGATGTGCTGACTTTACGATGAGTTACGCCTTAATGGCCAGCGGGACTAGCGCGGGCCAATGCAGTCTAAAGGAGCAAACTCGCCATTTTCGTTACCGCTTTTTATTGCCAAATATCAATTCTATCCTTCACACTTTATAGTTTATTTTTTTTTTTAGACTTTATTCTTTAATTCAGACATCGTTTCTTATGCTTTAAGAAAATTTCGCCCTTGATGTGAGCTTGGTGCGCATTTCTCGAAGCCACCGCTTCTTTTGACTGTTGCTTCTCGCCAGTCATGATGAAAGCAATATCTCAATTTAATGATTTTAATAGTCTTGTGCTACTCTGTTATACGGGTTATGGACATTTCAATTTAGTAAACATAGATATTTATTAAGGAAACTGCTTAATGTTCTCGGTTCTGCCTGTAAAAGCGGATTTTATGGCAAGCAGTACATTATTTGCTATATAAAATGAAAAAGAAAAAAAAACGACGAGAAACTTTAATAAAATTACCCAATACAAACAGCGCAGGCTCATATGTTTTATTCATTACGAAGGGATCTGAACAGCACCTGACGGTACCAAAGATTAACCGTCAATACGGAACGCAAAGTACAAAGCTGTTACAAACCTTCCCGCCGCCTGACAAGAACTGCCAGAAAGTGGCAGGAACCAAAACGTTGTTACCTCAATGAACGACAAGGTCCATCGCTTGGATCTTATCCAGTGTTTTTGGTGACTTCTAAGCGCCGTATATGCATGCACTGCCGTTGCCAACCACGCTCACGCCAGGGACGAAATACCTTAAGGCTTAAGAAATGGAACGTGAACACTTGGAGTTTAGGGAATTGATCTCTGGCAATGCCCAGCAGTTTTGTAAAGGCAAGGCAACTCCTTTTCATTGCACTCACCTACCATGTGTTCCCAGGAGTTTTAAAGGCGTGTCTGAAATGCGTCTAAAACGAAAGTTTATAAACGGAGAACTACAGAAAAACCATCGCTCATGTTTTGAGGACACGGAGAAATAAACAGGCGATAACCCATTTCTTAAAGGACGACATCAACTGCTATGCAGCTGAGACGTCCGACAGCAAGCGATTCTGAATAGAAATCAGCACTTTAAAAGCAACGAAGAGAAATCATTTGGTCACTGTGTTCTTGAAAAAAAAAAAGGCAGTGGCTGAACTCAGAAAAGCCAGGACATATAAAACGAAAGCATTAGCAGTCTGTGGATAAGATCCAGTCTTTTCCTTCTTGTTGTTATTGCAGTACTTCCTTCTCCGCGGCTTTGCGTCGTCGCTTTGCAAGTCTCTCTCCTGACTCTTCGGGAGTTACCATCGCTCATATAGTTCTGCCAGCTCCATTTTTCCTGCGTGTGGCTTCTTCCCAGCAAACGATGCCGGCAGGATGAGTACAATTGGCTTGTAGGCGAGCTGAGCGAACACTCGCACTATGCGCTGTTGCCTTATACATGGCATAGCGGTACATATACTCGTCCCAATTCTCCGAACCTATTGAAGCGCAGCGCATCAAATATTCACTGCGCACCATCGCGTGGTCATTATCGACTGTTCTGCGTAAAAGAACTCGAACTGCCACATATTAGTCATTTTTCTTGCTTCTTTCCTTTGTATTCACTGCTTTTCCAGAGAGATGGGCCTATCAAGCACAACCTTTATCTCCGTATCAAGAGAAAGTTATGGCATGTAAGTATCAATTGTTTCTACTCATGCACTAGTGAGGAAGAAAATATTTTGCCTTCCGATGTTATCATGCCCAACGATTCTATTGAAAAATGTTTGGCGCCTTACCCATAGTCGTGTTTCGTGTTCGCGTATAGCTTCTTGTTATAGTTGAACATGTCTTATTTCAATACTATTATTACCTGTGATTCTTTCGTTTTTGCGATGAACTATTGCTCAACATTATTGTATTTTTTTCGCCCCTCCTGCTTGGGCCCACTTAAGGCCTGCTGTATTTGTTAACTAAGATAAAAATAAATATATCAGCGAGAGATGAGCGGAAAGAGGCACTGAGGTTGGAGCAGCTGGAAAGAAACGCAAATAGAATGCATACACCGATCTGTAAATATTTCTCAACTTATGATCGTGAACTCAGTACGCGTGTTTTCGTTCACACAGCAGCCACAGCAGCTATATTGTCGATTTCCCACGCACTCAATGCAGCAGATCATTTCATGTATACCAGTTTTTCCTGCAACGCCCAGAGTTTTGTTTATATACTTACGTATGCTGACCTTTCCCGTGCGCAAGAAGTTTAAGAAATTATTCATACATGACAGGGAAGTAAAAATCGATAGCAAAGCAAAATGGAGCCAAGGATGTTACAAAACACATTACGGGACGGTGAGCTGGGCTCTGGGCTACGGCTGGCTTTCTCTGTCCAACCAAACATGCGAGAAAAAAGCTGGAGATGGAGCATGTCGTGGAATGGATGCTCGCTTGAATTATAGAGCAGCTGCATGGATGCTTACCCGAGTTTCGCTTCTAATGACCTCGGGGCCGAGACGCAGCCATTTCTTCTACGAGAATGGCAAAACTTCTGAGGAAAAGAGGCATGATGGCAGCCATTGCCATCAACATACAAGCCTAACCACAATCGCTGCAAAATGTATATCTTATATAGAGACGATAATGTTCAAATTAAACGATTAATCGCATTGTTATAGAGAGAGCTGGACAGGGCATTATGAATTAGAACACTGGAAAGTAACACAGTAAACGTCGCGAGAGAGAGAGAAAAACAGATAACACCCACGAAGGAAGCAGCCAGAACAGCTGCAAATCACCCCTACCCGTTTTTATTGTTTTTTTGTTCGGGGTTGATATCTTTTTTGCGCTACTATTTGTTAGAAACAAGGAACAAAAAACACAAACGCACACACAGTGTTCTTTCTATGCGAATTATTCGTCTCTCGTTTGGTATCCTGGGTAGCGAACTGAAGAAATCGAGCAAAATAATTAAGTATTTGATGCCTTACATGCATTCGCACCATCAACAGCTTTACTCGACTGCAACTTTTCAGCAGTCGCATCATGGGGTTGGAAATTTTGATAGCAGGAAGTAATGAGTATTAAATGCGTCAAATGTTGGAGCATTTTTTCAAATGATATGGGAGAAAACATGATCGGAATTCGTGGCCACACCATTTGACGAAGTCTGCTTCCCTGAGCAGAGGGCCTTTTCTTACAGCGGATGAGCCTAAAGGTTAACCATGCGCCTGGGTACCATAATTAGCTGACATTTTCTTTGCTTTTAAGGCGAAATCCTTTAACGGCTAATCGCGTCAGCAAAAGTGTCACGCTTTTGCAGCGGCTCTGATTGATTGAGGTGGAGATGATGTCATAGAGGTCTCGACCAATCACAGGGCACCATCACAGTATGCGCGAAATGTTTGCCTTATATGGCTGTATGCGAATCAATGATCGAGTACTAAGTAATGACAGAATAATTTATTTAATGCCTAATTAATGAATAATCATCAATGATCGGTGACTAATGACGAATTACTAATTAATCACAAGTTATTTAAAAATGCCGAATTAGTAACCTAACTATCAAAGACAAAATATTTATTATAATGACTAATGAATTTCTAACTTGAATCCATGTTACCCCTATGCCACGGGAAGGAGATAACAACTCGGATCGTTCCTTTCATATGGGAGGGTGATAACAGAATCAGCCTGCCAGAACCATTTGCCTTCTCGTTACCCCTACGACACGCAGGCACGATTATACGGCTTTGGCTGAAGCGTGACTTTAAATGTGGGCTGGTAGCTTACGCTCTCGCGTCATACCCGTAAAGGATGAGCTTAAGTGTCCCCAATAATCTAGCGCCTTACACTGATAGGAGGCGTTAGTACAGCAGGCTTCAGCGGCGTTTGAAATTTATTTGCAGGATAGAAAAGGCGCAGTATCTGTCACAATTCTCCGCGTACACATGTACCATGCCGTAAAGGAAGGGAGGAATGTGAAACAGTATTCACCCTCTTTACTCGAAGCATCATTCACCCCCACATTCGCAACAGATGCTTAGCAGAATGCGGCACTCAGGCTTTCGCTTTTCACCACTTTAGTCGCCAAAGTGTCTTGTAAATTTTTGCATTGTGCCAGCTCTCGTGACAGCAATAATCGCGCCATTGTTTCGATGACTACCAGAAGCAACCACAGCTGCCAAGCTTTCTCCTGTAAACGCACGGCACGAGGAAGCCATTAAATTTATGTTAGCTGCCTTGCCTGTTAACTCAAGTTCGCTTGTATCATTAAAGTCGTAAGCATCACCGGCGCCTTTAAACAAGTCAGCCATGAACAATCAGTCCCCCGAGAGCTCGAATTGAATTTTTCAGCAGATAAAGCACTGTATAGTTAATGGACAAAATATTTTTCATAAAGTGAGGCGTGTAGGTGTCATGAACAAAATGCAAATTCACACGCTTTTCGTTCAATTCGGCATACTTTTTTCTTACGCAGTTTTGGAAGAATGCAGAACGTGGACCGTTTCGCACATGAGTAGGATGTTGCTAGTGTAACACCAGTGCGTGCGCGCTCGTGTAGGTTTAGTGGTTTCCACCACAGCGGAACTGAAGCGCTCGTTACTGTGCAGGCTTAGTTATTCCTAAAAAAATGAAATTATTTCAGCATGATGGACTGCACAGCTTTTTTATTTAAATAATAACCAACCGCATGTATTTAATAGCAAGGCGTGCAAATCAATTTTTGTAAACCTGGCACACCGCGAACGGGCTGCCAGCGCCTCCGCTTGTAGCGAGGCGGCGGATGACCGCAGATGCGGAGGAAGAGAAAGCAGCAAATGCCGAACTATGTGAAATCGGCAAGGCCTGCGAAAAATGTGCGTAATGTGCCACCCCGATTTCTGCGCAAATTCACGCAATATATTAGATTGCGAAGTCAGATATCATTTCTACGTACTTCCTGCCCACCACTTGTAAGTATGCATTCGTAATCTATGCATGTCCTCTTTGCGAATAACAAAAAGTCTAAAAGTGCGTACTGGTATGGTTTTATTCGATTTTGTATTAAGAGAAAGCCTTTATACATATGATTGATGCAGAAAATATGCGGCCTTATTGCAGTTTTGAGTGGTCGGAGAGAAATTCGTTGCCGAGCGCTTGCGCGCACACATCTGTCTGGAATGCTTGGTTGTTGCATCTGTTTCGGATGTCGCCTTTTACAAGTATATTGCCTTTTATATAAGCTAGGCGAGAAAGTTTGTTGTGTCCTTGGACAGTGCATGCGAGTTACACCGCCTGTACAATCCAAAGTCCTAAGTGGAGCTTGCAGAATTTGTTTGTGTAATATTCAAAGGGACTTGCGTCTTTTTCGAGTCCTCATCATTATGAAACTTCGTAGGCAAAATTACTGTGCACATACCAATGATTTGGGCCACCGCGCTGAAATTGGAGAAGAGGCTACAGCTGTAATATACGCGACTGTGGCCGGATTTAGTTTTAAGGCAAAATCCTTTATTGCCTCGTCGTTGTCGTCAGGAAAAGTGTGATGCTTTTGCGGCGGCTTTGATTGGTCGAGACGGGATGATGTCATGGAGGTCTCGAACATCACAGTGCACCACCACAGTATGCACGAATGCGTGCCTTATATGAGCATGTCCAATGAATGATAAATTACTTTTTAATGAATAATTATGTTTCTATAAATACTAAGTTAATTATTTACTAATTACTACTTAATGTTTGAATAAGTAATAATTATTAGTTAGCGACAGATACTTATTTACTTTTTATTTAATAAATAATTACGCGCATTGCTAAACACTAACTACTCATTGCTGACTGAAACTTATTAATGACTAGTAATTTATTAATTAGTGACATATGCGTAATTATTGAAAAATAATCACTGCCGTACACCCGGTAAAATCAACCCCACAACAGTAAACGTAGAACAACTGCGAAGATACAGGAACTTTATTTCGTCGCTGCAAAGCAGAATTCCCTGAATAAATTCACTCGCAGAATGAGAAAAAGTAGACGCTCGCTTTACTCGTAGGAGCATTCATCGCTACATGCGCAACAGTCGCGTAGCAGAATGCAGCACTCAGGCTTCCGCCTTTCATCATTTTAGTCACCAAAGTGTCCTCGAATTTTTGTTAGATCTAGACGATATTATTTCTAGGTGATATCCTCACAATTCATGCAATGCACTTCTCGGGCACGATGATCAACACTGCTGCGTGTTCTGCTGCTACGCTGAGCGTCGCGTATTTCTGTCAGCGCCTACTGCTGCTGCAATCACCATCGCTAAGGCTGTAGAGATTTGCCGCAATATCTTTTTGACCTCATTTTCTGTCCTAGTTTTTTACGTTGGGGAACTTTGTCAAAAACAGTCTTACCGCAAACCCATGCCTTAGAACACTTAAAAAAACATAAAGCTCATGTTAGAGCTTTATTGTTTGTTACAACGTTTCCACATCAAGCTGAGGAGAGGGATGAGATAATACATCGGCTTTCTTCGCGTGTACCATATGTCCCCATTCATTTCCATGGCCCCGTTATGACGTGGCGTGTTGATATGGCCCTGTTATATAATGTTGTCTTGGTCCTGTGGCGAACTATAGATATTTGGGATTAACAGGTTTTTATCTCGACGTTTCTTGGATACTATTTTCAATAACGTATAATTCGCCTGGACACTGTCGAATTCGTGCTGTATGGCTGTAATGGTTCTCTGTATTAAGGATGCTGCGCACTGTTTCTTGAAACAGCTGAAAGGTAGCTTGTGAGCTGAAAGGTAGGCTTGAAAATCAATATGCAGAAGACTAAGGTAATGTTCAACAGCCTCATGAAGGAGCAGCAGTTTACATTAGGTAGCGAAGTACTGGATGTAGTAGGCGAATATGTCTACTTAGGAGAGATAGTAACCGCGGATCCGGACCATGAAAAGGAAATAACAAGAATAAGATTGGGATGGAGCGCATTTGGCAAGCACTCACAGATTATGACTAGCAGCTTACAGGTATCGCTAAAGAAGAAAGTATATAACAGTTGCATCTTGCCTGTACTCACCTATGGGGCTGAAACGTGGAGGCTAACCAAGAGAGTTCTACTTACGTTGAGGACAACCCAGAGGGCCATGGAACGAAAAATGGTAGGGGTAACATTAAGAGATAGGAAGCGTGCAGAGTGGGTCAGAGAAATAACTCAAGTTACCGAAATTCTAGTGGAAATTAAGAAGAAGAAATGGGCATGGGCAGGACATGT
>JAJIZL010125029.1:0-37437 GCA_023969395.1 Amblyomma maculatum
CATCATCATCATCATCATCATCATCTATATCTTGTTCTACGGCAAAATGAAAGTGCGGTATTGGCGGGTCTACTTTTACCCTTCTTTTTCTCTCCTGCAGATTCGTTTCGTAATGAAATTTATGTTTTAAGGTAGTAAATGCATTGCTATCCTCATTTCACTATCAGTATTGGAGTTAAACGTGCAAGTGTGGTCCTCTTTTGCAAGTAGCGCATTTTTTTTTTTTTTTTTTTTTCCGAGAGTACAAGTGCATTGGCGCGTATGTACTGCTCCGCGGCATGATGGAGTCCGATCGGAATGCTTGCACGTAGGCGTCGACGCACTCAGCCTTTCCGTGAATCTCAGGTAACCGCATTTTAGCTCGCTGAACCACTCCTCTAACCACGCGCTGATTTGCGCTCAGGTGTGTCCTTGTATTTTTGTTTGTTTGTTCATTTCTCCTTTCGTTTCGCTTATCGGTAGTAAGAGTTTCCTCTCCAACCAGCGTCAATGCTTCGGCACTTCCCGTCTTGGGCGTAAACACTTTCGGGTGCGCGGCTTCAGTGCCGCTCGTCCACGCGCGAATACAACTTTTTACGTGACGTCATACTACACTCCCAATTGAAGTCCGCTCACAGCTTGCCACGTGGCCAACAGCGCTACCCTGGACTGGTCCGGAAGCAGAAATATGTTGAGCGTCGCGCCCCGCCGTGACCGTTTTTCGATATAGGCGAAAATGCAATGTTCTCGTGTGCTGTGCGATGTCAGTGCACGGTATAAATAATTCCGGGTGGTCGAAATTTTCGGGACCCTCTACGGCGTTCATGAATAGCCGAGCGGCTTTCGGACGTTAAAACCTTTAATTAGGTCAAGCCAAACAATCTTGTATTTGCTGAATAAGCCGCATCAGTTTTGTTTAGTAGAGAGTTTTAGCTTATCGCGATCCGCCACCGTGCGTTCCACTGCGCATGCCCAGATCCCCTTGACGCCGATAGATGGCGACACGTACTGGATGTCGGCACACAGACCTACCGCGTCGGGACCAATCAACTTGTGCCCACGCACGGTAGCGGGTCACGGTGGCGGATCGCGGATCACTATAAGCTAAATATCTCTAGTGTCTTTCCAGAGAGCCTTCTGGATTTATTTCTGGTTATTATTTATATACACTATGCGTTAGATGACTGTATATATAAGCGCCTTTGCCGTCGTTTATTCTGCCGGCCGCGTCAGCTGGCAGGGTTCTTGAACGTTCACTACAGGTTACGGATCACATGTTCGCCAGCTGGAGCGGACAGTGCTCTTTTTTGTTTCTCCTACTTTAATTCTTTCGTTTCCTTTGTTTTTTCGGTCTGTAGGAAAATAGGGGGAGCTTAACGTCAGCAGGCTTGCGCCAGACGGCTTTGCGCACGTACACTCACCTGCTGAAATCGGCGCCTCCAAGGACACCCGGCCGGTTAAGCAGGGCTTACTTTCTCTATCAAGCATCTGGCTTTTCGCGCGTTGCGACACGTTGTAATGCGCGTAAGCTTTCTCCTCTCCGCATTCCTGTGAGATATCGCTTTTTTTTTTTCTTTTCATTTCCTTCTTGGTGTACACCTGTGTCGAGAGGCTGTCGCTCGGACCTTATCAAGCGTTCTATCTACACACGGGTTCAGATCTGTTTTCGACCTCGTTGAAGAGCCCGCAATCAGTGTCGTCGGCCAAATTTCTCGCATTATTGGGGTAACCGCTGCAGCATCGGCATTATTTCATCCGTGCAGTCGGCCGTCTATGAATTCTTCTTGCTGCTCTCTTTTCTTTCTGCATTTTCAGCTCCCCCTTTCCTTTTTTTTTTTTCCTCTTTTTTCTTATGTGTAGTTCTGGAATGTGTTCTTTGCGTCATATCTAACCTGATGTTTCCCGCTCTCTCAATCCTTATTTACAACGTACGGGCAGCTGCGAGTTGCGCGGGCCTTTTCTTAATTGTCGCCTGATTGCGGTGTTCTGACCACAGCGCAATAATGAACAGCCCGCGTCGTGTTTCGCTCGTAAATAATGAACCGGCCGTCTCGCGGTGCTCCCGGCTCTCTCTCTCTCTCTCTCTCTCTCCTCTCGGCTTGTCTCAGCTCGCAGATCTCCGCACAAAACGCGAGCGGCTGTCCTTGAAAGAAGGGGAGAAGTTAAATAGAAATGAAAAACAAAAAAAAAAATGGTATAAATGGCCGGAGAATAGCGGCGTAATAGAACTTCGCAGCGCAATTTACTGTATTTTATTTCTTCTCATCTTCCTCGGCCGTCTTTCTCCGGTGGCTTGGCACTGAGCCGACTGTGGAACCGCCGGCCGCGCGCTCTTTTTTTCCTGGTCGTGCGCGCTCTTGAGACACCTCCCCCCGCACCTCTTTCCTCTACGAACATCTTGTCCCCCGCCTTTGGGATGGTTGTTTCACCGTCCCTTTCTCTGGCTTCCACTCTCGACCGCTGTCGGACCTGCGGACTGTGCGCGAGACTGACTTCCTAGCGCATGCATGCTGCGCTGTTCACTTGCTTGGCCGGTGTGGATTGGACATCCTGTTTAGAAAGGCCGCGTTAGCGAACGGCTACTCCATCCCGCCACCCTTTCTGGCGAGGTGTTTATGTTTCGTTCCTTGGACGGTTCCCGCGGTCGCGCCGGTCTGTTTTCGTCGCCGATCGAGGCGGTGCTGTTGCTCCTTAATGTTTTATTGCTGCTAGATGTAGTTAGCCTTCCCTTGTGCAGCTTTGGGCGGGATCGATACAGTGCTGGCCGATGCACGCAACCTGATCGCTGGGGCGGGGTTCGCATCCTGTCCTGGCCTCCTTTAGCGAGCTGGACCATCATCATCTTCGATCACATGCATTCCTAGCCGCCTGTTAAGTCACGACATGTCGTGTCCTGTTCCTAGGGAGACAAATTTAACGAAGTAAACGCAGGTGAGGACACCTGGTGGTGACACAGGGTCGACAGTGCACCGCTCATATAGCAGCGCAGTGCATTTCATCCTCAGCCGTCATCCTTCATTGTGCCCCTTGGAACACATCAGACCGTTTTGTAATCACTGTGAACCGGAAGCGATGTCTCTGGATCCCGTGTATGTTGTGCTAGTTAGAGTGGTTATCTTGTAAACGCCGTTTGGTGCCGCTTGTGAGCATGCATGCACCGCGCTGGCCGCTCGCGGCTTCCAGTCTCTGAGGGTTCCGCGCGTCTCTTTGCTGACGCATTCCCCGTTTCCTTCCCGGGTCCTTGCCATCTTTGCCTGTGCACGCAGCCGGGCATATCGCCTGTGTTTACGGCGCTCAACTACTGCTCCCAAGGGTGCGGGGTCGAATCCCGGCCTCGGTGGCCGCTTTTTGATGGAGGCGAAAAGCAAGGCGCCCGTGTGCTGTGCGACGTCAGTACACGTTGTTACGACCAAGCATCCGCAATTGCGCACTCTATTGTTCGCCTGTGGGCATGGATAAGTTTTGTGAATATGTGGTGATGGTCCAATGGCTCTAAGTGAGCCTGTTTCCAGGAATTCTGTTTTTGTAAGCCTGTTACCCCAAGTGGTCGAAATTTCCGGCGTCCTCCACTACGGCGACTCTTATAGCCTGAGTCGCTTTGGGACGTTAAACCCCACAAACCAAAATGCCGCTGCCTTCTTTAGTAAAGGCAGCCGAGAGCTTGTTCACGAGCGCTTGTTAGCTGAGCGGACAGTAAAAATGAAAGGAAAAAAAAAAATATGGCAGACGCTCACCTGGTGTGCACTGCAGACTACAGCTGTGGCTGTGCCCTGACGCCTAGTCTTGAGTATAGAGTATGGGGTCAAAACGTGGAGGCTAACGGAGAGGGCTCTACTTTAGTTGAGGGCAATGCAGAGGGCTATGGAACGGTATAGGAAGCGTGCAGAGTGGTTCAGAGAAATAACCGGACTTAATGACATTGTAGCGTGGAAAGCAAGAAGAAATGTGCATGAGCAGGGCATGTAGTGCGAAGTGAGGATATAATCGATAATCGAAAGCGGTAGCAAACTGCATACCAAGGGGAGGAAAGCGTAGCAGTGGGCGGCAGAAAACTTGCAGGGGTCAAGCAGATGCAGCTATAGCACAGGACCGGGTTGCGACATTCCATTTCCAGCCCAGATGAGAGTAGACACTATCATCAGTCGCCATCGCCAAGACGGCACATTACGTCAGTTCCTTCGTTCTCGGTTGCCGCTGGTTGCCGTGGCAACAGCTACGTTCCAAAATGCATATGGCGTCACGCATGTTCGCCGTCGCTACAGTGTTCTGCCGTCACGCTCACGGCATTGCTCACGGTCGTGAGTCAGTTGCTTCGGCTGGAGGATGGGGCTCATTTGGCGTCGGCGTGCCAGCAACGATGCGCGCATCAGAAACAGTATGCTAGCAAGACCGGGTTAACTGGAGGAATATTATATGGGAGAGGCCTTCGACCTGCAGTCGCTATAGTCCGGCTGATGATGATTTCGAATGCGCGCCCCTTTTTACTCACCTCGCCACTTCGCTCTTCGCAGCGCCGAGGCCGTGCTTGGGTGGCCGTGATCTACGCCACCCATGTGGTATTGATGTTACCGCTCCTTTCCTGTCGAATTTTTCCGCTGCGGACATTTAATCAGTTCCTAGGGCCGAATTACGAAACGCTCTGAAAAGCCTGTCAATTGCTTCACGGGAAGCTGCTCGTGCGTCGCGGAGCCGGAAACAAGCAAACAAAAATCAAACATGACATTGCGCACTTAGCTATGCTCGCGATTTCAGGCTATTTTTGTAGAGCGCGAAGAGTCGCCCTGCAAAGTTTTCGGGTGAACATGGCGGCGCTGGTTGCACGAGCAACATTTCTATGGGGCCCGAGACGCGGAACCGTGCCCACGTGGTGTGTTATTTGTCAGTGGGCTCGATTAATTAAAAAATAATTACTTCAATTAAGAATTCATAATCATTCTGTCGCCGTCTTTCTTCGCGGCGGGATTGAGGTGTCCGCAGAGATGGGAGACAGTTACCATTTCTTCCTTCTTGAGGCTACACGCTTCGTTATTTTTTTTTTTTTTTGTATTCAGAAAGTAGTGTTCGTGATATTGGGGGGGGGGGGGGGGGGGGTTCTGGATTACTTTTCTTTTTCCTTGTGGTGCTTCCCGTTCGGTCGAATTTTTTCTCTGATATTTTTTTAGCCTACCGTACTTATCGGCAGCTAATTACTGGTACAGCACTATTGCAGGGCTTAATTGCAGACGAAAATGTCGAAGAAAATAAAATTGCGGCAGTTCTGTGATAGAGCAGTTAGACCAAAACGGAAATTGATTTCTTAAGAGACGTGTTGCCGCGTTCTATATACTGTTGAAGTAGAGTCGCGCGTGGTCTGAATGTTGAAGAGCGATGGAACTGCCGCTGGATCTCCTCGCGGAAGCCTTTTCGCGACACCTGTGCATACATCATCTCCTGTGCATACATCCTCTCTCTTGCAATGGAAAAAAATGTACTTGTAGCCAAGTGGCTGCCCTAGGCGGGTGAACAGCGCACACTTTCAGACCAACATTTGTCGACGGGATGCAGCCTCGCAACCTCTGCGCAGATGTATGAGGTAGCAGAACAATACCCTGAGATACGTACACATAACTGCGCTACTTAATCAAACGGTACACTGTCGCACCACGCTTCCCGCACTTTGTTATTTCTTTTCTTTGCGTATAACTCTTGCTCGTTTGGTTAGTTAACTGAAGCGCGCGCGTCAGGTCTAGTGATTTTTTTTCAACAGTCCTACCGTTGCTCGTAACCTTCTCGTTTGTCTCTTATCGCCCGCGCCGCTGTCAGCGTGGCATGTCGAGTCTTCCCGGTCGGTATTTACTCTTGTTACACCATTTAAACTCCACCAATGGTACCCCTCACTTTACACGCCAGAGTGCCCACACTGTGGAGAAATAGCTACGGCTTTTCACATGGTGTGGGCATGGCAATTAAATCCCTTTATCGATAAACTTCCTAATCCCAATTTGGAGCAGTGGGAGGCCATTCTGCACAGCGAGGACCCCGACCAACAACGAGGACTGGTTCGCAGCTAGGGCCCACGCTGCGGCGCAGGCCACTGGGCTGCCGGAATAGGCGGATCACCCACAACTCCGAGAACTCCCAAGCACTCAATAAAGTTTTCAATCAATCAATCAATCAATCAATCAATCAATCAATCAATCAATACCGGTGAGAAGCACCGAAAACGGGAAACTGCCGTGCCGCCAGGTGTAGGAAGCATGCCTCCGCCCGCATCGACGACGCATCTCTTTCTCCGTTCTTGCTCCACGCCGGCGACCTACGGTGGTTCCTGCGACCCGCGAAACCGGGGAAACTCGCTCTTCGGCGGGTCGCGTTTCCCTCGCTCGCGTTCTCTGCACGCCGCCGGCTTTGGCAAGTTGGCGGTGGGAAGTGGAGGGAAGGGGGTCGGCCTTTTTTTGTAGGCGGCGGTTACCTCATTGGTTACGGGACGCTGTCAGCGGGGCGCTCCGTCTACCGTCGTGCGCCGACACCGGTAGCGGGCCCGCGAAAGGATCGAGTGACCCGGCTGCGCGGTCGCTGCGAGGGGCGTATCTCGGAGTGGGAAGAGCATCCGGCCCGAGTGCGATCGCGCCATTGCGCATCTGAGCCGCTTGGTGCTGCTGGTGTTTGACGCGCACACATGAATCCCCCCCCCCCCCCCTCACCGCACGGGGCGCGAAAAAAAAGACAACTTTTCGTGTCGTCTAAATTATGTGGGGCCATCTTTCTTGCGCTACACAGTTCCTAAAAATCCGCCAGTTTGAAATGATCGGCGCATGTTCCTAAGCGCTACCATTTTATTCATTTGTTTATTATTATTATTGTTATTATTATTATTATCACCATTTGCCGCTATGTTAAATGACTACATTTCACGCAGTCCATGTCTGTTGCCGTCGAGAGGCGCTGCGCGGCAGTATCAATTAAAAGTAACAATAGAGAGATTTAGCTTACCGTGATCCGCGATCCGCCACCGTGGCTCTCTACCGTGCGTGGGCGGGGCGGTCAAGCTGATTGGTCCCGACGCGCAGGTCTGTGTGCCGACATCCAGTATGTGGCGCCATCTGTCGGCGTCAAGGGGGGTCTGGGCATGCGCAGTGGAACGCGCAGTGGCGGATCCCAGAAGCGGATCGCTGATCACGGTAAGCTAAAACTCTCTAATAGAGAGATTTAGCTTACCGTGATCCGCGATCCGCTACCGTGATCCACCACCGCACGTTCCACTGCGCGTGCCCAGACCCCCCTTGACGCCGATAGATGACGCCACATACTGGATGTCGGCACACAGACCTGCCGCGTCGGGACCAATCAGCTTGAGCGCCCCGCCCACGCGTGCTAGAGTCGCGGTGGCGGATCGCAGATTTCGGTAAGCTAAAACTCTCTAATGCTGAGGCGACAGAAATGGTGAGATGCGGGTAAATGCACCGTAACGTGGGTTAGGCCGTGAGGTTTTCGCGCCATCTACCGGGCTAAGCGACGCATGGTGTATCGCGCACCACAGCGCCTCCTGGAACCGTTCTCCGTCCGTGGACGTTGCATCCTGCGGCGGGTTTATTTGAAAATGCAGCGCTTTTCTGAGCTTTCTTTTTCCTGCTTCACCCCCCTCCCCTTTTCGCGATTTCTTCAAAGTTTGCTTTCTTTCCTCTTCAATAGTGGGGAATCTAAGTCTGATGTTATGACAAATTGCCATGTTCTGCGGATTTTTTTTCTGTTGTGGAATACCATAGAAGCACCTGCCCCGCCGTGATGGTGCAATGGTTAGGGTGCTTGACCACTGTGCCCAAGGATGCGGGTTCGAATTCCGGCCGCGGCGGCCGCTTTTCGATGGAGGTGAAAAGCAAGGCGCCCGTGCGCTGTGAGAGATGTCAGTGCGCGTTAAAGAATCCCAGATGGTCAAAATTTCCGGAGCCCTCCACTACAGCGTCTCTGATAGCTTGAGTCGCTTTTGGGACATTAAACCTCGCAAACCAACCAACCATAGAAGCACCTCTCTAATCACATAATTACTTGACATAAAGGCAAAATTTGCTTTTGCCATGTCATTTTCTTGAGAAAACGGCTTTTTAATTGACTGTGTGACCATTTTCTGTGCTTCTTGAAGAATTGCAATGTTTTTCCTGCTCACTTAACTATAGGTCATGCAGGGAGTTTTATTTCAACTGGCTCTTTCTGTAATGAAATTCACAGGTAGTGAAAACTCTGTAGCAGTAAACATACAACCAATGTTTAGAATAGGGCCCCTTAAGGCAGATCATACAGGCAGAACAAGAAACTGAATATTGTGGGCAGTGACTTGATTGCAGCTGATGCCCAATGTGGTCCTTTGTACATGAATCCGCAGCATCCTTATATAGATCCCTGCATCATTTGCACCTGTGAAAGGTGCACGCACCCCCTGCATGCAGTGTGGCCAACTTCAGGCCATGTCATTTGGGGCACTTTTGTGACTTTGAGTGGCTCAGAGACTGTCTTTTATCTAAAGTCTTGAAGGGTCAAGTGTATTTTAGATCTTCTACTGCACTGTCCTAGGATGATCATGTTGGTAATGATGGCTGTGCCCTTTCACAGTGGGCAACCTCTTGGCATGGCATGGTTACTCAAACCAAGCCCTTGGTTTCGAGCATGGTACAGATATTGGCACATCGGTTGTGGCTTTTCTGCTTTTTTCCTGTTTGCCCTCTTGTGTGTGCGTTGGCTGACATAGCTTTGTTCTTTTCGCTCTGCAGGTGCCGAGTGAGCATGGCCGCGTCCCCAGTGTCGGTGTCTGCCGACAAATTTGGAGGGTGCGACGACGCTGCTCGAAACCGGAGGCTCCCCACCCAGCACTGACCCGTCCCTATGGCCCGCCGCTACTTAGACTGAACAGACCTGTGTACCTGACTTTACCTGGGTATGTGCAAAGTGTGATGTTCACTTAAGCACTTTACTGCGCTGAAATATTTTGCGCAGCATGCAGATCTAGGTCATTCATTGTCTTGGAAAAGTGCTATTTCCTAAGTGGGGTTCATAAGGTGTTCACGCACCCTACCAGCCAACCACTGGTTAGCGAGGTTGCACGACTTAATAACATCACCAACCTCTCGACCTATTAGGATTCAGGAAATTGGATCTGGCATGTGATCTCATGAATTTGGCAGGTGAAATGGCAGGGTATTTTAAGGTTATGAAATCATCTACATGGTTACAACCTCAGGCAAACAAATGCAATGTCTCAATGCTGTGTATGTAGTATATATACAATTTGTTTCAGTATCAACCAGTTCACTTTCACCTGTTGATCTAGCTGTATGATTGAAGTGGACCGGTTGAGTGGTGACAGTTGCCTCAGGAGTGGTGACTATTGCTATCAACAGTCACCAAAATGCCAAAAAATGAATTACACAGAAACACCAAAGCAGTAACAAGTATGGATTCTGTTGTTATCACATTCCATTTTAAAGTATGTTAAGTGCACCACCAAGTTTTCTTCTTTTTTTTTTTTCTTTCAGTAAAGCTATTACTAGTCTCATAATAGCATTTTTCCCACTTTGGACCTACATTTATGTGCACCTTCCCTACAAGTATCCTACAAGGAAGTGATGTGGGCAGCAAGCTGTCACACCTGTTTTCAAGCCCCGCCATGGCTGATGTGGGACCTACAGTTCTTTTGTGTGGGCTGCCCCATTCAATATGGCTGAGCTTTTTCTGGCTATGAGCCCTCATTTATGTACCTGGCGAGAGATCAGTGTGGGAAGAGGATAGGGATGGGTCTGAGTTAGCCCTAACAATGCCTGTATGGGACCCATGTAGGATCAACATGGGCAGGTCAAATTTGGGCTTGCCTACTTATTCCCCACTAGAGGTTAGCATATGTATTGGGGTTTGCCCCTGCCTCACTTGAGTATGTGACCAGTAGAGGTCCTGCGCAATGTGATACCTGGGTACTGCAGGGTAACTAGTGACCTCACTAGACACTGCCCACAGCCAGGTATGTTCTCATTCCTAATGTGTTATATCAGTATTTGCCTCTCTATTTGTCCACTCTCATTATTGCCTTGTAACTGAAATATTGCTTGCATTTTAATAAATGGTCATGCCAGTACTAAAAAAAGACCCTGACCGGCTAACAGCTGTGCGTTATATGCCTTGACATCATTGTCACTTGGCCCATTGTCATGCAGGCATCGTCCCTTGCTGTCCTCGACCCGTTCGAGGAGACATACTAGCAACGGGAACAGCCACGACAACACCTCCTGCATCTGGCCTTGTCGCTGCAGCAGCTTTGACAGGCATCCAGCATCATCGTCGCTCTTGGGAAGTACAAGACTGCGGGGAAGACGTAGCCAAAGCCGCAATGCAAGCCATAACACGAGACAAGAGTGCCGAGACAGGACTCCAACTGAAACCAGTGCCAAAGAAAACTACCAGACACACAAGGGCATCGAGTTAAGGACCGGACTACGGAAAAGCACACCAAGGACCACAGACACACAAGAGAGATTTGCAAAACTTCAGGGTACGCACAATTTTGTAGATGCAAATGCACTTTCAGAAAGCATTAAGTGAAACCCTTTTTTTTTTGCTGGTGCCTCTTAAGGGTATGTTTATCGTATGTGTAAAGTTTTGTCCCATTTTAGTTCAGTTTGTATGTGCCAAGCTGATGTTTCTGCATTCAAAAGTGCGCTAAGCAGAGAAATTTGTATGGTGTGTCCAATTTGTGAGCTGGCAGTCATTCATCAGCATTGTATAAGTGTAACTTAAGTTATAGAGCATTAGAAGCACAGTTTGATATGTGATGTCATGATTCTTTTTAGTGATATGTGAACATGAGCTGACAGCTTCACTACAAAAATTTAAGCCTCACATATCACAGAAAAATTTCTCATTTTGGTATGAAAAGCTTGCAAAAATCACGTAGTGCTGGTTGAGTGAAGTTTTGTGCAGGACGGTGCCGTGATGTTCATTTGCATAAAGCAAGTAAAATAAAAATGCACACCAAGGCGAAACAGGTGCATTTTATTGTCCCTATTTTCATAGCCATGATTGTTTAATGCTGCACTTTATTACTCTACCTGTGCTTGTTGTCCTGATGTTTTGTCCCATGTTTCTTATTCTGTTTATTATTTGTTGTCAAATGCAAGAAAGGATGGTACAAAGGGTAATCCTTTTTTGTACTTGACATCCTTTGGTTGACGTTTGCTTTGCTATTTTTAGCCCTTTCATTCAGCATCCTATCTGCCAGCATGCATGGTTTTCATTCTTTTTCTTTTTGAGTTTGCTGCAGCAGTGATTCTTTTCGTCTTCTTACAGTGCCTAATGCATTGCTTCCTTGCATGAGTCACTGTTGATTGCTGTAACAGTGGTGATCTGAGACTGGTTTTCCAAAGACACATTGAACTAATTGTGGCCGTTCTTTCAAAAAGGTGCCAGTCCACACACAGTCCGCAGCCATATGCGAGTGTTTTTCTCAGTCTCATCTTTCTTGCAGGCTAATATGTAAGGTTATTTTCTCGTGTACAAGTGACAATTTGCGATTCATTTGGTGCCTCAGGGGTGTCAGCACTGAGCAGTGAAAGCATGGAGAACATTTCACCAAGCAGCTTGTCACAACGAAATGGACTGGAGCCCCGGAAGGACGACTTCTGGGAGGCCCTCAGCTCCGACTACTACTACCTCATGAATGACGAACTCATTGCCACCTGCAGGGTGAGTCCCTTTCCTTTTGGCATTAGCCAAGCTCCCATAGGCGACATGTCGATTTAAACCACGCAGAGCAGCAGTAGCACAACAATGAACATGGACACTTTTGAGGGATGCCTTTCCGTTTTCCCTATGCAGGGAGAACAGAGCTGCTCCCACAGGCATACATGTCAATTCGAGCCTCATAGAGCAGCAGTAGCATAAAAGTGAACATGGCCACTGTTTAAGGGCATAAGGAGAACGGAGCCATCCGCATAGGGAGAACGGAGCCATCCAGGCTTAGTAACTTCATCCGGATAGTGTCAGGTGCAGCACCTAGTTCACTTTGCCCCTAGTAGCAAGCATTGAACAATGCCAAGATTCCTTCTTCTCCTCCTGGAATTAATGCATAGTGCAAAAATAAGGCTGTTGATTGTGTAACAGCTGGTTTATAGGGGGGTGAAGGAAATCTCATTTGTTTTTGTGATTGGCAAGTCGGCAAAAGCGATGATATGCATGATTGTCTCATCAACGAATGAGAAACAATTTCAAATTCCTTATATAGTTTATCAAGTTTGGCTGCGTGCACTTGGGTGTTACTGTGGCAGCCATATTGAAGGATTCGCTTGGACACTGTTATAGGCAGGCTGACATGTAAGAATCAGCTGTGCAACAGGCAAGAGTCTGTGCCCATGGCAGTTGGTGACGCCCATTCAGCTTGCTGATTTTTTAAAATCGTGCAAAAGACTCCACCTTCACCACTGTGACACATTAAAATCTCTGGATATCTGCTATGGGGCTGCTGAAGATACTTTTCTTGTTATATTTGTTATTGCTTTATACATGCTAGTAGGCTATGTGTGAAACATGTTATTTGCTTTAATGCCAGTGTTATGTTACAGGTCAGAAACAATTCCTTCTTCTTGCTTGTAGCACATGGATGGGAAAAAAACATTAAGGCTGGACACTGGAAGTTCTTCTTGATGTTTACAACTCTATACCTGACATGTGGGGTTTATTTATGTCTATATTTTCTAGCCTACTGGTTCGAAGCAAAATGGGCTCTAGGGAAAGACGGGCATATTTGCTGTAGGCATTTTGCAAAACTACTGAAGGCAATCATCTTTTGTTTTGTGGTTAACAACATGCTGATGTACAAGGTCACACGCATAAACAACAGATAATTTGAAATATTTGCACGATTGATGTGTTGTTCCTGAAGATTGGTTGTGGCTATAGCAAAGAAAAAAAAGATTACAGAGTGCACACCGTTCCAGCACCCTCTTTGTGTCTAATAGTTTTGATTTTGGGTTGCTGGGTTGCTGGGTTACAACTTACCAGCATATGATGAAGGAAAGTAAAAACTTTAAGTGACGTAAATTCATTTGTTTCAAAAAAAAAAAAACTTGCCGACATTGTGAAAAATTGGTCCCACAAGGGAGAAAGAAATTTCCCTGATAACTCTGTCGTCTATAACAGTTTCTTTTCTTTTCATCCTGTCTGTCAGGAGGCAAGTGGAGAGCTGGACATGGATGAAGAGGCACGAGTATCGCCCCCACGCGAGACCCTTTCGTTTGCTGAGTTTGTGCGCCAGTTCAACTTGCTCCATGACTGGCTGCACCAGCTCCAGTCTTCCCTGCTTGACTCTGCTGCTGAGCACAAGGCTGAGGTGGCTGAGGTGAGCTCAATTCAGCCCCATGCACGCATCAGTCGCTGCACTTCGTGTCACACATCACCTGAGTCATTGGTTAAATAGGTTGATTGGATAGGAGCCTCAGTTCAGTTCAGTCGTTCAGTCGTGTCCGACTCTTCGTGACCCTATGGACCATATCACGCCACGCTTTCCGGTCTCTCACTATCTTCCTAACATCACATAACTTCATCTGCAGTGCCTCGAGGATGCCATCTAATCATCGCGTTCGCTGCCTACCCCTTCTACGGTGACCCTCAACCTTTCCCAACGACAAATCTTTCTCCTGCGAGTCTGCGACTCCTCTCTTCTCATCAGATGACCAAAGTAGCTGAGCTTTAACTTTAGAATTTGACCCTCCAATGAGCAGTCAGGGTTTATGGTCGACAATATCGACTGATTTGATCTTCTGGCAGTCCAAGGAACTCTCAAGAGTCTCCGCCAGCACCACAATTCAAGTGCATCAATTCTTCGGCGGTCAGCCTTCTTCACAGTCCAACTCTCGCATCCATACATCACAACTGGAAAGACCATAGCACGAGTTATACAGATCTTGGTTGGCAGACTAATGTCTTTGCTCTTTACTAGGCGGTCAAGGCTAGCCATGGCTCTCTTTCCCAGAAGCAGGCGTCTCCTAATTTCATGGCTGCAGTCTCCTTCCGGGGTAATCTTGGAGCCCAAGAAGAGAAAATTTGTCACAGCTTCCACTTCTTGTCCCTTGATGCTCCAGGACTTGATATGGCAAGACGCCATGATCTTTGTCTTTTTAATGTTCAGTTTAAGCCCAAACTTCTCACTCTCTTCTTGTACGCGCATCAGAAGTCTCTTGAGTTCCACTTCACTTTCTGCCATTAAAGTGGTATTATCCGCATATCTAAGGTTGTTGATACGTTTTCCAGCAATCTTCACTCCAGCTGATGACTCGTCCAGATCAGCCTTCCTCATGATGCACTCAGCATATAGGTTAAATAGGCAGGTATACAGCTTTGTCTCACTCCTTTCTCGGAATAGGAGCCTATTAGGCATGCAACCCTTTTATTGGTGTATTTTAGCTGACGTGTGTAAAGATTAAATATCCAGGACTACTAAAAATTGTGTCTGTTGAGCGTATGCCAGGGTGGCTATAGAAGGGTAGGTGGCGATTACTACATGTTACGGCATAATGTCAGAGACATCAAGCACAATGGATACTTGACGGTGATGCCCCACTGAGGGATCTACAACCTGTGTCCATGTTTCATTGTCTTTGCAATGTAATGGACTGGAGTTTCTCGATAACAGACACAGCTTTATTAGTTTTTTGAGGTCATACATGCTATGAAAGCATGTATATTTATTGTCCTAAATGTAAATGATTGGCAGTGTTGATAGTCATAGGGGAAGACTGGTTCTAGAGTAAAAGTTTTGGCTTTTATAGTTGAGTATGAGGTGTCTAAAGCCATCTTCATCATAAACTGGAGCGTCACTCAAATGAGGCCTTCCAACCAATAGTGTCGATTAGCTTGTGCAAATAATTTCAAATATTCGGAGCATTCATAGTGAATTGGATATCCTGTTCCATCGTTTTTGATATTTGAAATCTTAGAAGTATCCATCTCAAGCGAATAAAGCTTATGGAATGCTCACTTCACGCAGCTTCAGTTTAACGTATGTCGTCTAGTGAGATGTCATCGTAACACGTACACAGCTGGAAATAACAGCCACAGAGTGATGCATTTGCACTTTAAGATCCACATTTGTAGGCATTTGGCATTAAAGGTGATAAAAAAGGGCCGAATTCCGTACCTTAAACCTCTTTGCAGCACACTTGACTGAATGGCAAGTGGAACTGCCGACAGTCTGTAGTTTCAGATTGCAATTACCTCTCATCCAGCGAAGCAGCCATCAGCGTGTTCAAGCTGAGTTTATTGTTTGTATTTTGAATTCCTATTACCAGAATCAATTTCTGTGCAAATTGATTTACTTCTGGCAGGAACTGGCACTGGCCTAACACCAGTGGCTAGGCCGAACCCGCTTCAAACCTTGCAAATAATCATTTTCCAGGTGTTATTCGACGCCTCTAATTTACGAAGATCATTTCTGCGAAACACAGGCACAGCTTCAATGAGGCTCGACCATATTCTTGCATGGTTTCGGCAAAGTGTTCATGCACACTCTCTCTCTTTTTTATTTTTTTCAGGGGAATGTTGTTGCGTATCAAAATTATTCAGAAAATTTATTTTGAAATTTTTCAAGAAACACTATTTGCTTACAGTGGAGACCAATCATTATGATATCACAGTCAGCTGCCTGATTCAGCAGTGGCAAAAAAGGATTGATTGCTGTATCATGACACAAGGTTTTTATCATCGGTTTGAAGGCCTCATTTATGCAGCATTTCCTCCAAGCTTTGTTCGCATCTAACTGCAGTCTAGCCCAGTTATAGCGAAACCTCTTATAACAAAGTAGCAGTTAAAATGAAGGGATTTCAATTTCCCACTCCCATTTTTATATTTCGGTACATTTTGTGTCCGTGTTTGACGAAGTAAGTACAAGCGCATCAGCGGACATAGTGAAGAGATTTTGTTCAAAGTCAAAAATAATCTACCAGTTAAAACATTTCTACATCTTACAGGAAAATTTTGGTGAGAAATAAAGGGCAAAACTCAAATGACGGCTGCATGTGCTGTATCGTCTGCACCCACACAAAGCGAAAGCTTGCTTCACTGCACCACATGGCTCACCGCCCTAGCATTGCATCCATAAGTCGGCAAAATCACGTGTGCTCACTCAGGCTCACTCAGAAAAATTTGGTCCATCTGTGGGCTCACTCTCACTCAGACTCACAAGGCCCGGACTCACTCACACTCATGAACTCAACTGATGACGACTCATTCGGGCTCACTCAGACTCATAACTAATCTGGGCTCACTCACTCATTTCAACTCATGACATTTGAACTCACTCATCTCGACTCACTCATTTTTGACTCGCGACTCATCTGCACTCACTCACTTCGACTCAAAACTCATCTGAACTCAGACTCATCATGGACTCACTCATTTCAGCTCACGACTCATTTGAACTCGCTCATCTCGACTCACTCATTTTTGAATCACGACTCATCTGCGCTCATTCACTTCGACTCACAACTCATCTGAACTCAAGATATCTGGCTCACTCATTTCAACTCATGACACATTTGAGCTCACTCATTTCGACTCATGAGGACTCACTCATCATGGACTCACTCATTTCCACTCTCGACAAGCAACGAGTGATGGTCCTAAAGCTTGTATAGGTAGGCGGAAGGCAGTACAGAGAAAAATGCGGGAAATAAAATGAAAAAAATGTGTAACATTACATGGTTAGACTGTTTTCTTCAGTAATGAACGAGTTGAAAGGTTACAGAAAGAGGAAAAAATATGGTAGGAATTATCTCTTTTAAGCGTATGAAAGCATGGTCTTTTTAGCTTTAGCACACGCCAAATTTTGGAAATGACTATGGCCAATTTGGTGGTTGTCGTCTTGTTGGGCACAGTCAATAATGGTTGGATACCAACTGAAACTTCGAAAGTGGCTTGGGCCAAATTCTGGAAACGGTCATGCCCAACTTTATAGGTAACCATAGTAATGAGGATGGTCAATGCAATTAGGAACTGATAGCTTTGGTGCAAATTGGCCAAAATCAAATTTCGAGGGTTGGTGAACCGTGTGTGACCCGAACCAAAATTTGGAGGTCACCATCGTGTTCGCCATAATCGAGCCATGTTGTACGTTGATTTTGGTCTGAAATCGGCTGAGGTCAATCTACTGGGGTGAGTGGACCAAATTTGAGGATGGGCTCGGTCAAATTTGGAGGTCACCATCTTGTTTGCCATAGTCATATTAAATTGGACAGATTTTTGCCCAAATCAGTCGAGGTCAAATTTTGGCGGTGGGTAGGTAAAATTTAAGGCGGCCTTGGAGGTCACCATCGTGGTCGCCATAGGCAAATTAAATTGGGCAGGTTTCGGACCAAATCGACCGAAGCAAAATTTCAGCTTTACCGGAATGCGTTTAATTTATCCATATATTTGTGACCTCCTCAAACAGCCTACTCAATTAGAGCAGTGGCACACAAAAAGAAATATCGGACAAGATTCTTGGTCTGTGGTGGCGAGCCTATGACATCTTTCGCAATAAGAAAGAACGTTGAAAATGTGGTTACACAGTGATCTCTTCGAACTTTATTAGCCTGATATTATTAGATATGCATGGCTAGCCTGGCTCGTTTGCATCGCTGTGCACCAATGAGCAGTTAACCCCTGAAATCATTTGCGAGATATTCTGAAATAAGTAAACAGCAAATGAAGAACTATATATAGCCACCGCAGTACAGCAAGCCAACGAGAACAAATGTTCAATTAACCTGCATTAATCGCCACAGTCAAAAATAATTGCGTAGCCCCGCTGGGGTGGTGCAGGGGTAAGACGCCCGACCACGGCGGCTTCGTTTCGATGGAGGCGAAACGAAGAGGCGTCCGTGTGCTGTGCGATGTCAGTGCAGGTTAAAGAACCCCAGGTGGTCGAAATTTCCAGAGTCCTCCACTACGGCATCTCTCATAGCCTGAGTCGCTTTGGGATGTTAAACCCCACAAACCAAACCAAAATAATTGCGTAACAAAAAACAACGAAATTGCTCTATATCATCAGCTTACCAAGAAGCTTATTCATTATTAGAATTACACAGGCAATTCGAGTCCGCTAGGATCTATTTAGCGACTTGTGCCCATTACTCACTCGATCACTTCAGATCATGCTTCTTCAACCTCTGAGCAAGAATTCATTTGATTTCATAGGAACTTTCTAGGTCGGACTCAGCACAACTCGGATCATAATCTGAATGTGAGTCCGGACTCACTGACGACTCAGATCATGATCTGAATTAAGTCTGGACTCACTCACGACTCAGATCATGATCTGAATGGGAGTTCGGACTCACTCACGACTCAGATCATGATCTGAGTGCGAGCCTGAGTGAACCCGAGTGAGCTGACTTGTGAGTGAGTCCGCCGACCTATGATTGCATCACCCTTGAACGGTGTCAAATCGAATTTACAGGAGAGAAAAAGTAAAAAGAAAGAAATTTTGCTGATGACATCACAGAGAGTGATCGAATAAGCCAATCGCAGTTCTTGAAATTGTCTCCTCTCTGCTCTTGAAGCTGAGAAATCGCAGGAGCATTGTGGGGCTTTAGCACCGCCCATTTCCTCTGCTTTCGAGGACCTTCGTGTGTTTTCTCATATTTGCATGCCCCACTGCGATGGTGCAGTGGTTAGGGTGCTCGACTGCTGTGCCAAGGGTGCGGGATTGAATCCCGGCCGTAGTGGCCACTTTTCGTTTGAAACGAAAAGCAAAGCACCCTTTTGCTGTGCGATGTCAGTGCATGTTAAAGAACCCCAGGTGGTTGAAATTTTCACAGTCTTCCACTGCGGCATCTCTTATAGCCTGAGTTGCCTTGAAACATTAAACCCCATAAACCAAACCAATCTTGTATGCCCACACAGATGCCATCATGCCTTCCTCCATTGTTTTGGCATATTGTAACCCCTGACTTCACCCGGACAATTTCTTGAAAAGGAGCTACAGAGTATCTCCTTTCTCAGAACTGACTCTGAACGACACCCGTTTATACTCAATTTCTCGACTAGGCTGAGTCCTGTAATCCCAAGTAATCCCAAGGGCGAAATGCGTTGAAACCTGACGAAGTGTGATATCACATGGATGTATAAAAATGCACAGCCTACACTTTTGAAAGATGCAAAAATACCATATTTACTCTAATGTACTGAAATGGAGCGGGAGGTGATTTTTAAATGTGAGCCTGACCGCAGTGGCTTCCCACAATATCGTCTGGGAGGACGAAAGTGAAAAGGAAGACTCAGTGGCTTCCCACAACATCGTCTGAGAGTACGAAATTGAAAAGGAAAGCTATGTTTCCAAGAACTCAGCCTCCTGCGACGACAATGAAGGAGCGTTTTTGATGAGACTGCTAGGGCTGTAATGTCTGTTAAAGGTACTTTTTCAAGCGCTTATCTCGCATCACATTTAGTTTTATTTTTCTCTATTGGACAATATGAAAAGTCATCCCTCGTGTAACATTAACAGTTGTGTTACATTTGAGTAAATACGATAATGAAGAACAGTAGCAAAATCAACACCATTCCTAATGAAGATGTTGGCAGTGGTGATCGTAGAGGATCCAGTGCGGCACATATGCTGATATAAAAGCAGCAGTTTATAAGTAATCTATGGACGCACAAAAGGAAACATTCCGCTCACTGCACCCATGATACTGGTGAACGGCAATGACTTGGGCTTCGCTCTCGGTCACAAAAGCTTCCTTCTGAGAAACGGACCATGGATGAGGATGTTATCAGTTTCAAGCTGCACTACCATGGCGCCGATTTGAACACCCACTATTTGCCCTGCCCAGAACATGGCCAACGTGTAGGTCCCTTTGGTGAAGGTGGCCTCTCTGTAAGTGGAACTTTGAAGGGCGTGAAGCGCCTGATCATCGCCCACTGCTTCAAAAAAAACCACTTTTCCCTATGCAGCAGCGCAGACGCGGCGCCTGACGTGAATGAACGATTTTGCTACCACGGGGGAACTTCATGATTGGCAAAGTTGCCTGGAGTGTCATAGAAGGGTCCTCTGTGGACAGCGCCTCCAACAGGGATTTAGACGACACCCGTTCTGGCCACTGCAGCGGCCATTGCAATGGCTGACGCTCTACAGATGTTCCTTGAGAGTGTGCAGCAGGCCTTCAGCTCGCACTTGGATAGCTCGCACTCGACCTTTTAAATCTTGTTTCAAATTTTTATACATTGTTCTATGATGACAGGAAAGTAGAGATCTGTATTTGGTTTTGCTCCAAAAATTTTTTCGAAGCACAGGAAATTAATGATGACGCAGAGGCGGAGGGCCATGCTTATGACTTACACTAAATGCATTGATCTTAGGCAGCTGTAAATTTTTTGACTAAATATATGCATTTTTTTATTTGTTTGGATTTTTTTTTTTTTTTTGATGGTGTAGAGGTTCTGTAAAAGTTGTCAAAAATCGGTTCAGGGAACGTTGTCTTGTCTACTTTGCAGTTCCTTTATCTCAAAAAAGGCTTGTGGTAGAGTGGCAGTAATTATGTGTTATGTTCTATGCGTACTTACATATTGAATTGCTAAGTCTTATATATTTATATGACTTTTCAGTAAAGAGATATGATTGTGCTAATTTCAAGAAAATACTGAAAAATGGAAAGTTCTGGTGATAATAAAGTAAAAACCGCATTTATATTTCTTAAACTTTGTCTAGTTATTTTCCGCATGAACTTTCAGAGTCACGAAAAACATGTTGCATAATTTTGGTTGCACTAGTAGTTACGGCCACTTGAATACTAATACCCTTACGCAAGGATTGGCAGTTGTAGATGTGAGTTCTTTCCCACTATGTCAATAATACAGGCAGGATTGGATTTCAGCTTCTTATAAAGAAAGGCTAGCAGTAGCAGAATGGTGTCTGCGGCACTGAGGATGTCGATTTGGGATCATATAGTCACCGGCATGAGCGCAGGTTTATCGAGTATGCACGTGCGCACCCGATACACTCATTTTCGTGTACTGAGGCCGATCGTGTACAGAACAACAGCACCTCTCTTGTAACTGTTCAACATGCGTGCACTGGAGCTTTGGTTGGCCTTTGTTCATACCACAACCAGGCACTGAGAACATGGCGGTGATGGAAGCCAGATCTAAGTGCTCTCAGGGAGCTGTGAGCACTCACTTCATGCACGCTGGCGTCGGCCACTGCTGCTAGAGAAACCACTACAACAGTTGCGATTGCTGGAAAGCATTAACTTGGCACTTTAATGGAAAAGTGAGATGTCAAGTACCAAAGAAAGCAAACGCAAAACTATTGGTAACGGGACACGCTCGCCTATCCTATATATTAAGTCAGGCAGGCGGCCTTAACTGGGCCTTTTCCCAAGCGTTCTGCTGTTCACAGTTCATTTTACAATGATAGTGCTCGCGCTTTTTCCTTACTCCACTGCTCCTCTACGTCTCATGGCGACAAAGTATAACTCTTAGTGTATTGTGCAGATTACCCTTTGAACCACAAGAAGCTCTTTGCAAAGAAGTGAAATTTTTGCAAAGTTACTCACCTAGACATTGATGTTTTGAAGAAAATTCTAACATCTCAAAGATCAGTGGCTGGCAATAAGATGAGCTATTTGTGCTACCTGTGCTTCTGCAGCTTTTTGTGCTAGTTGTGCTTTCTCATCTTCTGCAGGGAAATATCTTAACGAGGTGTTGACATTTTTGGGTCTCCTGAAAAAATTGACATTATCAATCAGAGCGTTGCGACTAATGACATGTCCCCATTGAAATCTCCAGGGTGTCAGTGAAAAGTCGGGACAGTCCTGCTTACATCTAGCGAAAACAAAGGAAGTTGCTGAAGGTAGTACTTGAACATGTTTGCTGCAAGATACGCTGGTTGCACAATAAATGTGATGCATCAGGATAATCGAGCAAAGAAAAATGATTTTTGCACGCAGTAGACCGAAAGCTTTAGGCAAGCTTTCACAACATCGACAACACCCTAGGAACATTGTCAACTTCTCTCTCTGCTGCCATCAGCACAAGCAAAAAGTGAGATTAAGGAGCTCATTCCTGAAGCATCGATGTATCAAATCAACAAGTTCAGAAAAATGAAAGAAAATCATGACGTCGGGAACTGGTCGGATTTTTTCACCAGGCATAAGTTGAGCCCTGAGTGCGTATCTGCGACAAGGGATTACTAAATGAAGGACAAGTTAGAATGTTTCAGACAAAGCCCTAACAAACAGGATGTCCTGTAGGTTACGGTTTATAGAGAAAAAAAATATTAGTAACAAAGCATTTCATGACGAGACCTATTAGAGAGGCATTCCACCATATACAAAGATGACCATCCGGATTCTAGCATTGGCTTATGAAAGCTCTGCACCTTGTGACCATACTGGGTAAAATATTGCCCCCAGCATGATGTGTACATGTGTGTATCATTTGCGCCAACTATAAACTTCGCCGAGTCACTGACCGGCGTTCATGGCCTCGAGCACGTGCACGAGCTGTCACAGCAGTCAGCTAGGCTATGGGAATGAATCTGCTGCTCTGGCACCTGCATTTTGATGGTGGTGAAATGCCTGTGGGCTCTGTACGATCCGAGCTTATTAAGTAACCCCAAATGGTCAAAGCTATTCCTTTGTCCTCCACTGCAGTGACCCTTCCCCTCCCGTTCCATTTCATTTCCCCAAGCACTGTTTTAATATCCACCATTAGGTGGGCAATTAGTACTGTGTCTTTCCCTCCCTCATAAGAATATATTATTGTAGAAGTAGAGCGACTTGGGCGAGTTGTTAACGATCCATCACATCGAACAGCGTGAGAAAACATGGGGACGCTCGTCCTGTGTCATCGCTTCTTCTGTCCCAGTGTTTTCTTGCGCTCTTCGATGCGATGAATGTGTTATTGTAGTTGATAAATTTTGTTATCCTCCTTACACAGCAGTGGCGTCATGGACAGTGTCACTTATGCATAAAAGTGCCTTTTTCGATTAGAACACAGTACCTTGGTTTATTTGCAGTTGGTGGGCGGCGAGTTGCGCCGTCGTCAGCCATCGCTGTCACTCTTCTTGGAGGAAGCGAAGGGCCTGGCAGCTCTGCACCCGTCGCTCAAGGAGGAAGTGGGCCGGCGAGTCAACCTGCTCAGCAATAAACGCGAGGCTGTCCAGCGAGCCTTGGACCCCGACCGGGCTGCTGCCTTGGCTCCTGCAGTTGGGGAAGCCTTTCAAGGCAAGTCTTCGAAAACACCTTTTTGAGCCATGCCCTGTAGGAGAGAACGCGGTTACGACTTTGAAATTATATTCACTCCACTTCTATTTATCCCGCCGCGGTAGTGCAGTGGTTAGAGCGCTCGACTACTATGCCCAAGGGTGCGAGATCGAATCCCGGCCGCGGTGGTGGCTTTTTGATGGAGGCGAAAAGCAAGGCATCTCTGTGCTGTGCGATGTCAGTGCTTGTTAAAGAACCCCAGCTGGTCGAAATTTCTGGAGCCTTCCACTATGGTGTCTATCATAGCCTGGGTCTCTTTGGGATGTTGAACCGCATAAACCAATCAACGAGCTTCTGTGTATTTGAAGACCTTTCCTTTCTTTCAGAGGTAATAGTGCCGGGGGGGAGAGTAACAGTATATTATATTTTACAAACTTGTAGCACTAGCCTTGCTGTCATATGATATGCTTTACATGTTAGTGTTAGCAACTCCTTGCTAAAGAGTAATGAAAAAATTGTCTAGACTATTTTGACAGGGTCAGGACGAATACTTGGGTTTGGCTGTTATAGAAGTGAAAGATTGCATACGACCCAATTTGGTTGCAAGAACTTTTGCACATAAGTATGTTCCAACCATGGAACGAAAAATGGTAGGGGTAACATTAAGAGATAGAAAGCGTGCAGAGTGGGTCAGAGAAATAACTCAAGTTACTGATATTCTAGTAGAAATTAAGAAGAAGAAATGGACATGGGCAGGACATGTAGTGCGAAGAGAGGATAACCGATGGTCGCTGAGGGTAACAAACTGGATTCCAAGGGAAGGAAAGCGTAGCAGGGGGCGGCAGAAAGTTAGGTGGGCGGATGAGATTAAGAAGTTCGCAGGGGTCAGATGGATGCAGCTAGCACAGAACCGGGTTAAGTGGAGAAATATGGGAGAGGCCTTCGCCCTGCAGTGGGTATAATCAGGCTGATGATGATGATGATGATGATCCAACCCTGCTTCATGCTTTGAATTTAGCAGCATTGGAACATTCAGTAGCACAAGCAACTAATTGTGGATTGCAGCCTTCTGCCAGAAAAACTTACCAGAATATATGGGAACCAGAATGGGTTCAAGTCCACTACGCAAGCAGTACATCCTTGCTTCTTTATGGACATTTCTTCAGGTCACCTACTTATAATTACCATCTTGGGTCACATCTTCTGCCTGCCTCTTAATGTCGATGACAATTGATTATAAACTAATGCTGAAAAAAGAACAAGTGGAATCATGCTGGAAACAGTCTATGCTATGGGGTACAATTAAAATAGGGCTGCCCAAGGCTCTTTCCAATGCATCGAGTAACACTGGAAAGAGCACTTGGCAGGCCATCATCAAACAGTATTTTAAGGCAGGGAAGAAATTCTATAATGTTAGGTACTGGTACTGAAAACAAGGCCAAAGGCTACAGAGAACACATTTTATTCACAACACGACCATTCATGCATAGAGCTCGGTGGAAGCTTGTGTCCTTGTTTGAACCGTGAAGAGTGCAAACTTTGTAGATCACTGCTGTTTGCTGAAAGCAGTCATGAGCACATGGACTTGTTTGCTGCAGGAGATCTCTCATAACAAGTTAGCCTTTTTCATGTCAATTAAATTGAAACGTTTGATTGTCGTAGAGGGGGACGAACGAAGAGCACTAAGCTCCTTTGCCCGCTCGTCCAATGGCATATTGCTGGCTGGAGCCAGACTTCTTCAGCAAGGCCTTTTATTGATGAATGGACTAAGTACAGGCCAGTTAGAAAAAAGGCAGTCCTTAGGCAGCTGAGGCTTGGCGTACTCTCCCCTTTTTCATGCCGAAACCTCTGCTTAAATAACCTTTCCCAGGATTCTGGGGTACATTTCACAGACCAATCAGAACACAGCTTTTTATAACCAATCAGAGCAAACGTAAACTGAACTAGCTAATAGCATGCTGGTGCCAACAAGGTTGTTTTTTGCTTTCTTCCTCAAAACAGTCAAGTGTCTTAACACATGGCTACAGCTCTACGGGCTGACATGAACAATACCAGCGCACAACAGGGGCCACATGTGCAATGGCAGTCGCGGTCCTCATTCCTGCTCTGTTTCTGGGGCATCTGCGCAGCGCATCTTTGAAGGGCCATAAACCACTTCCCTTCTCAGAACCTAAAGGACTCCCGAGGCCGGCTAACTGTCTTCGTGCCCGAGTCACATGCTTCGACACAAAACACTGAACGCTCAAGCAATGGTCATTCTGTCACCATGGGGTGTTCCGCCAGATGTACATAACAGAGGGGGGCCTAGCGAGAGGTGGGGTACTCGAGAGGCAGGGTAGCCGATGGCTCACCGGCGCCATGGGCTGCTAACACAACAATGCCGTTCAGTAAAACCGTGCTAGTTTTATTTGGGTCATATTCTTGGTCAACTATGAAATCATGACACGCTCACATTCACAGGCTACCCTCGATTTAGCGCAGGCAATGGAATTTAGGCAGGAGATAAGTGACCAACCCACAGGGCAAAGAAGAAGCCAGAGTGATCACTTTAAATAGCTGCTCACTCTTACTCCTGGCATTCGTCCTTGTATCAATGATCTTTTCTGCCTCACCATTCCACCATCTCTTCTTGGACCCTGGCTGTATGCCCAGGAAACACGAGGACATTCCACGAGTGGGTTATGCTGTGCTTGCATCGTGCACTCGGCAACCTTGTTTTCTGGCTGCAGTCACCAGGAGGGAGGCTGGAGGTAATGCGGTGAAAAAAAAAAATACATTGGGAACTGACCAAAATGCAGTTGTAACCAAGTGGCATTCCACTTCTTTCCAACTCTGTTCTTGCCCATAGCCCATTATAAAATGTGGCACGACTAAAGGCACGCTATCTTTTATTCTCTTTTTCAATGCCTCACCAATGAATGGTTTGCACTTGACGGCAGGGCAAGTTGCTCTCATTGGTTTTTGAAGTTGTGACGTTTTACTTTAGGAAGTGTGCTGAGGTCTTCCCTTAACAGTGTGAAAGTTAGCTTGGTACACGACTTTATTGAAATGGCCATGCTTTATACAAAGTGTAACATAGCAGTTTTTTTTTAACCATTCGTTAGTAGCTGCAGTGTCTGCCTGTTAACGGAGGCAGAATGTGAAGTTCCACTGTGGCATCCCCTATAGCTTGAGCCGCTTTCATTCATTAAGCACCGTATGTTAACAACAAAAAATTTTAACCTTTGTGACAGGCAATCCACCATGGCTGTTTTAAGCTCCGTAGGAGGTTGAGCAGCAAGTGGCCCAGATATTGTGGAAACTTCAGAAATCGAAGAGGTCTAGCAATGTGTCTTAAGGGTTTCCTTGTAGCCAGGGAGTCTGAGGAGGAGAATTTGCAAAGTGTGGATGGAGTGGCTCTTTATGACACACACCACCACAAGACTGGCCACATAAATGCACTCCTCCACCCCTTCATAGTGTTGCTTACATGACATTTTTGTGCAGTGTTAGTAACCAATTTGTGAACAAGGCGCTGTAGTATATGGTGCATGCAGCGTATTATGCAGTGCATGTAGCCGGAGCTGTGGACTGATGCAGTACTCCCACTGTGCCAGCCTGTCAATTGAGCATGCAAGCCACACTACTTGCACCTCCCAAATTCTGTGATACTGAAGGTGTGATACAAAAAAAAACAACTGTTCCAATAAATTATTGTACTTAGAGAATCGGTTCTCTGTGACATTATCACCTTCAAAGTAGTCGCCTTCAGCATTCACACACTTCTGCATTCGGTGCTGCCACTGCTGGTAACAGTTCTAGAACGAGGTTCTTGGAAGGCTCTTCAGGAGATTCTCCGTTTTTGCCTGAACCTCTTAAACTGAGGTAAAATGGGTTCCCTTTAAGCAAGATTTAGCTTTAGGAAATTTAAAAAAAGGTCTCATGAAGCCAAATCAGGTGATTAAGGAGGATGCTCCATCCAAAGAAATCTTGCCCAACCCTTTGGTTGACTGCAGTCTAAGGTTGCCCTGATTCTCTTATCTAGTACCTTAATACACTGTATGTAACGGGTAGTAAACTGACTTGTCATATTTTATTTTTTTTACAAGTGCCTGATGTCTTAATTTCTTATGGGTAAAGATAACTTCACCATTAGTAGAAGTTCTTTTCCCTTTTTCTTTTCTTCTTGATTGGCGTTGAGCACGAAGGATGACGGCAAAGACTTAAACATTGACAACTGAAAAAATCTATAAATCTGAATAGCATGATTAGAGTGAAGACGCACAACATTTGGGATTTCGACGAGAACCCTTAGATTCTCGACAACATCTCTCCTTAATCCCTTGGCTCATCATCGATTCGGCAGGCCGTCTCATGGGCAGGCCTTGTCTTGACGCAGCCATAGCCTGTTGCTGCGTATATAAGCGGCCCCACCGTTCTTCTAGTGGATCCCACATAACCCAGTAATACACAAAACAAGAAAAGCACATTAAATAGCATGCGATGCTGGTATCACGTAACCATACAAAATACCAAAGCAAGAAAAAAAAGTAACACTAAAAAACATACGTGCAATGACCTCACACAATATAACGCAAAGCACAAAAAAACTTGGTCGACAGCGCCTACCCTCTACACCTCATCGTTGCGTGGGCAAACAGAGGCTGAAGTATACACGTAAAAGCAGAATAGTCTTCTTCCCTCCGTTTTCTATGAACGGTGTTTCCCGACCGATACTGAAATGCATCAACAAGAGCGAAACCCTCTTCGCGCCGCCATTTAGACCTGTCAGCTCAGGCCAATAACTGGGGAAGATTTATACTTTCTTTGCTGAGCGCATTACTTATAAGATGGCAGTGCAACCTTAAGAAAATAAAACACGGAAAGGGACGGTCGCTCGGGAATCGTGATGTTTACATACAAGCGGTCCCATGCTTCTGGCTTTGTTTGCACGAGCCAGGGGTGTAGTTTTGAACGCAATGCCTTCATGGAATTTGTGCCCGAAACTGGCCAATAATGTAAGTTTTTGGCGAATGGGGATGGGAGGTGCTGCAGGCGCGAGGCTGTTCTCACGAAGTCTTTATGAAGCCTATGAGCATGCACTCTTGACAGGACCGAGTTCACGCTTCCATTGCAATATATTTCTCGTGTCGTAAATATGCCCAGCCTCTCGGCGTGAGCTCTCAACAACACTACCATGACGGCACACGGCTTGCAGGCCAACGGGAATACGTGTTTTGCCGTCTATGGGCCGATCTTGAGCTCGGTGACTCTACACCATTCTTTTAAGATTTTGGTACACTCAGGGTCATGAGGCATTGCGTATAAAGGGTAACAATTTTTTATAGCACAATCTCACCATCGTCTTTCAACACATCTCAAGTTACCTGATCCTCCTCAGCTGCTTTCTCTCTTTTAATTGTAATGGTTCCTTTACTTAGTTCTTTGTTACTGGCACAGCGTTTGTTTGCTTTGCACTGCTGTTATTCTCATCGTGCTGGTTACTTTGGCTACTGTAGAGATCAGCGTAGAACTCATCGGCTATTTTGACTACCTTACTTATATCGTAAATGGCGTTGTCCACCTTGTCTCTTAGTGCATACATCTCACTTTTGCCTATGTCTAGTTTCCTATTTCAAGCGACCGCCATTCTTTAGAGCATACTCAATTTCCTCCAGGTTATACTTCCTTATGTTGGAAAATTACGCTTATTGATTAGATTTGATAACTCTGCCAGTTCTGTCCTGTCTGTTTGGAGGCTATGATGCTTTAGTGTTTTTAATCAGATATTTTGTTTCCTTAAATAGTTTACTGGTATTCTGTCTAACTATCCTATTGCCTAGTTCTACTATCCACTAAGTAATGATATCTCTGAAATCATCATTCATTTATTCTACGCTAAGGTCGTCTTCCTTGGTTAGACCTGAATATCTTCTCTGCAGCAAAATCCTGAATTCGCCTACTTTTCCTCCTAACCACTAATTCTAAGCCACTCTTGCCTAATATTTTATTCGATTCCCTTTTTAAATCCTGACTAATTCAAGACCTGATCATGCTGTAGTCATCGCACCTCTCCGATGCCCTCCATATTCAGCATAATACTTGGGTTAGAGCACATTATGAAAGCTGTTTCAGTCTTAGTCCCCCTCCACCTTCGGTTCTTCCATTTGTTGAAGGAGGTTTTCATGATTCATAAACTATTGCATCCTGAAAACTCTACTGATAACTCCTCGCTGCTATTTCCAGGGTGTATGGCATAATTCCCCATTGTGTGGTCTCCATATATATATATTATTTTCTACATTGGCATTGAAGTCGCCCATCAGTACAGTATACTGCGTTTTTACTTTACCCATTGCTGATTCTATGCCTTCGTGGAGGCTTTCAACTATGTGGCCTTCATGACTAGATGTAGGCACATAGGCCTGTACAGCCTTCAATTTATACTGCTTATGAAGCTTGTTTAGATATCAGGCACCCTCTGATTAATGCTATAGAACTCCTCTATATTTCCAGCTTATTAACCAGGAATCCCACACCTAGTTCTTTCCTCTCCGCTAACTCATGATAGTATTAGAACACAGTATGTGTCCACCCTTTAGAAAAGCATATGCTTCATTTGTCCCTCAAACCTCGCTATGTCCCATGGCATCCCATTTAATTCCCGCTAGTTTCTCGAACAGGATTACTAGACTAGCCTCACCGGATAAAGCTCTAATTTTAAGCATTGCCAAATTTAGTTCCCAGTGGTAACCTGTCAGGAGCCAGAGACCCTTAGCACCCTCCCCTGTGTCACAGGTTTGACGGCTGCCACCGTGGTCATCAGCTTTGCAGTCGCTGGGAACTGGGGGCTAGTTGGTATCTATTCATTTAAAAGTTTGTGGCCAATTATTACACCAGGGTGGTTGACTCCTGTTGTGATGAGGGAGTTTTTTTTCATCTGTCGTCACTGGGATCAAGATGCACCATAGAACTGTGTGTGCAATTATGAATACATGGAAGCTTCTTTTCAAAATTTGGTAGAAAATTACATGACACCAGGATTTGAAGCACAGTCCTTTCAAATGTGAGGAGGATGCTGTACCTCTACACCATCGCTGCTACACCATCACTCATGGCAGCCGCTTTTCGATGCAGGTGAAAAGCAAGGCGCCCATGTCCTGTGTAATGTCAGTGCACATTAAAGAACCTCATTTGTTTGAAACTTCCGGAGTCCTCCTCTACGGCATCTCTCGTAGCCCGAGTCACTTTGGGACATTAAACCCCATAAACCAAACCAAACCATTGCTGCTGCTAGTATTCTGTTTATTTTTTCTGCCTTACTACATTGATTCATTTGTTAAGCTCTTGGCTGCTAAACCTGATGATGTGGGTTCTGTCCCAGCCGCAGTGACCGTGTTTTGATAAAAGTGAAATGCAAGGTACCCATGTAATGTGTGATTCAGCGCATGTTAAGCATCCCTTGATTGTGGAAAGTATTTCAGCCTTTTACTGGGTGGCATCCCTCATAGTCCGTGTTGCTTTTGGAAGCTAAACCCCATACATACCTTAATATACTTCTCACTGGATCTTCTTTTTCATTAGCGTAGGGCATCAGTTCAAATAATTCTCTCAAATAATCCCGGTTGCTCAAAGTTTGAGTTTGTGGTTGAGGTGCTCATATTTTTGTGGACAACCTTTTAACAGTACTTTTCAAGCAAAACCAGCCTCATTGTTACGAAGGCCCAAAACAAATTTTTCACATTATTTTTTCTTACTCCGAAGCCTTTCAGATTCACCAAAGAAAACTCCAAGAAGGCCAAATCTGACCCTTTAATCTCAGGTGATTTCTCCTCCTAGACCACATTTGCTGGAGCTATGAACCAAGCTCACAAAATCAGCTTCTTCTCTTTATTTCCTCTCATTTGAAGCTGATGAATTAAGGTGCTGTCAACGCTATTGGGAAAAACGCCGTCGACAGGTTCTGCCAACATGAAATCTGCCATGACTTTATATCCAAGTAGTATTAAATGGTTTTATTATCGTAGAAAAATTAAAAATATCAAAGGAAGGAAAAGATTTTTGCCTGCCCCGGTATCTGTTATCGAAAAGAGCTGAAGCACCTGAACTGGGGCGGCGGAAATAAAGGGATAGCAAGGAGACAGGTAGGAGAAATCGAAGAGGTGAGCTACAGGGATAAAGGACAGTTTAGGTTTAACGGTAAAGGAGTATAACACAATATTGTACATTCTGCAGTGTCCCCGGGGGAGGGGGGCAGAGAACCGGTGATCGGCACTGGCCGCACCCGCAGAGAGAGGAGTGCAGCAAAAAATAAACATGCCAGCCACGCGCGTGCTAGTGGTTGGAATCACTAGGTTATCTTACCTATTTGCTGTGAAATATTGTGGAATAGTTACTTGCAGAACTTTGAAGGAACCCTGCAGTCAAGGCAAATGACCATTCAAAGCTAAATATAGTGGTAATGCCCTATATCCTGCAGTTCTGGCATAAGCTAAAGAAGATTGCCAGTAAAGCAGGATTGCATCTAGTATTTTGTCCCCAAACAAACTTGAAGAACTTGGCATCAAAGTATCACATAACCATGGCCCTAAATGCCAAAACTGAAAAACATCAGGGAGCATGCTACCGGGAAAATGAGAGACAGGCTGGAGTATGTTCTAGCAGCTGCAGTAGTTCCTGCATCATTGTGCAGATTCTCATCACTAAGTTTGGACATGAGTCTAGCTGCTCCATTTAGCATGGATCCACAGAACACGATGAGTTTAAGTGCCTGCGGCTACAGCAAGTACAGACTCGTTCTCAAGTACTTTTACAGCCACAGCAGCTCCACCCAAGCTAGCAAAAAGGCCAGGAAGATACATGTAAAGATGAACAGGGCAAAGATGTGTGCTCAGCACATAATTATATGAGTGCAAATAAAGATATGTTGACCATGACAATATTGTATATGCAGCGAAGGGACCAATACAGACTCAGAAACATTTAGCATATTGACTCCCCGCTCGTAAATATTTTGGGCATGACAGACTCTCAAGAAATAGTGGAGAGCTTGTGATGCTCCTAATCAAGTGAACTGCTATTCATTTCTGCACATCCTTTGTCACCATGACAAAATATCACAGTTTATATCAGAATTTCATCATCAAATATTGCATTAAACACCTCATTAGGAGGCATTCCAAAAATTTAAACTTAGCTGCCTTTCCTTAGTGTCGTTAGTTGAGGTAGACCAGCTTTAATTTGGCTGGCTTTTATGCCAGAATCAGCACTGAACCTTTCCTTATTTTGGTGTGTGGCCTTGCATCCTCAAAATTTCCCTCACATTCATTGCATTGTAACTGCATGACTGTCGTGCGCAAAAGCAGAGAGTCCATGCAATTTGAGGAAACTGCATGCCAGCATTTACTGTTATTTTTTGTCTATATTTTAGTCACAACATAGAATCATGGCAGCTGTTCTTATATACACCCGTAACCATTTACCATATCAGTCGTACTGTTCTTGTCTGTGTTCTCACCAATATCTGCATTAGGGTCAGGAGGAATGATAAGAACAACAACTTCAACAGGCACATCCGGGGTGACAGCTGTCGCAGCCCTCGAGACCCTTAAAAAACAAAGTAAAATATCAAGTTCCATTCTGGGGCAACCTGTGACAAGGAGCACGTGCTCATGTGAAGGCTCCATTATACTATGCAAAGTGCACTAATATCTTATCTACTTCTCAGAGCAAAATAAATCATTGTAGCTGCTTCCTTCACTTGGCAGGGATGATTTGGATTCTGATGAAACTGAGTCACTGCTTTTATTTTACTTTTTACTTTATACAGCATAAAACTGCAGACACAAAATTGTATTAAGTAAAAAATTTAGCGCAAAAATAGAACACAAACGACAAAGAAGAACACATAAGTCGTTTGACAAGCACTTGTCAAACGTCTTATGTGTTCTTCTTTGTCCTTTGTGTTCTATTTTTGCACTAAATTTTTTACTTAATGGATCACCAACTAGCCCAGCAACATGCTCTCCTCAACAGAAATGTACTAATACAAATTGAGTTTGTAAATGGTGTGCCATTGTCTAAGATTTCAATGACTCTTAGAATGGAAGGAAAGAGTTTTGAGCCAATATTTCACACAAAGGGTGTCTTGCATTTTTTACACTTGGTGTAAAAAATTCAGACTGACAAGTAAGCATATTGGCTTATGAATTTTTTATTCCTGAATATTGCTTACCTTGTGAAGTACACTGGATACTTATGGGTTAGTGGAAGGTCTTGCCTCTCCCAATAAACTCAACTTAATTAATTAGAATGTGATGACATGAGGCCACTTTTATGTGTGAAGGTAGGCTGATTGGAAAGATTGCCATCCTGTTATGCTCGTTGCATAGAACACTTTCTTTTTGCAAGGACCATGAACCACCATGTGAAATAAGATGAATTTACTGCATGTTGCTTTCTGTCTTCTGTCTTTATGATGCTTATCTCCATCACGATGTGCGAGGTACATAAGAACTCTTCTTAAGAACTTGCAGAGATGCTGGGGCTTATGAAGTGATCAATAGTCGGGCTATTTCACCATACCTGTTGTAATGAAACACAACTGTGGAAGTTCTACTACTTTGTTTATTTCTCATCTTGGGGCTCAATCTCATATCTCCTCTTGCACTTTTTTTTTTAGCTCAGTGCTCTGCGAGTCACTGAATTTGAAATCCTAATGAGTGTTCGTGATTACAGACAACTTGGGCATTTATCGCACAGTGTTGTTGTTCTCGAAAATTGAAATGTGGAAAGAATGGTGGGCAGGAACAAATTACTGCATATCATACCATTGTTTTTAGCTACTGGTTGTTATTGAAAGAATGCATTAAATGTCTACACCTCTGCTCACCCTGTGGGCTTGTTTTTGTCCATCCGTACACACCAACGGAAAGCTCTTAAAAACTGTACCTGAAGGAACTTTAGGTCTCATCAGTCGAGCAGCAGGTAGGAGCTGAAAAGCGATGCATACATTGTACAGTAGCATATCCAGTATCTAGTCTAGCCAAGCCTTCATGGCATGACTAGATGCTTGGCACTGAGGGCTCTGAACTGGCAGACAATGATCTGCTTGAACTTGACCTTCGTCATTTGATTGTTTTACGGGTGGTAGCGAGAAGTGAAACGTGTCCATAAAGATCATTTTACTAAGAACACTCGCTGTCTACTTTTGGAGCAAAACACTGCAACATGCATGTCTTCCTACAGTAGTACAGTGGGCTAGTCCAGATGTAGCATGGAGTGGACTGAAACTTCCTGAGCACAGAAGCCAGTAGTAGGTTCCTGCACACTAAATGAACTGAGATGCTTTGCTTGCATTTAAACATCGCTCACATGGTTCTACTTTTTCTCACAGTGATATTGTTACTACCAAAACAAAACTTGAGCACTTATTGTCACCCGTGGTAACAATAGTTGTTGCTGCCTGCATGGGGTGGATCAACGACAAAGAAGAAGAAGAGGAAGATTGTGTGGAGTGTGCGTGGAATTGGCTGCCACCGCTTTGCCTGGCTCTAGCTCCTGTTTCTGCTGCTTACGTCTGCGCCCCGGCCCTGTCCTTGACCCTGTCCTTCTGGACTGCAGTCTCAGGTTACCGAAAGAACCTGTGACATTCTGATGGAGGTGCAGGGTTATGCAGCAAACCCCCTCAACACCTCCTGCTCTGAGTCCGCTCCCAAGTCTCGGCCGCCACATCTTCGACATGGAGGCCGAGATACATGCCAGCCGGCAGCTTCAAGACCTTGTTCCCGAATTTGGTCTATTGCCGAACCCTAGCAACAGTGGTTCACCACAACTTAGAATACCACGACCCAATGTCAGCAGACAGGCTCTTTTCTCACACCATCCGTGGTCTATCTACCGATGACTCCTCGTACGACTGCTACATTCCATGGGGATGCCTCTGAAGATCTAGAGGATTGGCTGGAGTTGTACGAACGTGTGGCTTGCCACAATGGCTGGTCTTCCAAATATTGTCTACAGATTTTGTATTTTTGCCTTGACTGTACTGCTTGTCACTGGTTCGAAAACCACAAAGCCACCCTTCCTGGGACGTCTGTAAGGACGAGCTACAAAGGACTTTCGTCAATCAATATTGGCGGCAGCGAGCAGGGGACCTTTTGCAATCTGGAGTCCAGCACCTGATGAGACAGTGACAAGTTTTGTTCAAGACCTACCTGCACAGCCTTGTACACCTGCGTATGATCTTCGTCTACAGAAGCAGCATTGTTACCACGGGTGACAATATAATGAAGTTTTATTCAGTGAACTGTACATATACACTGTGGCTTATATAGCATGCATACAGAAACTGTCTGAATGTGCACAGGTACGTATACAGTGGCAGCAAAAAATTTCTTCTAGAGCATCTTAGTTGCTGTAGAAAAAATATTTTCATCTGAAATTTCTTCATATGTGTGTTTGCACAGTTTCTCATGAAATCCTGCATCTCGGTGCTTCTGATAGGTATATTCTTTCAGCTAAATAGCAATTGCTATCTTTTTCCTTCAAATGTTTGTTCATTGCATTTCGCTGGTTTCACATGTGTCATGATTGGCTTGCTTTCTCCTATTGTGTAAGGCTTTCCTCGTATTCGTTGTACTCTACCTCGGATAGCCCTTCTTCTCATGCCTTTGCACCGCTGTGTTGTGTCTTTGCATGCCCGTTGGGAGCAGAAGTGGCTCAGGAGATGCGCTGCTTGAGGCGTTGCCTCAAAGAGCTGGAGTCACGTCTCCCCAGCCAGATGGCCATGTCATCATCGTGGACGCAGGCTGAGGTCCAGGAGAGGCTGCATGCCCAGCAGGTCAGCCCAGCTCCACCCCTTTTTCTTCCTCCAGTTCCCTTTCAGGGCAACGGTGATCCGAGCTACCTTTTACAGAATGGAGCGGGCTCCTCGTCATACCAGCATGATTCTCATCATGATTTAATAGGCTAAGTTCTGCAAAATTTCAAAAGAAATACTAGATCTGTGGATCATCTAAGAATGCCCTGCAGAATTCAGTGCAAAGCATCCTGCCGCAGCCCCCGCATGTGCGGTTTGAAGGCACTTAAACACACGTTTGGACTGCTGCAGTAAGCTTTTGTGTAGCGGGCACGCGTCCCAAGCTGAGCATCGTGATCTCCTTGTGCCAGGCATGAACATACCTATTATTCAGTGCTGTCCATTGTTTGCAGATTATAACATGGAATGGAACATTGATAAAACTGCAAAAGATTAAACCGCTCTGTTCAGGCTCTGTTCTAGAGAATAGCCGCAGTTACAATTATAGATTTTCATTTCATTCAGAATAAGAATAAAGGTTTTGTAGGCTTCGTTAAAACTTCAAGTTGGGCTAGTTGGTAATTTTTTGTTGGAATCATTTTGTAGTGGTAAAAACACGGACACAAAGAACACGAAACACAAGGGACACCCGAAGGCTGTTATGCAGAAAGATTACATGATGATAATGCAGCTGACCTACTTACTTTCTGAAATGCTGTGCTCACCATTGTTTGGCCAGAGCACCCAAGAGTTGGATATGTTTGGTTTATTAGTCACGAGGAGCCTGAAGGCTGCATAGTTCTTCAGAATAATTATAAGACTGTAATGTGCACTGATCATAATTTAGCTGTTTGATGTTTTTTGCGGGTACTAAAAAGTTGCTACTAAACATTGAGAAAGCAGGAGTACTCCCGACATCGACAGAATAGCACCAGTTAGACAGTATGTTTCTCATGAATCGTGTTGCCTCGGTTCCTTTATTTCCTTCCTTTAATAAAACATAGCCGTATCCCAGCCTCACTTCTTTCGTCTGTGTACACATGACATCGACGCTACCACATGGGAATGGCAGCGACATCGACTCTGGCAATGGTGACGATAGAGCGGCGAAGGTTTTCCTTGACAGTAAAACGCGTCAAGCTGAAAGTTGCGTGGTCCTGTAAAGCGTGCTTTTCCACATCGCGAGGCATGCTGCGGGGAAGCCAGCCGCGTTCCTTCAGTGCGCAGCAGTCGTTTTTCGTTGTTGCGCGTTGGAACTGACGCGTGCTCCGGAAGCGTCGTTGTCCAACGTTCCGGCAGTGTTCCATCGTCATGGAAGTGCAACAGTAATTTTTGGTAGGAGCCGGTGTAGTTGATTCTGGTACATTCTGTATATGGTGCCTCCATCCGTAGCAGCCTCAGCTCTGTATGGCCCCCGAGATTCGGAGCTCCTCTTTTAATTTCTGAGGCCACGTATCTGAACGCATGCGTTCCTTACCTCTCCTC
>JAJIZL010125029.1:49569-61996 GCA_023969395.1 Amblyomma maculatum
TTGAAAATGAGTATTCGCTATGGTCAGGTTGTTTTCTTGACAAAACTCTACTAGCCTCTGCCCAGCTTCATTTGGCTCACCAAGACCGAACTTGCCTGTAATTCCGGATATTTCTTCACTCCCGACCTTAGCATTCCAGTCTCCTATGAGAAAAACGACGTCTGATGATGGGGTGCGGTCTAAAAGGCATTGTAGGTCCGCATAAAATCTCTCAACGTCAGCTTCTTCAGCAGTAGTGGTCGGTGCATAGACTTGGATAACTGTTATGTTGAAAGGGTGACCTTGGATCCGAAGTGAAATCATTCGGTCGTTTTTGGGGTTGTACCCTAGCACTGCTTTGCCCATTCTTCTGTTTACTATGAGAGCGACCCCATTCCTTCTCTTGGATTCGTGCCCACAATAAAAGACATAATGGTCGCCGGAGTTAAATTCTCCCATTCCGGTCCACTTGAGCTCGCTGATACCCAAGATATCAATGTTCAATCTGTCCATTTCTCGCTTGACGATATCCAGTTTACCTTGCGTCATAGATCTTACATTCCATGTTGCTATGTGATACATCTCCTTGCAACATCGGACTTTCCGGTCGCTTCCCGACACATCCACAACTGAGCGTCCTTTTGGCTTTAGCCCAGCCGCTTCATTCGTCCTGGAGCTACTAGGAATCGCCCTTTGTTCATCCCCAGTAACATGTGGGACGCCTTCCAACCTGGGGGGCTCATCTTCCGGCGCCATATCATTAATGGTATTGTGACTGGCCATAGGGTTTTCTTGGCAGGAAATACTGGAGCGGGTTGCCATTACCTTCTCCAGTGAATCACATTTTGTCAGAACTCTCTGCCGTGACCTGTCTATCTTGGGTGGCCCTACACAGCAGAGCTCACGACTTCATCGAGTTTCGCAAGCCCCTCCGCCACGACAAGGCAGTGATCCATGAAGGGGGGTGAGTGTGGCAGGTACTGCGCTTTTCTATGCCAAAAAACAAAACCAACTAAATACTTCAGTTTAAAGTGTTTAACGTCCCAGAGCGATGATAGACGGCCTTATAGTAAATGGCTTCGGAAATTTCGACCACCTGGGGTTCTTTAACGTGCACTGACACATAGCACGCGGGCGTCTTGCAAACTCTGCGTAAATTTCTAGTTGGTGTATATATAGGAAAGGAAAGCCGCAGTATCCTACACTTGAGCCCCACCATGCGGGAAGGGAAGAAGGTGCAAATGAAAAGAGAAAGAGGTGCCATAATGGATGGCTGCGGAGTAATTTCCACCACCTCGAGACTTTTGCGTGCACTGTCATCGCTGTGCCAATTTCACAACGCCAAGCCACCAAGTAAAGCCATGTCAAACAGTGCTTTAAGCCAAATTAAACACAATGTCAATCATAGTTTATGATCAGATCATCGGGCGGGAACGACAAATTATTTTTATTACTATTTTTAAATTCATTGTCTCTAAACCGCCTCCTGGATTGTATGTTTGGCATCGCACTGGCAGGCAGGTTTTTACGTAGTGTACGTACTCGGCATTTTTTGTTTTTTTTTTTCGAGAGCTTGCTTGACATCGAGGCCCTGCGTCTCGTTATCGTTTCTTGTATATAAAGCGCATGCGTAACGTCGCAACGGCGTGAGGCGTCATCTCTGCGCGCGCACGTTTGAACGGACACGACCGGACCTGTGCGTCCGCGAAGTCCCTTTGCGCAAGCGCTCGCAGGTTCCCTCGCCTGTGTCTTCACTCTCCCTACCTGTCGTGCAGAGGGCTTGTCATGCATACAACGGAATTACGATGCGTGCGTTGCATCTCTCCGGCCTTCCTTGTGTTCTGTGTGACTGGATCGCTTTTGCGTCCCCCCCCCTCTCCCCCTCTCTTCCTGTACAGCCATCTCCTGCGGCCACGGTTTTCCATTTCTTTCGTCCTGACTCAGTCTGTGTAATTTGCGTCGATACACTGTGGCGCAACCCCCGTTTCCTTTGCCTTACTCTTCGTTGGCCCCGCAACGACAAAATCTTTATTATTTTTCTTCGTGGCAACATTTTATTCGTTCTCCACGTTTTTGCACATCGTGTATATTGTTTGTCTTTCATTCTGTACTTGGACGCGACCACACTCACTTCGGCTTTGCCAAATCTCCTTTTTTTTTTTAATGCGATTTAGTTTTTAAGGTGAGGCTCATGATGGCGTGGACAAAATGTGTCCCGCTTTTGCGGCGGCTCTGATTGGCCGATGCGGGATGACGTCATAGAGGTCTCGACCAATCACAGAGCACCGCCACAGTGTGCGCGAATGCGTGCCTTATACGGTCATATGTCAATCAATGACCAATTACTAATCGATGACTAATTAATTACTAAATAAAGACCAGTTAAGCAATTCATTAACCAGCTAATTAATGAATAATTATCTGCTTAATAATTAATGATTGATTACTTAATTAATAATTAGTACCAGTTGCGCAGCAGCATGTGGCACTCAAGCTTTCGCCTTTCACTTCTTTAGTCGCCTCGTAATTTATTTTTTTTCCCAGGCCCGCACTCTTCGCGACAGCGTAGCATGGACGAGACAGCGGCAAAGTATTACATTGCAGCAGCAATTAGGACCACCAGTTAGCACTGCTAATTAAGTAGCTCGACTACTTATTGCTACTCATTATCACTACCTATGGGGATTAGTAATTAGCAAATAATGAAGCCAATATCGCTTAGCAATGACGCATGCGCCGTCCACGCGGCATTGCTTTCGCACTAGCTCTTAAAGGATGCATAAGCGCCCTGTAAATTTTGTCCCCCTTCGTCACTGCGCGCACACACACACATGCACGTTTCCTGCAGCGCTCACGCGCATGACACTGGCGCTGCGTGCTTTTCGTACGTGTACGCAACAATGCAGCTTCTTTGCCTGCGCTGGGGACAATAGGCTGCCCCAAAGGCACTTCTCAGTAACGCCATCAATGATGCTGTAACGCGTTCCATTCTCAGTGCTCCGTCAATTCACGAACAAAAAAGCCTGCGTGTTCGTGCGTTCTCATTCAAGCCTTTGTCTTGCGCACGGCCGGCTTCTTGCGCAGGGCTTTATGCTCTTTGCGGTGCACTGAGTGTCAGACTGGTTTCCAACAGCTGTGCTGCGGAGCTCTCTGGAAAGTCACCTCGCTACCAGTGACGCCACGGTCACGTGGTACGTGTCGTGCCGCGTGCGAGTAAAAAAATGTAGTCGATCATCGAGGTTCTCGCTTGGGGGCGATCTCTATTCAGCGTTCGCTGTTCTGAACACAACACCTGCGTCGGGATCGCTCCGAGCGTTGCCTCCGGTGTGTGTGTGTGTGTGTACGTGCGAGTGTCGTACTGGCTGGTCCTGTACGTGTGTGTCACACCGCTCGCTTCCTCCCTCCCTCCCCCGTTCCTCCTTCCGCTTTCCGTTCCACATTCCTGCGATCCGCATCGGCCTTGTCCCACTCATTTTGTCCCACCACTCGCTGTCCGAAATAGCTGCCGCTCCCTTTTGTTAGCGCGGACGTCCCATGAAGAGGAAGAGGGGGGGGGGGGGGGGGGGTCGCTCGAATTGCGGTCGCAAAATGACAGCGATCGGGTGGTGGTTATTTGTCCCGAGTGACAAATTTGGACAGGTGGTTATTTAACTGCACACGCGTTTGGAAACGCTTTTCTCCTTTCAGTTGTGGAAGCGTGGTCGCGGAGCGAAAGTGGACACGACAGCTGCAAATCCGTCGCTTCAGATTTTTTTTATTTGTTTCTTCCGTTAGCGAAAGCGTTGTAGAGCTACTACGTCCACGAGTGGGCGTAAACAAGCTGGCATGGGCAGCTGTAGCAAGCGAGGCCGGTAATTTCAGCTCTACCGGGCACCTTTCGACGGCCCTTCGATGCGGTAATTACGCTTTGCCAAGAATAGGATTTTGTGACGTCTCACCTTGCATTCGGTTTGGTTTAGTTTGTGGGGTTTAACGTCCCAAAGCGACTCAGGCAATGAGAGACGCCCCACTTGCATTAAAATAGAATTGTACCTGGAAGAATATACATTGAATGCGGCATCACTGTTTCAAGCTGTTTGCGAGCTCCGGTTTTGTAGAGAGAGAAAGAAAGAAAAAATGTGCCCGTTCGTAGCGGTGACTTCGTAACGGTAGACTCCTAAAATGCAGTACGCGTCGGGGTGGTGCAGTGGTAAGACGCCCGACTACTCTCCGGAGTTCCCGGGTTCGAACCCGACCACAGCGGCGGCTGCGTTTCGATGGAGGCGAAACGAAGAGGCGTCGTGTGCTGTGCGATGTCAGCGCACGTTAAAGATCCCCAGGTGGTCGAAATTACTCCGCAGCCCTCCACTACGGCTCCTCTTTCTCTCTTTCTACCTTCCTCCCTTCCCTTACGGCGCGGTTGAGGTGTCCACAGAAAACAAGTGATACAGTTACCGCGCCTTTTCCTTCCTATAAATCAATCAGTAAATCAATCACTGGCGCCGGAATGAGGCAGCGAAGGGGTCGCACTCTGTCATATTCCGTTACCCGCCGTGCCTGCTCGTCCATCATCCGGCGTCGCTTCTTCCTAGTCGTTCGACACATATGTCGCTCGTCCGTCGTCCGCCGCCCTTTGTTCTTTGTCGACGGGTAGGAGGGGGGGGGGGTTCTCACTTTCCAAAGCCGCTCCGTCGTGGAAGAGCGAGAAGGCATTCTCCAGAGCGCACGCGCACAAATGACACCAGCGTGAGAAGTCGTTATTTTATTGCGTTACAAAACGCCTTTGTTACGTAGCACCAACAACTTTTGGCCAGCTAAGTCCTCCGTCACTTTCCGCAGTTCATTTCAGTTCCATGCTCGAAACTGTGAGCGTCAGCTTCACTCCTCAGTGTAGATTGTGGAGCAAATAAGCCTTCATTTATGGGTTTTTGCTGCTTCCACCTGCGAGTAAGTACTGCAGCGCCATCGTAGCGTGCAACTTGTCGGAATCTAGATTGGCGACATACCTACTTAATAAATTCTCTTTCTCGGAAGATGGAATGGTGTGGATAAGAAAATCGCAGTTCAGTAATGTCGAAATTTGGGCTAGTTGGTAGCGATCCATCTAAATAATAATGAAAAAAAAAATAATAATAATTGGTTCACAGGAATAGAAAGGCGCAGTATCTGTCCCACTCGCTCTGTGGACACCTGAACCGCGCCGTAAGGGAAGGGAGGAAGGTGGGAGTGAAAGTGGAAAGAGAGAAAGGGGAGCCGTAGTGGAAGGCTACGGAGTAATTTCGACCACCTGGGATCTTTAACGCGCGCTGACATCGCACAGCACACGGACGCCTCTTCGTTTCGTCTCCATCGAAACGCAGCCGTCGTGGTCGGGTTCGAACCCGGGTACTCCGGCACAGTAGTCGGGCGTCTTACCACTGCACCAGCCCGGCGGGGCCCATCTAAAACAGCGCACATAAAACTTGTTCGTCCCGCTCCTCTCTGTGTTTTCGTGTTTTATGTGCGCTGTTTTAGAAGGAAATCTCACCAGCCATTATCTACCACGATTAGGGAGCTGGCCGTTTCGTTCGACTTGTGTGATCAATTAATTTCGCGAACGCGTTCCGAAAAACGCTCTTTACCAAGAGAGCCTTCGCCCGTGTTCCCGTTACATGGTTCTAGCTTCATCTTCGTCTACAAGGTCTCGATGAAGGCGAGGCGCTGCGTGATGCTGCTTTTCGGCGCCCCACAAACTAGGTCCGGAATGCGGCGGACTTCCAAATTGATGAGGCTACTCCGAAGAAGTGGTCTTTGTGGCGCTTTGCTAGTGCTGCATCTCGATCCTCCTCCTCCTCCTCCTCCTTCTTAGTGCCTCGGCGCGCTTTCGCTGAGGCGAAGCATTAATTAGAGCGCCCACTCGGTCCCCGCGGGAGGGGCGCGCATATGTTCGCGACGCGTTCTCCGAAATTCGCCACAAATTCTCGCGATAATTAAGCGTATACGCGAGCTTATATACTCTCGTATATAACGGTCTCTCGTTTCTTCTTTCCGCCCCGTACAGCGTCAGTGTGCACGTCTCGTTGTGATCTGTTCCAAGGTGGGGAACAACGCGTTCTTCTCTCTCTTGCCCGTCCGCCTTGCCTACCTGCTTGCCTGCCATCATTATTCTAGTTATTGCTTTATCACTCTATCCTTTTCGTCTAACGGCCCTTTTATTTGCTGCGTTGGAAGCGTTATCGGGGAATTGCGTTTGGCACTCCGTGAATTACTGCGCCCTTTTTTTTTTTTTTTCGATAGCAATACTGCGCCAAGTCTCGAGCCGTCGCGTAGCTCACGGCTAATCACCTCGGTTAACCTTCAAGTGACCTTGACAAATAAAGTGTGGGTGTCCACGATTCCGTGGTGTCCACCCGAAGTATACTGCGCCTTCCTTTCCCCAAAAATTCGAAGAAGAACGCTGGGTCACCGGCAGCTAATGCTTTCGCTCGACATTCGGTTCAGCAGCATTCAACCCTTCTCATTTATATGTGGGCTGGTAGCTTAACTCTCGCGTCATACTTTTAAAGGATGTGCTTAAGTGTCCCCAGTAATGTAGCACCTTACACTGATAGAATGTGATAGGGGAATAATGTAGCAGGCAAAAGAAGCTTCCGACGTTGCTATCACTATTCAACTATAGGTTAACCAGAGTTAAACCGCAACTATTTTTTTTTTCTGGTGCGCCTCTCGAACGACAGCTCATTCAGCATACGGTTCAGCAGCGCTTCGCCAGAGCACAGGAGCGTCAGCAGTGTGGCACAGTTAAAACCTTTATTCGGAATGAGATGCCGTAACGTAAACCGCGCACCCCGCGACTTTCAACAGCGGTTGCCTGAAACAAAAAACTGCGTTTGTTGCGTTCTTGGCGCGGTCAATTATTCTCGTAAGTCTTGAACACCTCTCGAAGGTCGCCTTTCGTTGTGTACTTCCGTCACTTGTCCCGTCCGATTCCGGTCTCGCGCGGCAGAACCGGATCGCAATTTTACGTGTTGACTAGCGCGCGCGAGGAGTGCTTCTGAAGAGACACACAGTTCGGGCTAGTTACCGTCCTCGACGTGGCTTCCAGACAACGTAGGCGTAACGGCACTAGGAGCAGGTACTGGGTTGATTGGTTTAGCAGTGGGATTCGCACGGGCCCTCACCTGAGCTTCCCGAATCACGAACACCGCGTCATCTCCCTCGAGCTTTCTGTGGTCGGCACGGCTTTGGAAGCGCGCGCCTAAATCTGCTCCCCCCCCTCCCTCCGCTAACCTTTCCGTGCTTTAACGCACCCGCCTTTCTTGCTACGTCGGGCGTCCCGAGGCACGAGGCCGCGAGATGAATGGCTTCCCGCCGCCGCGGGTAGCCCATATAGCCCCTAGAACTCGAGCGGCGCGAGATAGCGCTTCGATAGATAGCCGCTGCCTTGAGACGATCCCCCGCCAGCTGAGCGATCCTCCTCGTCTGTTAAGGCGTTTCCGCGCGAATGTTGTTGCTGTGGTTGTTGTTTCCTCGAATGGATGGCCGGCCATACAGCGTCACGTTTAGCGGCGCTTCGCCTTTGGTTCGCGTCACTGCCCGCAAGTTTGCAGTGGTGCGGCTTTTGACCCCGTGGCCATGTTTTCTTTGGTTCGTTTTGCGCGCCGCTGATGCAGAGAGAAGGCGCGAAACTGAAGTTAGGTGCCTCCACACGGTGAGGCGGAGAGAGGACGGTGCCAGCGTTTTATTTCGTGCCCCCCCCCCCGTTTTGTGCGAGTTCAGTGTCGGTTTCTAGCCATATAGAAGAGTCGCCGCTTGTTCTTGGGTGGTATGTTTAGCTTTCCCTTGATTGTTTTTTTTCCACTATGTCGCTCAGCGTGCCACCTGTGATTGCAGCCGAATTGCGCAAACGGCACTCGTAGTCGCTACTGCAAGGGACGTGCACCCTCGATCCACGTCGTTTACTCTCTTTGTCTACGGGCAGCCCGAGATACCGTGTTATGTAGGCTGTTATGTAGCGTATAGGCACAAAGGTGCCGACCCTGGCCCCGACGCTCGCTCTGCGTGGCCTTGGTCTTCCGCACCGCTTCTCGTGCGGGGCAGGCGGCTTCTTTTGCACGGCCTGATTTATAGCACAGCACGCTATCGGAGCTGTGGCGTGCTCATGGTCGGCTTCTTTGTCTCTTCAGCTGGGGCGCGCGCGGATTGCCAGCTGCGCGCCCCTTGCAGTCACCTACCCACCGAGCTGCTGGGGATATTCTCTTGTGTACTCCACTAGGTGGGACGTGATCCGTCTCGGCTAGCCGCGCGGAAGCATGCGTCATTACAAAAATTGATTGGCTGATTTGCGGGCGGAAATAGTAGGCGAGGATTAACGGGGCTTGTATAAGGCGTTGAACCAACAATTAGCGGTCTATCAGAGTGATTGAGCGAATATATTTCAGGGCGGAAATGCGTTACCGGGGCGGCCGACACGGAGTGGCTATATACTAGCTCTTACGGTAGCACCCATACTGAGAACCTGTCCCGCGCAGATGGCATGAATGGGGAACCATGTTACCATGATGATCGGTAAAACATATAAACCCGTCGTGGTGGTGCAGTTGTCAGAGGGCGCTCGATTGCTGCGGCGAAGGACGCGGGATCGAATCCCGGCCGCTTTTCGATGGAGGCGGATAGCTATAGGCGCCCGTGTGCTGTGCGATATGTCGGTGCCCGTTAAAGAACCCCCGGTGGTCTAAATTACTGGAGCCCTCCAGTACGGCGTCTCTCGTAGCCTGAGTCTCTTTTGGGCGTTAAACCAAACAAAAACATATGCCCCCAAATTACGCAATATGCGCCGTCAGTTGTCATTTATTGCCTTGTGGCGCAGTATTCGCTCGTAAGTTCAGCGGATAGATACATCCGCTATATCACTACATCACTTACCACGCTTTTTTCTCCGCCAGTTTTTTGAAGAAAAATTAAAAAAGAAATACAGCCGTTAGGATGTCCCGAGCATGCGAGAGTGCGCAAACAGTATCTTCAAAGCGCGCCACTTGCTGCGGCGCGTTGATTGATCCGGACGTGGACGCATGATACCTCGGAAGAAACCCACTCCCCCTCGGGGGACGTGTTCGACTGACGCGGTGGCGCAACTCGTTCGTTATGTACGCGTATGTGTACGGCCTTCCATCGATGCCCTGCGTGAGTCCGCGCGCGTGCTCACATCAGTCGTCCCGCTGCGTTGATGCGGCCCGCGGGCGCGGACGTCCTCCGGCCGTGGCGGGGTCGGAGCCCGCTTCGTTCAGTCGCCTCGGGCGACGGCCGAGAAGCGATTCGTCTCGCCACTCTCGAGGTGAGCATCGGTGCCGACGCTGCCGCAGCAAAAATCAGAGGGGGGTATCTCATGGCGCGTTTCGAGGCACCACTCGCCCAGCTTGCCAATCAGCGCATGCATTCTCCCGCTGAGCGCGCCGAGACGACGCGGAAGAGGTCAGCGCGATCGGCTACGCCTGCCTGCCAGGCGTGCATTGCGTCCCGTCTAACGGGCCTTTCCTTCGCCTCGTATCACCTTCGCGGTGCACGCTTACACGGTGGGTCGCGTAGTCTTCGGTGGTGCTGAGCAGCGCACACACGAACGCCAATAGCTTCCGATAGGGGTCGACACACAAAGAAGGCCGTGTACTTGGATTTTTTGCTGCGCGTCTCTAAGGACACCAATGGGTGTAGGCGCAGCGAATGCGGAGTCGAGAGAGGTTCGGTGCCGATACCTGCCTTCCGACCGGTACAAGCTTCCTGACTCGACGCGCCGCGTCTCTGGTGAGAAACGTGTGGTAAAATGGTTCTTCGACTCCATGTGTTTCGGACGAGAAACACTTGTCCGTCCACGCTCTCTTTTGACCACCTTTGCCCCTTACCCGCGCTACTTACTCCTATTATTATTATTATTATTATTATTATTATTATTATTATTATTATTATTATTATTATTATTATTATTATTATTATTATCATCGTCGTCGTCGTCGACGTCGTTTGTGGTGGTGGCTCCTGTATGTGTGCATATTCTGCATTGAACCCCTCCTCTCCCTGGAATGAACAATGCGCCAGAAGGCGAGCTAAAAAGAAAGGAGAGTACTGCGCATATCCCAGCGGCGAAGTTGGTGGACATAATAACTATTTGAATTAACATAGTGGTGTGGCCGGTACATGATGGAATCGTTGCGCGCCGACGTCGGTGATCGAGATGCATTTCTTACCTTTCAAAAGTTTGTGCGTCACTTTTGTCTCTGTGCAACACGTATGCACTGCGACAAGAGGATCCGTTTCAGGGTTACCTCATACCTGAAAGAAAGCGACGTCGGGCTCGTTTGCGCACTCTTGCTTGAAATAACAGTATACACACTTGTGAGAACGCTCGTGCCCTCGTTCTCGCATGTCTCTCTCGAGAGTTTTTCGGAACCTTGGCCTTATGCGCTCCATTTGTGGATATAATGCACCTTTAGACTGGTAGTCAGTACGCGTCATTTTTTTTTTTTTTCCATTTGCTCTTTCTCCCCATCAGCGTCGAACGATTTTTCTTTCTTTTCCATGGCTTCAGGCGAAATCAAGTATATAATAATAAATAATAAATTGGTTCACAGGAAGGGAAAAGCGCAGTATCTGTCACACTTGTTTCTGTGGACACCTGAACCGCGCCGTAAGGGACGGGAGGAAGGTGGGAGTGAAAGTGGAAAGAGAGAAAGGGGAGCCGTAGTGGAGGGCTACGGAGTAATTTCGACCACCTGGGGATCTTTAACGTGCGCTGACATCGTTGTTGTTGTTGTTGTGGCTGTAGGAAGAAGGAAAAGAAAATGCACGGGCCTGCTACTGGCTCTGTAGCTGAGGCACATCCACCGCCTCGTGCGGACAGAAGAGAAAATAGAGAAGAAAGGAAAGAGGGAGCGAAAGACGCGCGCCGCAACAACAGCCGTTGTCCGCCACCAGCGGTGGCGTGTACGCTGACATCGCATAGCACACAGACGCCTCTTCGTTTCGCCTCCATCGAAACACAGCAGCCGCGGTCGCGATCGAACCCGGGTAATCGGACGTCCAACCAGTGCACCACCGCGGCGGGGCGATAGCCGAGGAGACGTTTCGCCACCGTATGCCCTTCCGCGCTACCCGGTCAAAAGAGGTGCCTCGAATGAGAGACCGCGTTAATCAGGACCCGATTTGCAAACAATGCTGCGTATATAAGTACCTATAAGTGGAGCTCCTGTATAAGCAGTATAGATTGTGAGCTAGGCGCGAGTCGTGGTATACGTTGTTGCTGCTGCTGCTGGTGCATTTGTGTAAGGCCGGGTGACGTGACCCGTTCTGAACTCACTATTATCGTGCGCTGCTGTAAGACCCGATCATAACGGTCTACGCTCGCGTTCCGTGCTTGTATTGTCCTTTTTGCACAACTGCTCGCCGGGACATGTTCGTTCCCCCCCCCTCTCTCCCCCTATTTTAAATAAAAGGGTTAAACAGGAAAAGGCCGCCTCTCCGTGGTGCATATTCGCGACGCCCACAAGTAGCTGCTGCATATATGCTTCTGCTGCGGTGCCGCTGGTTGTGATGTTTCGGTGCTGCTATTATATAGCATATATGAGATAGCCCGCCGATCGCGTCCGATTACTAGCAGCGTGGCGTGCATGGGGCAGCCAGCTGCCTGGTTTACTGTGCCCGCCTTCTCTTTCCAGGAAGTAGTAATAATAAATAGTAATCAAACGGTAAGGCGAAAAAAAAAAAAAAAAACGGCGCTTCGCTCAGCTGCGCTTGCATACCGTGCAGCGCGCGTTTGATGGCAGCCGCCACGCACGTCTGTCGCTCGTTCTCCTGGTGCTGCTCAGTCGTGCGCGTGATCGGACCGTTAGTTCCGCGGCTGGTTGCTCGATGCGTTTCCCGAATCGGCGTCGGATCGCCGTTAGGCACCATCGCGATGGGCGCTCGTTTCGTGACACAAGACCGTCGCGCGGCAGCACCTCGGGAGTCGCGGCCTCGCTGTGCTGCTGTTGTTGTTGTGGCTGTAGGAAGAAGGAAAAGAAAATGCACGGGCCGGCTACTGGCTCTGTAGCTGAGCCACCTCCGCCGCCTCGTGCGGAAAGAAGAGAAAACAGAGAATAAAGGAAAAAGAAGAGGGAGAGAAAGACGCGCGCCGCAACAACAGCCGTCGTCCACCACCGAAGCGGTGGCGGGTGCAATGACGGCCTACAACTGATAAAAATTCGGTGGCGGGCTAGCCCCCGCCGCAAGCGACGGTGACCTACCTGCCCCAGCCCCTGGAATATGTGCGAGAGAATTGGGCTGGGTGTACGTACGCCGGGTAAATGAAGGCATGGTCGGTTTTCCGACGTCTTTGTTTCTGAATGTGCGCGGTTGTGTCCGACGTGATTGGCCATCCGTGTGTGACGTCTGTTAGGCTCGAGCGGAAGCGTATACGCTGCTGCTGTACGCCTGTCTATACAGTTTTGTCGGATGGAAGACC
>JAJIZL010125030.1:1959-31921 GCA_023969395.1 Amblyomma maculatum
GGGGGGGGGGCAAAGCAGACAGTCAGAATTTTTATGAACAGATGGCTGCCTGCCGAGCAGTCAATTGAAGGTCCTTGTCCAGGGGCTGTTATGAGGCTTCAAATGTCCAGCCGTTAGCGGTAACACAAAGGTTAGAAGCTACCCTCTTGCTCACTGATTGCCGAGAAATCCTAAGCTGATAGTGTTGAGTACTTCAGTAGGCACGTGCGTATGCAAACGGGCTGTGTCATGCATGACAGGTTACAGCACTTCATAACACCTCCATTGTAGTACAGTTCGCTATCGAGTTTTGAGCCTTTCCTTTTTAACTTTTTTCACTTGTGTCATTGAATGCAGCCCGGCATGTTCATACTAAATTACTTGGACAAAACACCGAGCGGCACTGATTAAACTCTGTTTACAAACGAGCGTTCTCTCATTCTCTGTCAACATATGTACTAGTAGTGGTTTATTCATAAACCACTGGAATGATTTTAGTGCTGGAATTCCATCTCCAAAAGAAGCCATACACAGCTTTACCCAGCCTGGCCTGGTTCCACCACTGCAAGCTGCGAGCCCAGGCCTGCATGTCAAGCCCGAGCCAGGTCCAGACCCATAAAAACGGCAATTTTCCAGCCCGGCCCAGGTTTTCGGGCTGCCCGAATTCATGCTCTGCTCCAAACACTTGAAATTATTTGCCGAGAATAAGTTCTCAGCAGGCAGTACTTTGGTAATCTTTGTTAGGAAGAAATTACATGCCATAACTTTTTTGCCTTGGAAACTTGGGTGATATCTGGCTTACACGACTACCTCAAAAATATCACCCAGACGTGTCCCTTGCCTGCAGTCGCTTGCTGTACAAACAGCATTGCAATTTATTTACTGACACTATGGCGCATGTAGTGCGAAACAAAAGGAGGTCATTATTTGCTAAAAGATGATTGTGAAAGTATGAAAAATTTCAGTCACTGCTATTTTCATGGGAAAATGTTGCATGGCCTTGTATAGCCAATTAGGGCCAATTGACGAGAAATTTTTGCTCAAGATTTCTGCCAGCAGAGTGGGCACTGCTGTCATTTCTAATAGCTATTTCGTTGTTCATTCATTTGCAGCGGCACCAACATGTTCTTTTGTCTGTGTTTTGTGCACCCATATTCTGTTCGTTGCTTTAAAACATTTCTGGGTAAGTGCAGTCGAGACCGCGAGCATAGTGTTGGGCGAATTCACCAGGCGGCATGACAAAAGGAGGCAGTGTGGTGTAGAGGAATCTACTTGTGCCAAAGACAGAGACTGCAACCATGCCAGACAGGTTGCCAAGACATCGAACGAGAAGCCAGACTAGCCTATTGCCGAGAAGCTTACCAAATGCGGAATCAAGCCAAGACTGAAGCGGCAGCTACAAATGCGGCACCGGCCGATGGCTAATGCTCTTGACTTGGTTCAAAGAGAGCTGAACCCCTAAAATTTTTAATATTTCATAACAAAGGCTTCAAGGATTTGCCTCAAGTGATTCCAGGTAGCCCTGCATGCACAAACCTTTGTCACGGATACACCTGCAAGAAACAAATAGTGGCACGTAATTGCTTCAAGCGATGGTCTCTTTGTTTTCCTTTTTAACTTGATACCATAAAAAGCACCCTGTGTGGCAGCACCTGCTGACTTGGTCATGTCATGTGGCCTTGTGATGTCACACAACCTACCGACAGTAATTGCAGTGCTGCGTCACCTTCCTGCCACTTGCTAGATACACGCCCATAATTTTTCATGGATGCCAGATTTTCTGCAGTATGGGACCCATCACAATATTTTTTGTTGCCAGAATCCAATAGTGCAGTGTTTCGTGACTTTTTTGTCACTTGTCCGGCAGCAAGACATTTATTGCCGAGATATTTCGATTTGAAGTTGAAGAGGTCTGTTTTCCTTCTGAGGGATTTAGACTTGGGAAAATGACGCAAATGATGGTGTAAACATAGACTCCATGATTCTTGATGCATAGCGAGCAGTGCAATCTAGCAGCAGCTGAAATTAAAGCTACAGTTCGTCAAAGCAGTCTATTTGTTTGCACCAGGCATAGATCCTGAGCTTGACTGCAAAGTTCTCGCAGTGAATCTTGACCTTGGCACCCACAGAGCATGCGGCGCTTTTTAGAGTTGAGGTCACTTGACTAACAGGATAGAATGTACGAGCGCCGACGTGGCGGCAAAGTTTGTAGCTAGCGAAGCTATGGATGCGGCCACTGACATTGCCGAGCTACCATCACGAGTGACGAGTAAAGACTGCTACAGACGGTCTTTTTTGAATAGCAGCAAGGGGTGAACAATGCATTGTGGCAGAAAGTTAAAAGAAAAAAGGGGTACACAGGGCCTGTTTTGCTCAATTTATTTCGTTTCCTTCACAATTGTATTTCTTAATATGAACCAACTGAGCTCCCTTTCGTTCAATGCTTCCTTGCGTGTCTACACCTTATGTGGTGTACTCTAGCGTCGCTGCCCTGCAGATGGCAAACCGATGTGCCAGTAAGGTCTGTGCATGCACGCTGGGACAGCAGAAAATAGAGAAATAGAAATATTACGAGATAGTTTGGCAAACTCCTATGCTTATCATAGATATGAGACATCGGTGACACTATTAACAGCCAGCAAAAGCATTCAGCACTCTTGGGATGCAATTGTTTAGCGGTGAGTGAAAAATATGTGTAAAAAATGCAATTGCACTACACAAGTAATGTAATGCGAGAGGTCTCAGCTGTTCGTGTGGCACAATGGCTAAGACATTCAGTTAAAACTCCAAAGGACTTAGGATTAAATCCCGTTCGAGACTAAATTTTTTTACTTAAGCACCCATGCCTTTTTAAATCTTACTTTTTCCAGCCTTTCTTTTCTTTCCCAGCTCCACTCGGGTCTGTGCAGGTTTATTCTGCCCAGTAAGTTATAACTTAATCCTGTGTGCATTTCATACCAGATTTTTCAATAGAGAAGCGCTTACTGAGGCATGAACTTCATCAGAGGAAAACTCTGCTGCTCCGCACTTGTAAACCAAAGCATGTATATCAAAAATGAAACCATGTGGTGATGCCAAATGCATAGCTGTGACTTCAAAGAACCAAAACATACCAAAACGAAACTGACTGCCTATGGCACTGCCAAGCACAAATTTATTTTTGGCTTCCAATATTTAGCCTGTCCTTTTGCCATTTTTGAAACAAAAGTTAACAATTCAAACATGCAACGGGATCCCTTGCATGTCATTGTGCATGCATTTGTGATTTCTGTATTTCTGCAATGCCTGCATTTCTGTTCTCTTTTTTCTACCTTATAAGAGCCTTGTTTTCAGTGAAAGTGGTGTTTTTGTGATTAGGAGCCAGTATACCATAGCTGCAAGCCTACTTTTTCTTTCAGTGTACCTTTAGCACTACTTGCAGGTCTACTGCAGGTCTTTCGTATTGCACTCTGAACAATTTTTTACCCATGCTTTTCATTAAGATTTTCGAAGCATGATGGGTTGTAGTGAATGGATTTGATTGCACCTGAAAACTTAAACACAAATTGAGAGCCTGTAATTTCTCTTTTTTTTTTTTTTTTTGCTCACTGCGTGTTCTTTGCGAATTATGAATTTGACCACTTGCTTCACGAGGCAAGGCTTGAGGACGTTGAAGCTACTTTGATTGCCCGTCACTAGGCACAGTTATAGCAGTCTCGTAGCTCACTGGGTGCATAGCCACCAGCAGGCTCAGCATATGTATCTAGGCATGCGGCTTCTTGTTGGTTGACCCCTTATCATTTATACTGCTCAGTTTTATTGAATAATGGAAGCGTACAAGTTGACGCAGGAAATGAAACGCCATGCAGTCCTCATCGCACTGGCCGCGCGCCACAGCGACTTGGAAATTGCCAACTTTCTGAATGTAGCGAAGTGTTTCGTTAACAAAGTGCGGACAGAACTGATGTGCTGTGACGGTGACGTGGCATCTGTGGCGAAAAGGAAAAAGCACAGTCAGCGGTCAGACGTCGTCAGAACACCTGATTTTCTTCAGAGGCTGCAAGTCATCGTGAGTGACAACCCAGAGAAGTCAATGCGGGCCATTGCAAAGGAGCTCAATGTCGCAGAATCGGCTGTCAGGCTTGCTGTGCACGAGGACGTGAGGTACCATTTCTGTGTCATGAGGAGGGCGCAATTCTTTTCTGGTAAAGCTCAGGAGAATCTTCTGCTCTGGTCCAAGCGCTTGCTAGGCAAGCTGAAGAGCCTGGAACGCTCATTTTTTTCTTTCAGATGAAAAGAATTTCGATCAAGACCAAAAAGCTAATTGCCATAATGAAAGATAGCTTTACGGAAGCGCTAATGAGGTGCCGACAGCGTTGCACACAAAATTTCTGTCTGTGATGGTGTCAGCAGCCGTCAGCAACAAGGGTGATGTCATGCTGCCACACTGTTTTGCAGAAGGACTCCGCGTTAATGCTGCCGACTACGCAGAGGTGCTTGCCACCGTTGTGAAGCCCTGGACTGATACTGTTTCGAAAGGAAAACCTTGTGTCTTTCAGCAACATTCGGCTCTCGCCCACACCGCTTGCGTCATCCACGAGTGGCTAGCCAACAACTTCCAATAACCACATCACTCCCAACTTGTGGCCTCCTAGTTGTCCAGATTTGAATCCACTCGGCGTCGTTGAGAGAGAAGCCGACAAAAGGCCACATAATACAAAAAACTGAAGGTCGCCACTGCGAACTCAATGGGCAGTACCTCTAAGAACCACCTGATCCGTGCACGCAGCCATTTCCGAAGCCGAATTGAATTGGTTACTGCTACAAGTGGCACATTCATTGAGTAATGTGAAAATAAACAGTAAGAGAAATATCTCCTAAAGTTTGGTGAATATATATATATATTTGCTGGAGATATTCTCTGCCTGAAGCCAACATTGCACCCGGTATATTGCAAGATATGTGGCTCGAAAGTTCAGGCACAAATCAAAATGCAGTACTTATTCTGTATCTAATTTTGAGCAAATTATGTGTGCAAAAAAAAAAAGAAAACGAATTCATCTCAAATTTTGACCACCAAGGTCTTTTTTATACGTCTGCAGAGCTTGCAAAGCTCGTAAACACGCTGGAAATTTCGATTTTCTTAAATTATTTCATTTCAATAATTGAGATTAAGACAAGCAGCATTCATAATTTTGCGATGTTTTTGAAAAGCCCAGAGGTTCCCGAGCCTGGATATTCTGCCCATGACAGAAAAATTACTCTTCGCATAGAGAAGTTCTACGTCCAGATGAGGTTCTGTTTTTATGTGAAGACTAACAGCAGAGCTCTAAACCAGAGCAGATAATGCACCTGAAGGTGAGGAGATGGAAAAAATTATGTTCTAGGGCTCTATTTAATGACTCTGCCCGCATCTTGTGTATTTTCAAATTTAGCAGCTTAATTCATTCACGTGCTCGTAGTTCAGTGACATTTTCATATAATCCTGTAGTGTTTCTTAGGTTGGTACCATATGCTTGAACTATTTATATTCACTTAAAGGGGTCATTGATGCAGGCATTGCGAAATCAGGGGGTAGACGAGCCGTACGTGAAAGTGCTGGAAGATATATATAGTGGCTGCACAGCAACCATAGTTCTGCATAAAGAAAGTAACAAAATTCCCATAAAGAAAGGTGTTAGGCAAGGAGACACAATCTCCCCAGTACTATTCACAGCTTGTTTAGAGGAAGTATTCAGAGACTTGGAATGGGAACAGTTAGGGATAAGGGTAGATGGAGAATAACTCAGTAATCTGCGATTTGCTGATGACATTGCCTTGCTAAGCAACTCGGGGGATGAACTGCAAATAATGATTGATGACCTAGACAGAAAAAGTAAAAAGGTAGGCTTGAAAATCAATATGCAGAAGACTAGGGTAATGTTCAACAGCCTCGGGACGGAACAGCAGTTTACATTAGGTAGCGAAATATTGGAAGTAGTAGGCGAATATGTCTACTTAGGACAGGTAGTAACCGCAGATCCGGACCATGAAAAGGAAATAACAAGAATAACATTGGGATGGAGCGCATTTGGCAAGCACTCGCAGATTATGACTAGCAGCTTACCGGTATCGCTCAAGAGGAAAGTATACAACAGTTGCATCTTGCCTGTACTCACCTATGGGGCTGAAACGTGGAGGCTAACCAAGAGAGTTCTACTTAAGTTGAGGACAACCCAGAGGGCTATGGAACGAAAAATGGTAGGGGTAACATTAAGAGATAGAAAGCGTGCAGAGTGGGTCAGAGAAATAACTCAAGTTACCGACATTCTAGTGGAAATTAAGGAGAAGAAATGGACATGGGCAGGACATGTATTGCGAAGAGAGGATAACCGATGGTCGCTGAGGGTAACAAACTGGATTCCAAGGGAAGGAAAGCGTAGCAGGGGGCGGCAGAAAGTTAGGTGGGCGGATGAGATTAAGAAGTTCGCAGGGGTCAAGTGGATGCAGCTAGCACAGAACCGGGTTAAGTGGAGAAATATGGGAGAGGCCTTCGCCCTGCAGTGGGTATAATCAGGCTGATGATGATGATGAAAGGGGTCATGACAGCTAAAATTTGAGCATAAACTGATTATTGCATTTCACTCCATTCACGTTGATTATAAATCCTTGAAATTTGAGATTTCAGTACAGTGGATAGTTTAAAATAAATTTTTATTATTAATAGCGAAAGCAGCTTTATGGTTTGGCAACCTTGGGCGCTGACGTCACACGATATTGTCACGTAGTGGTGACGAGGTCGACGACACAAATGAGGGGTCGATGATTGCACTAAAGAAACTCTTTATTTGGGCTGACTTGCGCCCGCAAAAGAACTAAGCAACTCGGCGGCGGCGATAGGAACAAACGTGCTCGTCGATCGTTGAACAAAGAATGCTCGTCACACTCGTCAACGCTCAATTTAAAGGCTGCACAGAACAATCTAGATAACGTCGCAAACAGCTACCAGCACGGGCTGGAACATTGTGGAAAGACACCCGAGTGGCCGGAACCTTCGAGACAGATCTCTGTGCATCTTGCGCTACAACAAAACTGATAAAGGTGTGACTCGCGACATCGAGCATTAACAAACAAAGATTACGGAACTGATACGCGGTCCAGAATCAGAGTGATATGCCTGTATGCCGGCGGCTGTTAAAAAACAACAAATACAGTTTTGAAGGTTTCGCGGCATTACTCCCCCCTTAAAAAAAACATCGCCTCGATGTTCCAAAACAAAGAAACTTAAACACTGCAAAGTTTAAACACCACAGATTCTTTAACGCGCGTAATATGGCTTCAGTCGTACAACATGTACAATTTCTGGGCGTTCGCATCGCCGTTGTGATGCTGAGGTTCCGTCGGGAATGACTTCATAGTCTAGTGGTCCGACGCGGCGAATTATTTTGTACGGCCCAAAGTATCGACGCAACAACTTTTCGCTTAATCCGCGACGGCGAATTGGTGTCCAAACCCACACTTGGTCTCCTGGTTTGTACTCTGCGTGGCGTCGTAGTAAATTGTATCGTCGGCTGTCGGTGCGCTGTTGGTCTTTAATACGCAGCCGTGCGAGTCGTCGGGCTTCCTCTGCACACTGCAGGTAGGCGGCGACGTCAAGGTTGTCTTCGCTGGTTACGTGCGGCAGCATTGCGTCGAGCGTCGTCGTGGGCTCCCTGCCGTACACAAGCTTAAACGGGGTCGCTCTGGTCAACTCCTGGACTGCCGTGTTATACGCGAAGATCACGTACGGCAAGATGGCGTCCCAGGTCTTGTGTTCAGCGTCGACGTGCATAGCGATCATGTCCGCGATCGTTTTGTTCAGGCGCTCCGTAAGGCCATTGGTCTGGGGATGATACGCAGTTGTTCGTCGATGGCTTGTGTGACTGTATTCCAGGATGGCTTGCGTCAACTCTGCCGTAAACGCCGTTCCCCTGTCCGTGATGAGCACTTCTGGGACGCCGTGTCGCAAGAGAATTTGTTCGACAAAAAATTTGGCGACTTCTGCCGCGGTACCATTTGGTAGTGCTCTTGCTTCGGCGTAACGGGTAAGGTAGTCAGTGGCCACGATGATCCACTTGCTACCCATAGACGAAGATGGAAAGGGGCCGAGGAGATCCATCCTAATTTGTTGAAAGGGAAGGATTGGGGGCGGAATCGGGTTTAGTAGTCCTGCTGGTCTGATCGGTGGCGTCTTGCGTCGTTGGCACTCACAATACGTCTTCACATAGTGGGCAACTTCGGCAGGCAGTCGCGGCCAGTTAATACTCCTGGATTCGACGCAACGTGCGCGCAAATCCGAGGTGGCCTGCTGTGGGCTCATCGTGCAACGCCTGCAGAATTTCTTGCCGAAGGGTTTTAGGCATTACGAGAAGCTGCGCGGTCTTGTTGGGTGCGAAGTTCTTCTTCACGAGGAGGCCATTGCTTAACGTGAAGGATGATAAATGTCGCCTGAACACACCAGGAGGGTGTGTTCGGGCTCGGAAAGTCATCACGTCGGGGCGCAGGGCGACGTAATGCACCAGCGTAGTTCATTGCTGTTGCCTCTTGTGCTGGAACAGCCGCAGCCGTCGCTTGAGGAACGCCCAGCGCCTGCTGGACTTCTTCACGGACGACGTCCGCGACCGTCGCCACCTGGGGTTGTTGCGATGATGGCATCAATCGGCGGAGCTCCTCTCGCACGATCTCCCGGATGAGGTCCCGAACGTTCTTTCCGCATGCAGATGCGCTGGGGTGGTGGCTTGAATAGTCTGGCTGAAGTGGTCGCTCGTAGTGGCGCATCCGGGTGTACAGATTTGCAAAAAGCGATTCTTTGACGCCTCGCATTAAAAATTTGACTCTCTCACCTTCAGTCATGTTAGGGTCGGCGTAGCGAAAGAGGCGCTTCATCTCTTCAACGTACGCCAGGACAGGCTCGTTAGGAAGTTGAAGTCTTGACTGAAGGAGGGCCTGGGCTCTTTCCTTTCGGACGACGCTTGAAAAGGCAGTCAAAAACGCTTCCTTGAAAATGTCCCAATCCTTCATAGCTGCCTCATGATTCTCGAACCAAACTCGGGCATGTCCTTGAAGAACAAAGTAGACCTGCCTGAGTTTCACAGCGTCGTTCCAGCCGTTGAATTCTGTCACACGGTCGAAAAGGTCCATCCAGTCTCCAGCATCCTCATCCGGTCGTCCATGGAAGCAGGGGGCCTCACGGGGTTGGACGAAAACAACCGGTGCTGTAGGCTGGGCCATTGTCAGCGTCGATGCCTTCCGAGATCGAATGGGGTCAGGCAGCAGACCGTGTTCGGGTTGTAGGCCTTGAAGTCGGCGGCTGGCTCGGTGACCTGTAGGCTGGTCTTCCAGGGTGACAGCAACACGGCTTGGGTCTTCGCTTGAAGGATCAAAGGCAGCACCACCACCAGATGTCGCGTAGTGGTGACGAGGTCGACGACACAAATGAAGGGTCGATAATTGCACTAAAGAAACTCATTATTTGGGCTGACTTGCGCCCGCAAAAGAACTAAGCAACTCGGCGGCGGCGATAGAAACGTGCTCGTCGATCGTCGAACAAAGAATGCTCGTCACACTCGTCAACGATCAATTTAAAGGCTGCACAGAACAATCTAGATAACGTCGCAAACAGCTACCAGCACGGGCTGGAACATTGTGGAAAGACACCCGAGTGGCCGGAACCTTCGAGACAGATCTCGGTGCATCTTGCGCTACAACAAAACTGATAAAGGTGTGACTCGCGACATCGAGCATTAACAAACAAAGATTACGGAACTGATACGCGATCCAGAATCAGAGTGATATGCCTGTATGCCGGCGGCTGTTAAAAAACAAATACAGTTTTGAAGGTTTCCCGGCAATATCATCCCCATGTTTTCTGCTATTCATGGTGACTGCGGCACTCTTGCATGCATGCCATGGATTGTGGTCACTGAGAGCCTTTTTCTTTCTTCAGCAAAAATATTTCATTCCCATATTTTTTTTACTTTGGCAAGCCTTCACTATAGTGTGCAACCTTAGCGATCCTTGGACTTGTTTTGGGATTGTCTTGTCTAGAGATTGTCGAGAAGGCTAAAATAGATGTGCTCATGCTGCATTATTTAAACATACAATCTGAAGCACATTATTCTTACGTTTTGAGAGTTAGCTTGTTTAGCAACAAACGCTCCTATATATGAAAAGGCACATGTCCAACGTTTCCTTCCTGATCTTAAATCGGTTACCAATCAGCAACACAGTTGATATGAGTCGATGTTCGGTTTACATCCGGCTTCTGTTTTGATGAGCAGTCAAGGTCGACAAGTCTCATTCTGAACGAGGCCAGTTTGGGAAAGCGACCCACGGTTTGCCTTTACAAGTGTGAACATCGGTCAATCTGAGCGGTTCCTTAATCGCACACCCTTTGCAATCCTCAATCGTGAATGGGCCTTTAAACTGCACGCTGGTCACATGTTGGTTACAGTCAGTCCGCAGTAAAAAACATCTTCGGAACACAGCGGGCCTGTTTGTAAGCAGCACAATTTCTGCTGCCAAGAAGGGTAGAAAGGCCTTTATGACTTATTGGAGATTTAATTGACCACGTGCTCTGAAGTTTCTTCAAAAAGCCAATATTTCTGCTATAAAACATTAACATTTCTGCTCCCTAGCTGTTTCAGAACGTCTGTCCTGCTTTCTGCTCCATTTAGCTGCTCTAAACACCTATTTTGGCCACGCACACATGGTACTGCTTTTCACAAACCCCTGTCCAAAAGTGCTGGAAGAAGACAATAACGATGCTATTTTGGGGCCTACTTCACGCAACTTCAGCACTCAGACTTCGACTACCTTGAAGGAAAGTCATCCTTGCCGCTTAGAGTGTTCAAACGTGGACTAGCCTCCCTTGCACTTTATAATGGCGTTCGCACCCTGACCGCCTACTTACTTGTCCCTGTGGGCCTTCTCGATGAAATCCTACAGGCCCCTCATGATGAGCCCACAGCTGGGCGTCTAAACTTTATTTTACTCTCATTCGCATTCAGGTTGAATAATATGGGCCCATATTGGTCTCGTCTATCTGCTAATGTCACGCACTATGTCAGGAGTTGCTGCGACTGCTAACGCCACCGAACACTGCTAACAAGACTGCAGGATATACAACCAAACCAATCACTTGCGAGGCCATTCCAACAGATCGGCATGGACTTACTAGGTCATTTCCCGACATTGACATCTAGCAACAAGTGGATAATAGTGACAACTGACTACCTGACTCGCAACGCCGAAGCAAAGGGCCAAAGGCTTCTTCAGACTAATTATCGTTGTAGAAAGCGAGAAGCACATCATAATATCCGTCGTGTAAAAACCCCACTTCTCGTTGTCCGTGGCATTGTCCTCCTTGCATGCATTAGCAGTCAGTCAGCCTGAAAGTTAAGCCAATGTAACTAGTTTCTCGCTTTAATGTCAGCACAGTAGCCCGCCACGCTGTTGCTGCCGGCTAGGAGCGGAGAAGCAGGTCAACTCCATTCCACCTTGTGTATGGCAGGGAGCCCGAAAATTCCAAGAGCACTGTGGAATCTACACTGCAGAAGTGCGAAAGGCTGAGCGTTGCTGGTGCACACGGTGCATCACGTTTGCTCTCATTGTCATTATCACTAATTGCAGCTTTATTGTCAGCGCTACTATCGTCGCATGTGAGACAACCGTCAAGCTTGCCTTGCAGCGCCGGCTGACCACTTTACCATAGATGGTCCAGCGAGGTATACAAGTACATCGTACTCAAGTGCTCCAACACCAGATGGATGCTTTGAACGCGAAGGTTGACAGAGGAGTACGGAATTCCACAAGCCGGCCTGTTGGAGATATTCCAGCTTGCGTGGAGAGAGCAGATCCATAACCAGGTTTGAGAAGCAGAAATGAAGAGATGGCACAGCGAAGCACGGGCGAAGTCATCCCTGGCGGTGGACTCCAGCACAAAACACACGATCGCTAATGAGAACATCTATAACACACGAGACAGCGGACGGCAGCGGGTTACTCTGCGAGGCACGGAGTGGTTTTCTGCGCACAAGTGCTCCAAGTGCGACGCAGCCAATAGAACCATACAGCATGTTGTGATCGAGTGCCCGAAACTGTGGCTTTCCCCCCCTACAACTGCGATATCAGCACTGATGGAGACTCTTTCGACAGCACTTGGTCTGCAGTCTATGTCACCACCCAAAGAGCACACCCTGTGTAGGACAGTAGAGGTGACAAAGCACCGCCTTGACTGGTGGCGTAAACGAGCAGATTGTTGAAGGACTCCACCCTTCTTTTCCTTCCCCTTTTCTTTTTTCTGGACTTTTGACCAATGCACAGCAGTTGGTAGAGTTTTTGTTCTTTTTCTACTCCTTTATATATTAGCCTAATGAAGAACTCTGTGATCCCTCGCTACAAAGGGGAGTGGCCGCATCAGCATCATGCAGACAAGGAGAATTATGATGTGTGTTTTAACTCATCCTCACGATAGACAAGGGCCTGCCGGGGTGGCGCCGTGGTTACGGCGCTCGACTACTGTTTCCAAGAATGCGGGATCGTAACCGGGCTTCGGCGGCAAAATGGAGACGAAAGCGGCTTTTCGATGGAGACGAAAGCAAGGCTGCCTGTGTTCTATGCAATGTCAGTGCACGTTAAAGAACCCCAGGTGGTCAAAATTTCCGGAGTCCTCCACTACGGCATCTATCATAGCCTGAGTCAGTTTAGGATGTTAAACCCCGCAAACCAAACCAAACCAAATCACTGTAGACGAGATTAATGTGTAGTTCACGATCCCGGGCGTGGCGCAGTTGGTTAAAGCTTAGGCTGGCGATGCGAGGAATGCAGGTTCGATTCCCGGTAAATGCAGGATTTTTATCTTTCCAGTGACATTAGTTTCGGTTTCAGGTGATGTAATTTGATTGAAAGCTATATTGTGACCGAACGAACGCCGACAGTATGAGCCATTAAAGCGCAGCTGCATCATTTTTCGAGAATTCTGCGACATTCAAGAATTTGACTCTCCATAAGCTGTCAGTAACCGATGGTCGCTGAGGGTAACATAAGGATAACCGATGGTCGCTGAGGGTAACAAACTGGATTCCAAGGGAAGGAAAGCGTAGCAGGGGCCGGCAGAAAGTTAGGTGGGCGGATGAGATTAAGAAGTTTGCAGGGGTAAAGTGGATGCAGCTAGCACAGAACCGGGTTAAGTGGAGAAATATGGGAGAGGCCTTCGCCCTGCAGTGGGTATAATCAGGCTGATGATGATGATGATGAAGCTGTCGGTAATTGTGCTGTCTTTAAAACTGATGAAGTAATCAACGATTACAATTCGAGCTTCTCCTCACAGCACTGAAGGACTGCGTAGAGGCTCAATGATGACATCACGGACGGTAATATTTTTTCTTTTCGTTACCTTCGCCCACATCATGCGGTGCCTTTTTTGATGCCATCAAACAATGTTTCTGGGCCTTCAATTTTGGTAGCCTTGTTTTTACTTCTTCCAAGCAAGCCATTCTATGCGGGAAACATACCGGTGCCGTCAATGATGTCATTATGTGCCCCCCACGCGTCGCTGTGTGGTGAGGAGAAGCTCGATAGCTGAAGCGGTTTAAATCGCTATTTGCGCCATTGTTTGAAATGCTAGCGCGAAGATATCTTGCATGCTTAACCTGGAAGCTGTAATCATTTGATTCCTTGAAACTCATCAAGATCTACAACCGGTGCAGTTTCCCTTTAAAGGCTTTCGCCTTAATACAGCACTCGATGTCATGCTGATGCCACATGTAACGGAAAAGGACAGCCTCAGTGTCACTGCCTACCTTCAACGTGCAGAAGCAGCCCGACGACTCGCCCAGCTGCGCATAAAAAGCCAGCAAGGCACCAATGCCTAACGTAACCTACAATGACAATGAAAATTTCAAGCCAGGAGACAGACTCTAGGTTTGGATGCTGAATCGCCATCGTGGATTTAATGAAAACCATAAATTTTATGCTGCTGTTTCCGCAAATCAAGTTCACTCATTTAGATGAAATGGGCTATGGAATTGTCCCCAGATGCTGCTGACAGCACCCCAGGGGTGATACATGTCCAGAAATTGTATGTTGTGTGCCTATCCCTATTATAACTGATGGACACTGTTTATATTTTGCTTGATGTTTATTTTTGCCTACCTTTCTATTCAATGTAGAGCATTGGGCCGATGCTTCTTTGAGGGGGAAGTCATACCGCAAAGCTTTTTTTTTTTTTTTTTTCACACTTTACGCCACCTGGACGCAGCTTTTACTCTTTTTTGTTGTACAATGATGATGCACAGAGATTTACCTCGAATAATTGCCACAACACAACACTGCTTCTACATTGTTCTTGATCATTGTACTTGGCAGGTTTACCTCTGTTTCCTTGTTGCCTTTAAACTGAGCACTGGGCTTTCTGTTGTTCGATGACCAGTGCCTTTGTCGTGATTGGCCACCTTGTTGAACAAAATAAACTCTGAAAGTGAATCCAGTGTGCAGATAATGCTGTCAAACAAAGTACTGAGTTCTTTTTGGCTGATAGTAATTGATGGGATAAGAACACATGGTTGCAAAGAGCATATGTAGGCTCTTGAAGAAGTTACCTGTGCTCCTTCTGCCATTAGCTTGTTAATCGGTGTGATGAACCACTAGTTTAAGAAACACTATCACCAACCAGATTATTTATTAGAACCCAACGTTTCGCGACCAACTCGGTCCCTTCCTCAGGGGCGACTAAAGTTCGAGGCCCGCAGTAGCAGGCAGCGGCCTATGTTTAGCCGATCTGAAGAAGAATGGCTGTACACGCGCCTTCATTCCGATGTGCTTCCTGCCGTCGAGCTAGCAGGACAAGAGGGTCAGTCAGCACGGACACGACAAAGCGCCCTCGCATTGTGCTCCCATACGTGGCGGGCACCAGTGAGGCGCTTGCACGCATCCTGCGCAAACACGTCTGTATGTCGCACAAACCTACCTCAACAGTCTGCCATTTTCTGCCGCTACCAAAAGATCGTATTCCCAGAGAAAAATAACCAGGCATTATTTATAAAATCTCTAGTGCTCAGAGTGCTCTGCCTCGTATATCGGCGAAACAAAAAATCTCTGTCGGCGCATATTGCAGCACAAAAATGACGCCCGGCAATTGAACTCGAAAAGCAACCCCCCTCGCCGAGCACTGCGAATGCGCCGACCACAAAATCGCCTTTGACGAGGTGAACATACTTGATGTGGAGACCAATCCTTTCAAAAGTTGTCACGTCTTTTTTCGGTTCATCCATCCGGCTGACAGCTGCAGCAGTGAACTGGAATCCGGGGACGCTACCCTGGCTCTGCTACACAATTGGACTTCGCCACGTGTGCCTGCTACTGCGGGCCTCAAACTTTAGTCGCCCCTGAGGAAGGGACCGAGTTGGACCCGAAACGTCTGGTTCTAATAAAAAATTTGGTTGGTGATGGTGTTTCTTTAACTTTTGTTTCAAGTACCCAACCAGGCGGAGTTACACCGAAGATGTTCTCGTTCGAGTCAATGAACCAATGGGAAAAGCTTTAGGCCTTGCCAGTGACAGGCATCGTGAAGAACCGGTGAGTGCGGAGGACAAGTCTATTTGCCATGTTTGAGCCTAGCCAGAGCGTCTATAAAGGCACACAAAAGACAACTTGACAAGTTATCTAGCTCATTTTGGATATGTTGACATTCATCTAGCAGTAGTTATGGCTGACTGCATGGCAGTGTAGCCTAGCCTCTGAAATCTGCTTCCAAAAATTGATGTCAACATATGCAGTTTACTTATGCAATTTGCTGGTGTTGGCAATACCTGTACTTTTTTTTTGTATTTTGTATTTTCCAGTCTACAAGAGTTCTGTTTCTTACTGTCTTTTTTTGAGACTCACTTTTGACAACTTGGAAAATCTTTCTTTTTGCAGAGTTCAAAGCCTGGAAGGACCATATGGAAATCTGTGAAGTGGCTCATTTTGTTAGTGGCAGGAATGGCTCATCTGCATACCATGCAGGTTTTTGCAAATGCACATCTGTTTGTTAGCCGACTTTGAAAAATATGAGGGCTAAGGAACCTGTTCCACATCATGTTCAAAATAGGCTGTGCTTATATGCCTAAGCTGCTTCTGACATTGCCATGGTGCTTTTGATTTTGTATACAAATGCTATCTGAATAAAAGGTGCCTACGTATTTTGTATGTTTAATGAACTCAAGCATGTGATGGCTCACATGCATGATATTGTTAATGATGGTCCCCAAGATACACAGCATTTAATTGATGCTAATTATATGAAGTTAGCTGCACGTTAACCCTGTAACCGCCAAATTAGCTCCCGAAAAACATACTAACATCGCCAGGTTTAGTTGTAATGTTTTTCATACCATTCTAATTCTAAAAAGTTTCCTTCATTAGTAAGCATGCTGTCACTTCGCCATCTTTTCTTTTTTTACCAGTTTATGCACATCGCAAACGGGGTCGAGTAACTGTCAGGTACAAATTCTAGATTGTCAGCGAAGCTGCTGTCTGAACTACTTTACGAAAGAGATCTTTTTTTTTGAGGTGCCACCGGCACTCTTTGTGTGTGGCACTATCATAAAATGACTTTTGTCATGCCAAAAATGTGTGCTAAAGACTGAAATGCGCATTTTTTTCCATGGATAACTATGGCTCTGTAGAGTTGAAAATGCAGTCAATGTATTTACCAAATCTATTCCTTTTTCATTGGCAGTGCAAGCAATGTAAGAGCAGGTTGGACAAGTGCCACTTGTCACTGGCAATACTGGCACAATTGCCAATGACAAATGAAGCTCTGAGATAAAGGACTAAGCCAGCATATGGTTTTGTGGATGCAGAAAGTTATGTGTAGTTAGTCAAGTTTGTACACAGTCGTCTGAAAGATTCTCACCATTTTTACAATGATTATTGCAGACCTGCAATGAGACACTAGAATATTCACTTTTACCTAAAAAAGTGATGCTGCTTCAATAGAGGCAATATGCGAAAATGCCCGTATGATATGCAGCAGTATTAGTAGTGCACAATAAAGGTTCCCAAGAGGCTAAAATTGTGGCCCTCCAACAGCCCGGAAATAAAACCCCATATACTTTGCTGATATGCACAGAAATACTGCCTTTTGATAACGACATACGCTGCACCTACCTCCACCATCTGTGCTTTCCTTGGATTGCAATGCCTTATGTAACGTGCACAAAGGGATTGTACTTTATTTTGCAATTAATTTCGCATGTACATTTTGGTGAACTGTATGCAGCCACAGGGCCTGCTTTTGAGCTGCATAGATTGTTTTCTCCTCATGGAAGTTTACAGTTGACAAGTGTTCTGTTCGGTTTATGGGGTTTAATGTCTATTGGCTATGAGGGATGCTGTAGCGGACAGCTCCAGAAAATTCTGACCACCTGGGGCTTTTATGTGCACTGACATCGCAAAGTACAAAGCCGCCTTGCATTTCGCCTCCATCAGCTGCCACCGCAGCTGAGAGTAAACCTGTATCTTTGGGATCAGCAATCAAGCTCTCTTATCACTGAGCCACCGCAGCAGGGTACAAGTGAACATGGCTGAAAACAGATTCACGGCATGAAAAGTTTTCCCAGCTGGTGTACCTGTAGGCTTAAGTTCAGGTGTAGAAACATTTTCTACAAGATTTTGCCTTGCAAACAAGCAACATTTGTGCACAACCTGTGCTGTGTGCAAGGAGGCTGCAGTGACAAAGCCGGCACCTGTTTCCAAAGCTAAGGTAAAGCTTGGCCACAAAGCTGCACATGCAAAAAATGAAATGATGCAGTTTGAAAAGCCCAATGCTCAGCTTCATTCAAAGATGTGTACAAAGCCAAAATTCCTTTCGCCAAACATGAAATCCATGTTTCCTGCACAGCTGTTGTGCATAAGATGCCCATCTGAAAACCGATAATCAGAAGTTTCGCACCTTGCTTAACTGTGAGGAATCCATTTTTATTGCATGCTTCAAGCTTACTCAAGCTGTTGGGCTGTTCCTAATTTGTTAGCATTGTGCAAATTATTGCAGTGCAAGTTTGCCAGCTGGCTAATGTGCATCATTTAAAATGATGCACTCTAGCCCGCAACCAAGCTTGACCAAAACTAGCCAGGGTTCTTCAATAAATTTGCATTTCAGAAACACCCTGGTGCCTGAAAGTTGCAAGGAATGGCGATTGCTAAATGGCTTTTTTCAGTTGCACAGTGCCTTCAATAAGCTCAAGCTTATGACACTGTTTGGCAGTAAAGTATTCTTGGCCTGATTGGTGCACTATCCACAAAAAAGCATTGGCACTCGTGCTGAGCAGGTCTAGAATAGGAGATGTTAAATGGTTCACAGGGCAGAGCACAAGCTGCTTTATTCTAGGTGTAGGAAATTACCAACATTACAAAATAGAGAGAGGGTACGTACACAGGACAGGAAAAGAAATGGCTGACTAAATATTCTCAGCCTGTGGAGTCATCTGTCTGACTGTTGGGTCAAACGCTATGCAACCACTAGATAACAAGCCTTCATTAAGTCGCAGCTACAGCGTTTATCCAATCTTGCACGACACGCGGGCCGGCGCTCTTCCCGCCGGTCGATCCAAACTTGTGAAGCCCTTTTTGAAAATTTTCCCCACCGGGGTGGTGCAATGGCTCGCCTCATAACAATGGCATTAATATTTTTCTATTTTGCTGCATTAAATAGCCGTATTGCTGACACAAGCTGCAAGTCTGCGAAGTGTTCACTAGACAAACTGCTTTCAAGCAATGTAAACCGTGACCACCACTACTTCTACTGTTCCACTAGCACAAGCAGCAAGCATCGGTGCCGGAGAGCTTCTAGCAAAGAACACTCAGAAGCATAAAAGGCGCACAAAAAAGTGCCTCGGTAGTAGTTAAACCGCTTGCGCTTTTCATTCCATAAGGTAAATGAAAATGTGGTGGCATTTCGAATGTCATCAACAGAGCGAGGGGTGCAGACAAGAGTAGTAGCCAAAGGAGAAATCTTCCCTACCGTGGTGGCATTCTATGCCATCAAGAGCAGTTCCCTCGAATACCGCGCGATGGGCCCTACGTAGCCGCAGTGCTCATCAATGTGCTGGGCGAGGAAGAAAGGTTAATAAGTTATATTAAAAGCGATGGAATTCGGGCAAAAACAGCGGTAAGCAGATCAGAATAGAGTTTGGACAGCCAGAGAAAAGCCTACATTTTTTGTCCTGATTCAACCTCCTTAGTCCCGGCGTCACCCATTCCTCAAGCACTTAGGTGCACACTTCTGAACCTAAGCACAAAGATATAACTTTCATAAAGCACAAAACAACCGGCGCAACAAAACGCAACATCGCGTATAGCGGGAACAATCGCGCCGTCGCGAGGACGTGCGGCGGCCCTTTGACGTCTTATGTCCTTACCTGCAAGAAAAAGCAGCACCTTGGATGTGGGACGTGTTATTTATTAGCGAGTACCGTGAAACTTGGTTATGGGTAAACCTTCAGGACGAGAAATCTTCAAAAAAGACGGTCACTTATGCGTCTCAGCGCAAAACATGAAGGCAGCCATCTTGAATGTTTTATTTTTCTCTTTTTGGTGTACATACACAACAGATGGCGCGAGACGCTACAAAAACGATAATGATGATAATGGCCGCGAATTTTGAAAATTTAATTTGCGCGGAAGGGTGGCGTTTTTCGCTTAAATTAGGCGCAAATTCGACGAGTTTATAGGCAGACGCCAGGCATGAAAGGGAGATTCAGTTTAGCTACGAAAAAAATTTACGCCATACATAGCATAAAAACAAATCCCACTAATAGTAATTTTCGACTTCAATTACACTCGGAGACAACTTATGGCAGTGTGGCCAAGACTAGGCAGAAAAGGTAAGATAGGCCACTGTTCCCTAGCCCTGGAAAAGGAGCCAACTCACCTCTAGTGACCTTACACTTTATCTTCAATTTATCCCTTTCACCCGTCCCCTCGCCTTCCACAAGGCAAGAGGACCATGGCCTGTCCTCTTTCCTTTCCTGTCTGGCCTTGGCTACAGTGAGAAAGAAAAAAAAAAGGGGGGTATCCCTTAGTATATACATAAAATATACTGACAATGAAACATGAACTGATCGGGCAGCGCCTAGCTTGTCCGTGCGACCCTCCATAGCAGTTGCAGATCCTGTATGGCCCGAGAACTTGTGTTCCGTTCAAAAAGCAAGGAAAGGCACAAGCTTTCTAAACTGGTTTATTTTATTTCATACATACTGCTAGCCTCCTTTTGGAGGCTGTTGCAGGTTAGGGGCATAATATAGAAACTGCAAATGACAGGAATACTGACAATCCACACTTGTCTAATTTTTATATAATTCTATATGGCAGTGTGGAACAAGAAATGGAAAAGAAGGATATGATACAATATAATCACGCTGAAGACACATGTTTCACTATATTTGTACAGAGGTCAGGCTACACATATATAGGGTACTCAAGGAACAATTGCCAGCCGTGAACTGAACCCATCTAGTGATGAGCAATTAACCACTTCATCGGCTAAACCATTCCATTCGCGGACCGCCAGGGGAAAGAAGGAGAACATGAACGTATCACAGTGTGCTCGATACTCGACTAAATGCTTGGAATGACGCAATTTTTCGTTTCTATGTGGTGACAGTTTAATAAATTTGGAAGCTGTATGCAATCAAGAACATCCACACCGTGCGTGCTGCATAGCAAACAGCCTTCGGATATTTGCCGTTGAATCAAACTATAATTGGAGTCTCTATAAAAGTCTTGACCATGAACTGCAGTACTTTATGTTGCTTTTCACCACATCTTGATTTGCAATTTCAGGTTTAGGTTCATTGCACAGGCAAGTTCTGAGTGTAACTATAGGCAGGGGTGTTGGAAGAGGAGGAAAGGCAGGGAGGTTAACCGAAGAAGAAACCGGTTTGCTGCTCTGCACTGGGGGAAGGGGGTAAGTGGATATAAAAGTGATGTGTAAAAGAAAGTTACAGAAATATGAAATCAGTACTGTCACATCACAGCCATATCACGTCGCATCGCAGCAAAATAACAGTCTACCGATCAGACCCGTGGTTTTCATGAAGCAGAGCAGTGCCTGGGAGGTCTTCACCGCAGACGATCGCCTCAGCCAATGGCATATAATCTTGATTTCTGTCAGCGGGTGTCCATATAGACACTCTAGTGCAGGGCAGAGAAACTGTCTTTCCGCATTGTATGTGGTCCACTCGCAAAGAATGTGGCCTATAGTCTCGTCAGACCCAGAGGTTGCACATGCAGGGCTTAGCCATACCTATCACAAACGAATGAGAATTTGTGAACGCTACACCAACCCACAGGCAGCACAGCAAAGTTGCTTCACGTCGGGGCCGTGTAGAATCCGGAGCTTCAGGTCAGGAGCAGGGGTGCCGAGAGGCCTGTTCTACTTATGATATGATATAATGACAGCACCACATTAAAGCTGCAGTGAATATGTTTTGTTAAGAATGTTGCAATAAGCGGGTACCGCACGGTTGCTGATTTATCTATACATAGGAGAGTGTCCCCCTTATATGATACAGGGAAAGAAATAACCACATAGCGATCAAAAGGATGGAGGAAGGAGAGACTGATGACAGCATGCTTTCTTGCCACTGAAAAACTGCGGAATAAAAGAAATCAGGCTAGTGCCAAGAGACGGTTGGTTGGTAACTGGTTTATGGGGTTTAATGCCCCAAGCATCTCGAGTCGTATGACATCAAGAGAAGTGGTTATGGAAAAACCAAGCACATATAACAGTAGGAAAAAAAAAAAAAGACATAACAGAACTTGCCCAGACATAACAGATAAACAAATAAACAGACAAGTGTAGCAGTATAACACCAAAGCATTGTGCCTTACAACATATTTACAAATTTGCTTCCATGTGCATGCAGGAACTTGTTATAGCCTTTTCAAGATCATGGAATCAAGCATGTTGCATGCAAGGGCAAAAGTGGTTGTAAGCGTGGGAAGGAGGTGACACAAGCCGCTGACAAGGAGAAAGCTTTGAAACAGTTCACAGGAATAGGGAACGTAAGGCACAATGAGCACGTACAGGTCTGGACAGTATCAAGGAAGTGACAGTGGCTGCGCACGATTGCGTCGCATAAATGTGAAATGTGTAGCCTCTCAAATGACGTCAATGTATCCATATGCTTTTCTTTTTTTAGCGAAGTGGGGGCTTGACTATGGCAGGCCTGAACTGTTTGAGATCAAGTTAAATATTTATCTAAAGCTTTCCTGAGGCCTAATACTCCATTTGTGTTGTATCTGTGGAAATACGATTTCCCATCATCATTCTGTTGTTCTGTATGCTGATGTCCATTTAAAGCAAGAATAACATCAGGAGAATGTGGCTGCTAATATTTAATTTCGCAACAGATGCTTAAGCTAGGGCAGCGCAAAATGCTGAAGCCAGTCTAGTGCTCAATAATACTGGGTGAGGTAAGAGCATTGAAGGATACTGGTTTATATCTACGGCACTCACACGCCATGCACGACTATCCTACGAGGGTGTGAAGGCGCAAGCAGTCGGAGGTTGCAAGCCCAAGCCATGGATGACAACAAGGACAAGTGAGCGGATGTCTACACTATGAGGTAATGCTAATTTAAGCATCTAGATCATCATCATCATCCTCAGCCTGACTATACCCACTGCAGGGCAAAGGCCTCTCCCATATTCCTCCAATTAACCCGGTCCTGTGCGAGCTGCATCCACTTGACCCCTGCAAACTTCTTAATCTCATCCACCCACCTAATTTTCTGCCGCCCCCTGCTACGCTTTCCTCCCCTTGGAATCCAGTTTGTTGCCCTAAGCGACCATCACTTATCCTTTCCTAGCGCTACATGTCCTGCCCATTTCTTCTTCTTGATTTCCGTTAGAATGTCAGTGACTTGAGTTATTTCTCTGACCCACTCTGCACGCTTCCTATCTCTTAACGTTATCCCTGCCATTTTTCTCTCCATAGCCCTCTGCGTTGTCCTCAACTTTAGTAGAACCCTCTTTGTTAGCTTCCACGTTTCAGTCCCATAGGTAAGTACAGGTAAGATGCAGCTGTTGTATGCTTTCCTCTTGAGCGATACCGATAAACTGCTAGTCATAATCTGGGAGTACTTGCCAAATGTGCTCCATCCCAGTCTTATTCTCCTTGTTATTTCCTTTTCATGGTCCGGATCTGCTGTTACTACCTGTCCTAAATAGATATATTCGCCTACTACTTGCAGTACTTCGCTACCTAACGTAAACTGTTTTTCCTTCCATAGGCTATTAAACATTACCTTAGTCTTCTGCATATTGATTTTCAAGCCTACTTTTTTACTTTTCCTGTCTAGGTCATCATTCTTTGCAATTCATCCCCTGAGTTACTTAGCAAGGCAATGTCATCAGCGAATCGCAGATTACTGAGGTATTCTCCATCTACTCTTATCCCTAACTGCTCCCATTCTAGATGTCTTCTTTCTTAGATTCTAGCATCTAGATGTCACTGCATAAATTGTTCATGGTTTTTTGTGCACCTATTTCTGCTTACAGCTTTTTCTTTGCTTGTAATGTAAATTATTTGTGTTTATTTGATGAATCCCTCCCTATGTAATGCCCGCAAAGGCCCTTAGGGTATTTGAAATAAATAAACAAATAAATAAATAAATATGGGTGTGTAGTGCTAACAGTAAGTGCTGGAGTAGCTCGGTGCAGTAAGCAGCCAACAAGTGTGGCAGTTACGAGACGTAGTGTTGGGTTGAGTGCTGGGGTATTATAGCGTATAAGTGTGTATTGCAACCCAGATTCAATTTCAGTTTGGTGGAATGACTATACAGGTAATTCATTGGGTATAGGGTGTGGCATGTCCAGACGATACCAAAGACAATGGCAACAATGTGGCCTCACAGACTGACACTCATATGTTTTAATTGCTGCTATAAATGTTTTTCAGTCACTTAACAAATTGCTATTCATAGCAGAAACAATACTCATGCACTGAAAAATAAAATGAAAATACTGAATATAATACACATATATTCAGTACTGCATATGTACTGTATATGTAGGGAGCCAAGGATGCGAAAGTTGTCCAGAATAAACGAGCGGCTGTGTCTCCAAGACTGCTGACAGTAAAAACAAGAAATGGCATAGACACATGTAAACACTGAAATGAAGTGAGTGCTCTACCAAGCAGCATTGCATAATGAGATATCAGTCCAAGTTTATAGTCTACTAACACGTATACAGTAACAAGGCAGCTGCAAGTGACCTGAAGGAAGTTAAGCAAGCTACCCTGGCCGCATTTTGGCAGCTCGCTGCATTCGTTACTCTTGGCCTCAAGCGAACTACTGTATATTGTGTCATAGTGTATATATATTTTTTTTTATTTTTACCTACCCTGTCCTTTCTCCCTATCGTTCACCTCTTTGATTTCCTCTACCCCTTCCTCGCTATCCCTTCAATTCCACCGCCCCTGTTCAGGTGCTTCAGATATCAGATACCGGGGCTGGCAAACATCTTTTCTTTCCTTTTGTATATGTAATAAAATAACCACTAAAACAACAAATGCTGCTAATGCTAATCATCTTAAATTAGAATCAGATAAGCAGCAAGCTGACACAGTATAGTGCCTACGTTGTCGTGTAGCATTGTTGCAAGTTCCTGTTAGAAAAAAAAAATGTATTTGCGCAAAGCTTTGTTGGAAAGAATTTCATTCCTTCCAAAGTCATTTTTTTATACTGCTTATATATCAATACATGTTCTGATAAAACACACGAGTTTCGCACCGTCTCCAGATTGCTTTCCAAAGCTAGAAGGTGGCATCCATGCCACAGAGATATAAGTAATTGACAAATTGCACGCTAATTTCGATCTGTCATATCTGCAAGCTCAAAAACAATTAAGTACCGCTTAATTCACTGCTGAATGACATCTCCCGCATTGATTTCGAGGACAAAAATGGACACGACACCCACCTACCGCTGCACTCGGCGCACTATGTCAAAACACAACAGCAATGACAATGGCTTACATGAGAAGCGACGGCCGATGTCAGATCGTTGACGCAGACATCGCAAATTTGCTCGGTACCCATGAATCGAACGTCCGACTTTTGCAGTTGAATGGTTTAATGTTAAGGGTGCGTTGCACTACCTCCGCTGCAGCAAACCCACGCCAATAAACTGAGAGACTTTACAAACACTGCCCGAATGCGCCGACGACACCGTCGTCCAGAGCTCGTCAATCCAAAAGCTCTGGACGCCGTCGGCGACAACGAGGAAAGAGCCGAAAAGCCCGCCAGCCCGCCACGAATCTGGGGACAAATTCAGACTCAACTAGGCACATAATAGTCAGCATTTAGGTACTTTGTAAAAACATGGCGTTCAATGCGTTTGGGGAAATCTAGGGACAAACTTTTAGCCGAAAAAACCCTATTCATGGCGGGTTTTAGTCTCGCCCGGGTCTAGGGCATGAAGGAAGAAAAAAAACTTCCTCCATGGTGGGATCGGCTGCTGCCACGGGCGTGACTCCATAGTCTTTCACAGCCGGTCTCGAGGGAGAGGGCGCGCGCTAAGCGCTCTCTCCCTCGAGACCGGCCTTGAGTCTTTGTATTAACTCTATGGTTTCATCCAAAGCGTCCAAAGTATAGTCAGTATAGAGTATAGTGCCTAGAAATATACTGGCTAGTGTGGCAAGCGCGGGCTAGGGGAGGGTCCCAATGAGGATGATTTCCGGCGGCGCCCGCTTGGAGCGCTGTTGTCCGGGTGAGTGTAGGTGGGTGCATCTGCGTTCAATTCGCGCCGTGATATGCGCTCTCGGAGCAGCAAGAAGTAAACAATTACGTTGTATTTGGCTCGCTCTTACAAAAATGTTTCAGCGAGGTCGTTCATAGTGCACACATTTTGCGTTATCATATGGAGATCGATTTGTTGGCGTGTTCTAGCAGTTTGCTTTCATCGGCAAAAAACTCGACAGTAACCATCCAACAATTTTTTTTTGTCAGTTACTAAGCTCTCGAGAGCAAAAATATTTCAGAAAGTCCAAGCCCTTTACCACATAGCCTTCATTCGAAGATACTTGAAGTGAAAAAAAAAAAAGAATGACAAAAAGGTCCTTCTTCTGTTACTAAAGCATCGTACGAGATGTCTCGTTGCAATGGAAATTAAAACATTGAAATCAAGAACTTTACGGCAGTGAAATTTAAAATGACCCTGCGATAAATTTTAAATAATCATTGACATTTGAAAACAAATTTACATTATTTGGATATTTTCTGTTGTGTAAATGACAGCGAAGATAGAGTTTCTTTTTTTTTTTTTGTATGAGGCAATACCGCTCCTGCTGCTGTAACCAGGCGAAGTCAAGATCCAGTGAGGAGGTTCAGCACCTCCTTTTGTCTTGCCTCGTGGGCAATACTTGTATTCCCAAATGTGCAAATAAACAAACCTAGAATGTTACAACCTCGGCTTATTATTACTCCACCAATCTCAGCAACTTCCTTACAATTCTACTAGCCTACTTACCAGATAGCGAGATGTGAACAGAAGCTCGATGACGCACGGACAGGATGGCATGACCAAAGCATGCCAACAATTTGACCTGTTTCTCATCTGCATCAAAATAAACAAGCTTCTAAAAAGCAATATTTTACAGCAGCTTTTAAGCTTATCTTTCTTAATAAGTCAAGCTAATGTTAATTACGTGCATGACATCTACAGATATCTGAAAACACAAAAATATGAAGCCAAAATTCTGGTCGTCTCCATTTTCTGCAGACAAAAAAACGTAATGTAATTTATTCGCAAAACATTGTACAGTATCAAAGAACAAATCAGCTGCTACAGAGAGGTGACAAACTAGACTTATTCACACTTCATGCTACTGGCAGCGGCGCAACTTGAGGAGTTTTTGTCGATGCCCTTGGCCTTCTCTGTCCTTGTTCAGGCCCTTAACGAAAAACCTTAACCTTAACAAAACATAAAACTTCACCACTTGAGACAAATTTTGTTTCCCATGGATAGAGCAGCCAAGCTGCGGCAGTGAGAGTGAACTTGGCAAAATCTAGCAAGCTCTGTTCGTGCAGAATATTTTTACTGAAGAAGGCGGTGAATTCGTCCTCGATTAGCTTGACTGCAGTGGACAGGGCGGAACTAGGGTAGACAAGTCCACCGTTGTCAAAATGAGCCGTGAATTTGGATCGAATAAAATGCAGTTTTGATTTTCTACCTGAATTTCAGAATTAATGTAAATCTACAATAATGACATTTTGAAAGTAGTCTTGAAACTCACCCGCTGCCTGCACATTGAGATGTTCCGAGAGTTTAATTTCGTCCACAAGAAGGCCCCCATGACGGCTGAACGTGCCCATGCTTTTGGTCTTTTCGCTTATAGCCGTAAAAACATTCGCATTCAGACCAAAGCCACCCTTAAATCGTTGCAGATATTTTTGCAAACATTTTCGTCCAGGCAGAATCATAATCTCATTAGTAGACATTCGACAATCCAGGCATCATCATAAGGCATGCCTCTCAGACAGTTTCGTTTTGCGGCCAGGAAACAAGCTCTCACAGCTAACTGCTGCTTTTTCGGGAGTGTATGTATTTTTGCCTCAAGAGCTTCTTCACTCAGTGCATTGTTTTGCTCCTTCATTTGAGCAACCTGCTGCTGAGCATTAGCCAGGCTTTTCCTCGTCTTTCTCAAAGCACGAGTACAATTCTTGAATTTTTTTTTTGTCACTGCAAGAACCTTTCGTCTTTTTCCTTCTGTACGTGTTGTTCTGCGAGAGCTTTCGTAAATATTTGCAGTGCAAGCATGACTCTCCTTTCCCATCGGTGGTCAGCAAGCATTTTTCTGCAAAGTACATGCTTCTGTATGAGGTGTGCTTGCCTCCAACAGGAATCATGCCACATCCATTACAGAGGGCACGCAGAGCCATTTCTTTAATCAATGTCTCTGCCTCATGGCGGGCTGTAAGCACGCACTTTTCCTTTTCTCTTCCTCGGAAGTAAATTGTGGAAATTACAGAACCGTGCTCAAGAGGTTTTCCAAAAGTCACCATTCTTTCGATGAATAGCTTTGAGAAGTCACCAGCTTCGGTCTCGCAACAGGCATAAGTCAAAGCGCCATTTAACGTAGCAGGCAACTTCATCTATGTCACCGGAATCAGAATTCCATCGAATGGGTGCCGAACATCACTTGGGCACGTAGACTGCAGTATCGCTTCGCTATGACACACCAGTCCTGTATCAATGTTTGTCTGCTCGGAATCGGACTGCTTCTGGAGTTCCTCTGATGCACCTACACGAGTAACGCAACCGGGGTCAACTCGCGCATCATTCCCATCGACGACGGAGCACAACTCGGGAGCCACCAGCTCGACATTTCGCTTCCGTTGTTTAGGTGCCGGTCCTTGGTCGCAAATGTTCCGCACCCTCCTTTTTACATAGGCACAAGATGAACTGGGTAATTTTTGAATATTGTAGGGACAGCATCGGGCTTCAGGCGTGGCTTCTCTCGGGCGAGTTCGTTCACGACGCCGTTCACCGTAACCTGAAAAGATCTCTCGATGCATTCGACCTCGAAATGTTTTTCACAGACAACAGCCTTCGGTGTCAGCCTTCTGTCTGTCCTCTTGATTCTATTTTCCCATTCAGCAAGCCGTGCTGGGTCCGCCGGTGCAGTAAACAGACACCTTTTCTTCGTTGGACCGGTAACCGCTTCGACACAACGGCACGAAACATGTGCGCTCTTTGCATTGCCGCTTAGCCTTTAACATCTTAGGATGTTTCTGCTCACGTTTAGTGTCTTTCAGCTTCACATCCAAGAGATGATGCGTGTCAAACGTTGATTTCACACGTCCTAAGCAATCGCGCGAGGCTGCGCGGCACCGGCGCGGTAGCAGACGACAGGAGTTCGCGAGCTTTCGCACGCCCCCACTCGACCAGCAGCGCCCCTTGTGGCCTCTCCGCGTAGTCATCGCGGCGGGAACCTCCCCCTCCCGGACGAAACGCGCGCGCTGAGCACACTAGCCAAGGTCAATGTACAACTGGTCGCGCAACTTGGAAGAAAACGCGTGCAGCTGCCTACTGCCAGCGGCATCAACTCGATGATGAGGGCTCCTGCGAACTGTGAGGCAAATTACTGGCGCACAGAAAATAAGATCTGCCAGAACTCCAAAGAACTAGAAAGTAAACATAATATTCTCGCTCAAGAATGAATGCAGTTTTTGTTTCTTGCGTAAGAAAAAAACGTGTCACATTTTTAATAATATTTTAACTTGTTTCTAACGGCCTCTCTCGGCCACTTATTATCCGCTGCGTAGTTGCCCAAAGCTCAGATATGGCTCAGACTATAGTGAACTAGAATACTTTCTAGTGGCGCGAACGGAAGGAAAATGGGCGCCTCTTGCACGCCGGACGCCACTGACCGCCGCTGGTGGCGCTGCAGTTACGTTTACTAGGACCGTGTGCGCGTCCGCAAAGGGAAGTCAAGGCTTGGCGCGCCGTGCTGTCTGCACATTCTTGCGATTTTGCCCTCGAACTTTCAGTTCTGCCTTCCATCACAGCAACTAAGACATCTCAGCCCTTCAAAAGCACCATGCGATGTTCGAAATGGCCAGGAAAAAGACCAACTCGCACTGTTTTGCTCCGAGATGCCGAAGCGCGGCTATCCGGATGCTCCAGTCACCTTTTTTTGCTGCTCCGAGGGACAATAAACATCGCACAAAGTGGAAACGAAGCTTGTGAAGGCAGGAAAAGCCTCTCACAGAAACATTGGCAGTGTGTGAGCATCATTTCAAGCCGCATCTCATCCTGCTGCGTGACTACGCATATATATGATCAACGGCAGAAGTGAGGATATACCGCGTGAAAAGCCATCACTGGCACCTGATGCGGTGCCTATACACTCTTTTTTTTTTAAAATACACAGCGCAACAAACATAGGGCAAGCGAGTAGACGGGAACAGCGCTGACTATCAACTGCATGATTTAT
>JAJIZL010125031.1:0-29628 GCA_023969395.1 Amblyomma maculatum
ACTAGAAACCTGAGGCGCGCGCTGCGAGCAGGCGGTAGATGGAACTTTGGACTTTTAGACGGGCTGATCCCGTGGGGGCTGCCGCCGCCGCGCAGTGCACCCGTGTATTTCGCGAAGTATGGCTGGGTTCTCTCAGCTGCGCCATATGAAATGCTTGCGGGGCTCGGCGATCAGACGAAGCACGCGAGAACAAGAAGGACGAGGGGACGAAGCGCTGATCATCGCTTCGTCCTGTCGTCCACTGTGTTCTTGTGCTCTGTCTTTGTGCGCTGTGTCCCGCAAGCACGGAATCAAACCAACTAGCCCAACGAAAAGTACTGCCATATATGAAATGCTGCGTGCCGGGATGCAAGAACTACACGGATATACCTCTCGGGGCTGTCGCTCCAACGGTGAGTATCCTGTTATGCGCACTCCTCGAGAAACGAAACGTTTGTTTGTCAGGGCAGGTGCATGTATTGTTCGAGACGAAAATCGTTTGATTCATTTAGGAAATGCAGACCTCAAATGCACATTGTTACGCTGAAGCCAGTTCCCCAGGCATGCAACGTTATGTCGAATTCGTAGTCTCCCTAACGAAACTAAACATGAAAAGACCACCTGGAGTTCTCACTAGTGTGTCTATAAACACGGAGTACAATACAACAATTATAAACAAAGTAACTTATGTGTTACGACGCGACGCGCAACTTTCGGCAGACCACTTCGGTAGGCTTTCCGCGGGGACACTCAAAGTCACTAAAAAATACCATGTACCCTGCTGCTTTTGAGTCTGGCAACTATGTTGGCTAAATTCCCAAGAATCACTGCGCGCAAGAGAGAGAAGGGAGCGGCGTCAGAGGAGGTTCGCTTGCGGAAGCTGCGCGCGCTCCCTCCTAGTTTTTTTCTTCCTCCATGATAATATATATGTACCAACTCGCCCAACAAAGTATCTTCGTATAGAGTATGATTCCCTACAAAAAACTTTAAAGGTGGTGCTAATTCCTAATATTTATGGACGGCTGCTTATAAACAAAAAAAAACGCACTAAGAATGTTGCAGAACACTGTATTTATTCGCTGCGATTTGGTTGCGGTTGCACCATTTAGGCTTAGATGAGGAGCTTTGCATATAAATTCTTAATCTAATGAAACATTAAATGCGCCGAAATGCGGTATTTCGGGCTTTCTGCCTTCCGCTGAGTCTTTTTCTGCTGATCTTCGAAGAGGGAACATATGAATGTATTTTATTCCGCTTTTTCTTATTTGGAATAAAATAGAAAGAGGCTAGTCAGGGGCCCTATTCTTCACACACATGGGCGCCGTTCGGCGCCTGTTTGTTTCTCTGATTGGTTCTCTGAACAGTTACGTGTTTCAAATTTGTGGTGTCAAATTTCAGTGTGTCGAAATGGCTTTTTGCGGTGACGTAACAATAACGTGAGTGTGAAAGCGGATTTTTAGTAGCGGCATTCATGATGCATGGAGGATATATACAAGTAATTGTGGAAGGAAAAAAGGGGTATATATGATAGCAAGGGAAGCACTTACGCTTGTATGGGCTGAAATGGGCTGAAATGAACTGCGCACTGTCAAGAGCTGATTCTTGAAATTTGATTGGCTGATGTCATGTCGCGCGATATGCTTCATGCATAAAGATTTATGATGACGTCAAAATGACGTTTCATTACGTAAAAGATGTTCTGCCATTGCTGTAAATGACCAAAGTTGGGCGCCGATTTCAAAGCACTTGAGGCGGCCGCGAAATAAACATAGCGAATTCCACGTGCAGTGTAGGTGGCTCTTAGCTCACCATAGTTTGGTATTTGGGACACGATGTGGTGAGTGGTGAAGTGAGCTGACACATCAGGCTGTAATTGCATAAAGCTCTTAAACGACGTAATAAGAGAACTTTTCAGATGCGCCATCTTTTGGAGGATTAGTAATGAAGACGCAGATTTATAGCCGTACGAGGGTCGTAGCCTCCCTCCCGTTGTAAATGCTCATAGAGAAAACATCCATCCGCGCCGTCGTTGCGAAGCGCAGCAATGCGGCTCGCTAATTCAAGCGCTTGATCTACGCGAAACGAGGCACTTCAGAGAGCAACAGAAGGGAAAGGCTGGCAAGTTGTAGGTTGTTCATGGTGGTTTCGTGAGCGCTCTTTAACACAGAGACAAAGAAAAGAAGAGAAATAAAGGCGCCAGTACCGTGTTTTCTCCTCTTTGTCTCTGTGTTAAACAGCGCGCACCAAACCATCGTGAATTTCTGAGAGCACCGCGAAGCTTCCTATTTATCTGTCTGGTCGGTTGGTGAGCACGACCTGAGGTGTCATATGGTTCCATTGCTGTGCAGGATCTTCGCGCGACAGGCAGCGAAGGATTACCAAAGATTGTCTTAAACGTCGGCCCTAAACACTGCCTTTTTTCCCTGCACTATGCACTCACAGCAATGTTAATGAATTGAACAGCCTTTCCACAATGGGGAAAGAAAGCAAAAATACTCACACCTTCTATTATAATAATGGCATGTATGTTACATTTACATGGCACATATTTGCTTGTCACGTGTGACGTGTTTTATATATAAAGTTTTTTTTTTTTTAATATGCATTCGGGCTCACCATTTGCTTATTTTTTATAAAGAAATCAGTACTCCGGGGCACATTATGACGGTACGCCCTAATCTTATGATGTAGTTGAGTGGCATTTTGTGTTGGTTGCTTTTATTAAAACTGCCGTAAAATAATCTCCCTTTATAGACATGCATTTTACTGTTTCGACAGTAAGGAATATGCGCGCGTGGCGCCACCCTAGCTTCATACCACGATTTCCTCAGGCATCTTTCGATTTCTTTCTTTATTATCCGTTTATCCCTATCTGCACGTGTATGGTAGCCTGGGCATCGCCTAATTAACCTTCCTGTTATTCCGTTCTTCTCTTTCTTTTTTTTTCTCGGACATCTCTTGCGTTTCGCAAGAGCTTCTCGCCCGCCACAGCTTGAAACAATAACCGACTAGGTATATAAGGCCCAGCGTATGCCTTCCATATTGTGTGTGTGTGTGTGTGTGTGTGTGTGTGTGTGTGGAAGACTCTCTCTCTCTCTCTCTGCGCTGCTATCCGTGCTCTGCACAACTCAAGCCGGCACATTATGTTAGAAACTTCAGCACACTTGGTGACCTGATGGTACCTGCTGGTAATAACGCGGCTTTTCGAGAAAGGTGTGTAGCACGGCCAGTGCCTAACAGTAATTGATACATGCGAGCGTTGTCATCAGACATGGGCCATGCCGGCAGCGGTATCGACGCCTCTTAGTCAGTGCTGGAGCTACTTTGGAAATCTGTCGATTCCATCTCTTTACGACCAAGTCCTTAATTCCTGCAAATAAAAGCCGCTTACAAGTAAACGCCAGAGGTCATCGGCGCTTGAACAGCAATGCTACTTTCCGCTCCCATTTTGCACCAACCCACTACAAATATTCCGTTGCCGTTCTCGCTCTTCAGCTGAAACTCGCGTAGCCTTACCGTGCGTAGCTGATGCCGAGTGTTCGACCGCAAGTATGTCATGACACACTAATACCGCAACGCTACAACATACTTCACTCGACTCACTGCAACTCGAGGCTTCCGAATGACGGAATGCACCGCAGCCTAACGGTTCATGCAGGAGGATAGTCGTTTTTCATACTTAGCGCCAATATATAGCAGCAGACGACAGCGCGCTTTTTTCTGTCACTTTATTTGTGTTTTACTTCCGAATGCGTAACACGATTGTGCGCTTACGTAACCTGGCAAGGTCCTACTGCACACGTCACGCGTACATCACAATTTGGAGAAAATGACGAATTGTCGAGACTACGGGCCCAGGTCATAGTTCCCTTTTCTCGGTTTTCCTCTGGTCGTGATGCCGTTGCATCAGGCACGGCGCCTACCAATTCGCAATGCAGGGCACCAACTCGCAATGGAGTGGATGACCTATGTCGTGCGTAGCTACGCCGTTGATATTGCCACGAAGCCTTCAAAACTGTATTTGTTGCTTTTAAACAGCCGCCGGCTTGCGGCCTTATCACTGCGATTCTGGCACGCGTATCAATTCTGTATTCTTTGTTTGTTAACGATCGATGTCGCGAAACGCATCTTTATCGGTTCCTTTGTCGCGCAACATGCGCCGAGATCTGCCTCGAAGATTCCAGCAACTCGCGCGTGTATCGACTGTGCTCCAGTCTGTGCTAGTGACAGTTTTCGACGTTATCTAAATGGTTCTGAGCCGCCTTCAAATTGAGCTTTGATGTGAGCGACAGGCATTCTTAGTTCGACTATCGACGAGCATGTTTGTTGCTATTGACGCCGCCGAGTTCTTTTTAGGGTGCAAGTCAGCCCAATAAAGAGCTAATTTCAGTACATTGACGCCTTGTCCTCTTTGATTGTGACTCGCCTTGTCACCACCACGTGACATCTGATGGAGGTGGAGCCCTTCGAGCCCCAGATTACACCTTTAAGTGAAGACAACAGCCCTTTTCATGTCACCGTGGGAGACCAGCCAAAAGGCCATCGAACGAGCCGAGGACTTCAACGGCTCCAAACCGAAAACGGTCTGCTGCCTGATCACGTTCAAACCCGGAAGGCATCAACGCTTACCATGGCCCAGCTAGCTTACAGCACAGATTGTTTTCGTCCAACAACGTGAGCCCCTCTACTTCCAAGGACGACCAGATGAGGATGCGGAATACGAGCTCGACCTGTTCGAACGCGTCACAACGCTCACCGCATGGAGCGACGAAGCGAATCTAAGGCAAGCCTACTTTTCTCTTCAAGGATCTTCTCGTATATGGTTTGAAAATCACAAGACAGCTTTGAAGTATCAAGATATCTTCAAGAAAGATGTTTTTACTGCATTTGCAAGTGTATTTCGGAAGGAAAGAGGCAAGGCATCCTTCAATCAAGACTTCAACTCCCAAAAGAGCCGGTCCTGGTTTAGATTAAGGAGATGAAGCGTCTCTTTCGCCGCGCGGACGCGAACATGACCGAAGTGGAGAAAGTGAACTTTTTAATGCGAGGCTTTAAAGAGTCTCTTTTTGCAGGGCTTGTCAAGAATCTATTAAAAACCATGGCGTAATTTGAAATCGAAGCGTCTACCATTGCGGAACGTTGGATGCCCGGATGCGCCACTATGAACGACCACTTGAACCGGCCTGCCCAGGGCACTACAGCAACACATCTGTGAGTGAAGACAGCCGTCGGGAAGTTATCCGATAGATCGTCCGAGACGAACTCCGCTTGTTGCTGCCACCATCCCAACACCCCCAGATGACGACACTCGTGGACGTCGTGCGTGAAGAAATCAAGCAGGCACTGGGTGTTCATCAAGTGACGGCTCCAGGTGCTCCAGTGCAAAAAATAGCAGCCATAAACTACGCTGCTGCATCACGTCGTCCTGTACCCAAACGTGACCTTCCGATCCCTCGAATGTACAGTCTTGTTCCTGAAAGTCGCTCCTTGATCTCCGCACGACAAGCCGACCAAATACCTCCAAGCCCCAGGAAGTGCGACACCTGGAGGACTGCAAACAACCGGCCATTATGCTTCCACTGCGGTGAAGCCGGCCCCATTCTGCGCCACTGCCCGTACCGACGAATTGATCTTCGCGGATTTGCAGTCGACGCTACAAGCCCATGCCCAGGGAAATTACCGCAAGAAAGCAACAACTATCTGCGTAACGGTGAGCTTGTGCGATGGCTTCAGGTCCCCATTGCCGTACAGGGCCCGATTTGCGTCGCCAGGCCGCAACTACGATGACAGTGTGCGCGGAAGGTCCCCAAGCACACTGAGGGAAAACTGAATTAGAGCAACCAGCCTTTGTAGGTGAGGCTGCTTCACGGCGAAAACACGAAGATCACCCGCCGTCGACCACGAATGACGACGGCGCAGCCATTAAAACACCACTTCAGAAGACAATAACGTCGTCGAGATCACGACCCGACTTCAAGTTGACTTCACCGCACAGCGAAGTGACAACAGTGTGCCTCGACCGCGTCCTCAGCACGAGACGAAGCAGAGATCGAACACCGGACTTAACATGCAGTACAAGGACATGAACAAGTGGCCTTGAGGTTGCTTTCACGGTCGCACTGTCACTGCTCTAGTAGACACCGGAGCTGACTATTCGATCATCAGTGTATCGTTTGCCTCCCACTGCAGGAAAGTAACGACCGCTTGTGCAAGCCTGCTGTTCCGAAGCGCTGGTGGTAACCTTATTACGCCGTCCGGGCGATGCACTGCAAGAGTGGCAGTGAATGAACACATTTACTCTGCGAACATCGTGGTCTTGCAGCATTGTCCGGTAACGTGAATATGGGTATGGACGTTCTGTACGAGCATCAGGCGATCATCGACCTTCGCTCAGAGCACATCAAGCTCTCCATGGACAAAGCAATACCTTCCAGGACGTCTTGGATGGAACAGTTCGCTCTAAATATCCTCGACGAAGTATGGAGTATACCGCACCGACCGAGCGTCGTCGTCTCCGTGGTTACCAGTCACATCGAAACTGCTGAAGGTGTCGTCGAAGGAAACATTCAGTTGCTTTTGGAGGGCGGAGTAGGCGTCGGAAGAGTCTTCACCCGTTTTCTTCATGGACGAGCTCAAGTGCTCGTCACGAACTTCAACCAGGAAAACCGGCACCTGAACAAGGCCATGCCCATTCCTTCTCTTGACAAGCTAGCAGACACCCCGGCCAACCTCAAGACGAGTACCCACCCGAGCCAAGCAGCCCAATTCGACACCAACCCAGCACTCCCCCGAGACAGACAAGACCGGATTGGCACTCTTCTTGAAAGGCACAGCGAGTGTTTTTCTTCAGCGTCAAAGGTGCGGCAAACTCTGTTGGCAATGCCCCACAACATTACGGACGAACACACTCGACCGCTGCGTCAAAGCCCCTACCATGTGTCGCCGCGAGAACGCAAGCCCATACGCGATCAAGTTGAGGAAATGCTGCGTGATGACGTAATCCAGCCATCGAATCGCTCCTGGGCGGTAACAGTCATTTTGTTGAAAAAGAAAGACGGCACACTTCGCTTCTGCGTTGATTACCGCCGCTTGAATAGCATAACACAGAAGGATGTCTACCCGCTTCTCCATATCCACTACACACTGGACCGGCTCTGTAATGCTAAGTACGTCTCGTTTGTCGATAGAGCGGGTACTGGCAAATTGAAGTCGACGAAAGAGACGGCGAGAAGACCGCATTTATCACGCGAGACGGCCTCTTCGAGTTCAAGGTAATGCCATTCTGCATCTGCTCTGCACAAGCGACGTTCCAGCATGTAATTGATACTGTGTTGGTTGGCTTGAAGTGGCAAATTTATCTAGTGCACTTAGACGATGTTGTCTTCTGTTCGAAATTTGAAGACCACCCGAGAAGGCTTCGAGCAGTGCTTGACGCAATCAAGTCCTCAGGTTTAATGTTGTAAGAGGAGAATTCACTTCGCCTACGAAGAGATGTTGTGTTTGGGTCATATTTTCAGCAAAGAGGGAGCTTGCCCAACCAAAAAAAATTTAATGCGATCGCACACTCTCCACAGCCCGGTAACTAGAAACCTGTGCGCCGATTCCTCGGACTGCGCGCGTATTACCGAGGATACGTCAAGTACTTTTCGCGACTCATCGAAGCTTTAACGCAGCATACAAAGACAGACGTCCCATTTCAATGGGAAGCACCTCAAGCGGAAGCCTCCGAGGAACTTAATCACTGCTTACGGTTCCCTCCTGTGCTAGGCCAATTTGATGAAAACACCGAGACCGCAGCGGTGGCGTAGCGGTAGAATATCCGCGCGCATGCAAGAGGACTCGGGCTCAAATCCCGGTGCCGCGCAATTCTGCACCGGATTTAAAAAAAAAATTCCGCGTGTCCATGGAATTGCATAAACAGGTTTGGGGTGCGACCTGATGCCGGTGAACACCTCCGACAACGTGCTCCCTCACCAGAACAGGAGTTGACCACCCTGGATCAGTAATTGGCCGCAACCTGTCATGATCCTCTCATGATAAGCTCCATAAAACCCCGGCCCTCATTCACCAGCGGCTGCGGAACAACTGACCACGGCGGCGGTCAGACCTGTGATGCAGCAGGGGGGGTAAGAACTTATGGCTCCGCTGGACAGGCCGCCATTAGAAACTGACCCTGGCAACGTTTAACGTTATAACCCTAGCTAGTGAAGCTAGTTTAGCAGTGCTGTTAGAGGAACTAGAGGGTATGGAATGGGATGTCATAGGGCTTAGTGAGGTTAGGAGGCCGAATGAGGCATATACTGCACTGAAGGATGGGCATGTACTGTGTTATCGAGGCTTACCAGAGAAGCGACAACTAGGAGTAGGTTTCCTTGTCAATAAGTATATAGCGGGTAATATAGATGAATTCTATAGTATTAATGAGAGGGTTGCAGGCATCGTAATTAGGCTTAATAAGCGGTATAAACTGAAGGTTGTACAAGCCTATGCACCTACATGTAGTTATGATAACCAGGCAGTTGCAAGCTTCTATGAAGATGTAGAATCGGCAATGCGAAAAGTAAATACGCAGTATACTGTACTAAGGGGCGGTTTCAATGCCAAGGTAGGGAAAAAGCAGGCAGAAGACCAAGAAGTAGGTGACTATGGCATTGGTTCTAGGAATAGCAGGGGGGAGTTACTAGTTGAGTTTGCAGAGCGCAATAACTTAAGAATCATTAATACCTTCTTCAGCAAACGGAAGAACCGGAAATGAACATGGAAAAGTCCTAACGGGGAGACTAAAAATGAAAATGACTTCAAAATGTGTTCAACCCCCGCCATTGTGCAAGATGTAGAGATAATCGGGAAAGTGCGATGCAGTGACCACAGGATGGTGAGGTCTCGAATTAGCCTAAATCTGAAGAAGCAACGCAGAAGATTAGTAAGAAACCCATCAACGAATTAGCGGTGATGGGGAGGGCAGAAGAATTCAGGATCTCGCTACAGAATAGATATTCAGCTCTACTGAGGATGGCGACATTACCCTAGAAGCAATGAAAAATAATTTCAGAGATATCATTACTGTGTGTGCGGTAGAAGTAAGTGGTAGGGTAGTTAGAGAGGATGCCGGTAAGCGGTCTAAGGAGACGAAATACTTGGTTAAAAAACGCCAGAGTATGAAATCTTCCAATCCAACAGACCAGATCGAATTGGCCGAGATATCAAAGCTGATCAATAAGCGCAAGGTGGCCGATATACGGAAGTACAACATGGAGAAAATTGAGGATACTGTAAAGAACGGGGGAAGCCTTATAGCGGTGAAGAAATTGGGCACAAGCAAAAACCAGATGTATGCGATGAGGGACAAGGCGGGCAAGGTCATCACGAATATGGACGAGATAGTCAAAGTAGCCGAGTAGTTCTATACAGATCTCTACAGTAGCCATAGTAGTCAGAACCGTAACGAGATTAGCGGCAGGGAAAAACAGTCAGACGTTCCACCAGTGACGAAGGACGAGGTCAAAAAAGCATTAGAAACTATGAAAAGGGGAAATTAGCTGGAGCGGATCAGATAACTACAGATTTGCTAAAGGACGAGGGGGGATATCGTGTTAGAAAAACTGGCCACCCTGTATACGCAGTTCCTGGTGTCATCGATGGTACCGGAACCATGGAAGAATGCAAACATTATCCTCGTTCATAAGAAAGGGGACTCTAAGGAACTTAAAATTACATACCAATCAGCTTACTGTCTGTTACGTATAAGGTATTTACTAAGGTAATCGCTAATAGAATCAGGACAACCTTAGACTGCAATCAAGCAAAGGATCAAGCAGATTTTCGGAAACGGTACTCTACTCTCGATCATATCAGTAAACGCCAGGTTCTTCTTGTTCTTCAAATCTTCCACATCTCTCCAAGGTGCTCCTCGATTCGGCAGGCGACATGCAGTTCACGCACAAACACACAATGACACGTAGGACGACGAACTTTAAGTAACAAAACGAAAATTAACTTTATATAACAAGAACACGAAGCACAGGGTACAGAAACCTTATTCACACGAGACAGAGAGGCGACACACTTCACAAAAGAGACTCAATGAAAAACTAACTGAAAACTGAGCGCATAGCTCTTTTACGACTTCTCAGTCGGGGCCTGCCGGCTACGCTGTCTTCGTCGAGGACTAGCCTCAGCACAAGAACCAGGAGCAGAACCGTCGATGGCTGCGCGGCGCGCACCTAAATAGCGAGCGCTAAAGGGACTTTAGCCAGCGCAGAAGCTCTTAGGCGTGGAAGAGGAACGGAAAACAGCTTAGCGCTGTCAAAGCTATGCCTCTCCTCCTCGACCCTCTGGAGAGGTCTCGAATTTACTCGTACGTGGTCAGCACACGCGGCCCTCCCGCGCGAAGCGAGGAGGAGGGCCGGGACCATGCAGGGGAATGCATGCGTGATTCCGCATATGACGACGAAGGCGAGGAGGCGCAGCGAGGTGGCCGAGATTACGCAATCGGTCGCGTCGCGTTCTCGTAGCTTGTAACATATTCCATCGCTGTTTTCAGCGGCTTGCGCCGAAGCATTAAAGAAAGGAACACCGCGGCCTTACAATATCCATGCAATCAATCAGATGATAGAAATATGCTCGGAATATAACCAGCCCTTATACATAGCATTCATTGATTACGAAAAAGCATTTGACTCAGTTGAAACATCGGCGGTGATGCAGGCATTGCGAAATCAATGGGTAGACGCGAAAGTGCTGGAATATATTTGTAGTGGCTGCACCGCAACCATAGTTCTGCATAAAGAAAGGAAAAAAATTCTGATCAAGAAAGGTGTTAGGCAAGGAGACACAATCTCTCCAGTACTATTCACAGCTTGCTTAGAGGAAGTATTCAGAGACTTAGAATGGGGAGCAGTTAGGGATAAGGATAGATGGAGAATACCTCAGTAATCTGCGATTTGCTGATGACATTGCCTTGCTAAGCAACTCGGGGGATGAACTGCAAATAATGTTTGATGACCTAGACAGGAAAAGAAGAAAGGTAGGCTTGAAAACCAATATGCAGAAGACTAAGGTAATGTTCAACAGCCTCGGGAAGGAACAGCATATTGATTAGGTAGGGAAGTACTAGAAGTAGTAGGCAAATATGTCTACTTAGGACAGGTAGTAACCGCAGATCCGGACCATGAAAAGGAAATAACAAGAAGAATAAGATTGGGATAGAGCGCATTTGGCAAGCACTCGTAGAATATGACTAGCAGCTTACCGGTATCGCTCAACAGGAAAGTATACAACAGTTGCATCTCACCTGTACTCACCTATGGGACTGAACCGTGAAGGCTGACCAAGAGAGTTCTACGTACGTTGAAGACAACCCAGAGGGCTATAAAACGAAACATGGTAGGGGTAACATTAAGAGATAGGAAGCGTGCAGAGTGGGTCAGAAAAATAACTCAAGTTACCGACATTCTAGAGGAAATTAGGAAGAAGAAATGGGCATTGGCAGGACATGTAGTGCGTAGAGAGGATAACGGTCGCTTAGGGTAGCAAACTAGATTCGAAGAGAAGGAAAGCGTAGCAGGGGGCGGCAGAAATCTAGGTGAGCGGATGAGGTTAAGAAGTTCGCCGGGCTCAAGTGGATGCAGCTAGCGCAGAACCGGGTTCGGTGAAGAAATATGGAAGAGGCCTTCGCCCTTTAGTGGGTATAGCCAGGCTGATGATGATGATGATTACCGAGACCGATATACACAAGACGCCAGCAGTCTGGGGCTAGGCGCCGTTCTCATTCCGAAGAATGTCGGACAAGAGAAAGTTATCGCCTACGCTAGCAGGTCCGTCTCGAAAGCTGAAACCAATTACTTGACGAGCGAGAAGGAGTGTCTCGCGATCATCAGGGCCACTTCAAAGGTCTCTGTACTTATACGGCCGACCATCGAAGGTGGTAAGCGATCACCACGTGCTCTGCTAGCTGGCAAATTTGAAAGGCCCCTCTGGCCGCCTTGCCCGATGAAGAATGCGTCTTCAGGAATTCGACATCACAGTCGTCTGCAAGTCAGGCCGCAAGAGCTCTGGTGCAGACTACTTGCCGCGAACCCCATTGATGCGCGGGCGAAAGAAGACGAAGACGCTTTTTTGGGTTCGGTAAGCGCTAGCAGGCCCGCAGAACTGCGATGAGACCCTGAGCTGAAAGCGCTAGCCGATTATTTAGAAGGAAAGGCCGCTTCCCCCCGTCATTTGTTCAGCCTTCATTAATCATCCTTCGCGCTAAGCAATCGCCTCATCGTGAAGACCTTCGAACCCAACTAAACCGCGCAGCTTCTAGTTGTGCCTAAAAGCCTCCGGCAGGTATTTTTGCAGGCGTTGCACGAAGAACCCACGGCAGGCCCTCTCGGCTTTGCGAGCACGTTGCGCCGAATCAAGGAGAAATACAACTAGCCGCTCCTGCCTGCTGAAGCGTCCAACTACGTGAAGGCATGTCGGGAGTGCCAAGGATGCAAGACGCCATTGATCAGACCAGCGTAATCGGTGAACCCTATTCCGCGCCCAACCGTACCCTTTAAGCAAATTGGGTTTGTTCTCCTAGACCCATTTCCATCTTCATATATTGGTAGCATATGGATCATCATGCCCACTGACTGCCTTACCCGTTACGCCGAATAAAAAGCACTACCCAATGGTACCACCGCAGAAGTCGCCAAATATTTTGTCGAAAAAATTCTCTTGCGACACGCCGCCCCAGAAGTGCTGTTCACAGCCAGGTGAACAGCGTTTAATGCAGAGTTCACGCAAGCCATCCTAGAATGCAGTCATACAAGCCATCGACGAACACCTGCGTACCATCTCCAGACCAATGGACGTACGGAGCGCTTGAACAAAACGATCCCGGACGTGATCGCCATATACATCGACATTGAACACAAGACCTCAGAGGCCATCTTGCCGTACGCGATATTCGCGTTTAACACAGCAGTCCAATAGACTATAGCGACCCCGTTCAAGCTTGTGCCCGGCAGGGAGCCCACGATGACGCTCGACGCAATGCTGCCGCACGAAACCAACGAGTACAACTTTGACGTCATCGCCTGCCAGCAGTGTGCAGGGGAAGCCCGACGACTCGCAACGGCTGAGTATTAAAGACCAGCAGCGAAACAACACCCGACGATACAACTTACAAACACTCCACGCGGAGTACAATCCAGGAGACCAAGTGTGGGTTTAGCGTCTAAAGCTAAAATATTGTTTCAGCGCATGCATTATATGTGATACTAATACTGTGCACCGTTGGCATCTGATATATTACTGTAATTCAGAACGCAAGATATTTTTCTGTTTTTTTTTAATGAAGCGATTGTTCCTTCTTCTTCTTGCTTTTTAGAATTTGTATTGATGTATACATCCTACTCCCGACTGTTCCTAGTTTGTATTATGCATGTGACGAAGTGTCTGCATCATTGTATTTTATTTCTTGGACCCATAACTAGCCTATGGCTACGAGTCCAAACAGTGTTGGACACATCTTTATTGTATCTTCAAGAAAAATAAAGAAAGAAAGAAAGAAAAAAAGGGAAACGGGACTCCAATCCGCCGTCGTGGACAAAGTGAGAAGTTGCTGCGTCGATACTTTTGGCCATACCAAATCCTTCGCCATGTCGGATAACTGGACTATGAAGTCGTTCCCGACGGTACGACAGCATCCCAACCGCGACGCGCGCACCCAGAAATTGTTAATGCTGTTCATTTGATGCCTTATTACGCGCGTTAAAACCTCCATTGAACTTAAACTTTGTAATGTTTGTTAGGCTTCTTTTATTTTGGCACATTGAGGCGATGTTTTTTAAGGGGGAGTGATGCCGCCAAACCTTCAAAACTGTATTTGTTTTTTAGCAGGCCCCGGCATGCGGCCTTATCACGGTGATTCTGGCACACGTATAAATTTTGTATTCTTTGTTTGTTAATGCTCGATGTATTTTGACGCACCTTTATCAGTTTCTTTGGCACGCAAGATGCACCGAGATTTGTCTCCAAGATACCGGCCACTCGCATGCGTTTTTGCAGTGTTACGGGTTGTGCTAGTGACAGTTTGTGACGTTATCTACATGGTTCTGAGCCGCCTTTAAATTGAGCGCTGATGTGTGCTACAGGCATTCTTAGTTCAACGATCGACAAGCACGTTGTTTAGTTATTTTGGGGGTGCCAGTTAGTCCAATGAAGAGTTAATTTCAGTACTGTCACGCCTGTGTCCTCCTTTGCTGTCACCGGGCAAGTCACCACGTGACATTATAGTACGTGACGCTGTTGTGCTCTGTGGCTACTGATACTGTTCCCTGCTTCATACGCAAATAAATATAGGTGTAGCGTTCGTTCTATATAGGGAAAAGCATTTGACGAATATTTGGATCTGATTTAAGGGATTTTTGTGTCTAGTACTTTGCCATGGTTGACCTTACACACATAAAAAACTTGTAGCATGCTGCTTACAGCTTGGAATTTCCGGTCTAAATCACTTTAAGCAATGTATTATAATGGATGGGATGCTTTTATTCAGAGGTGAAGGCTAATTAAAGAGGGGGGGGGGGGGGGGGCGGGGTTGAACTTAAGGCAGAACGGTGGCCAGGCCAATGTCCCTCTCACTTCGTCAGCCTTCTATTCTCACTACCGTCATATTCACTTCTTTCTGTCAGTCGCTGCACACCATGTGATAATTTCCCCTTCTACAAATGAAGCTCCTCCTCAGGCAAATCACGTTGCACGACGAATGCAGTGCTTAAAGCGAGCCACAAGGTCTACTTACCTGGTGCGGGAACCCCGATTGTGGCCGGCAAATTTGGCTATCATATACCTTACATCGCTTCGCCGGGTAACCACGACTAAGGGACCAGTGTACTTAAAGAAAATCTTTTGGTACAAGCCTCGCTTGCGCAGAGGTGTCCAAAGCCACACGAAATCTCCAGGAGCATATGAGGCCTCAACTTGCGTTTGTCAATGCATTCTTTGGAGTGCAGCTGTGAGGACTAAGTGCGCAAACGGGCCAGGCGGTGAGCTTTCTTAGCTCAACATACCACCAGATAGACAGGAGCATCTTCTTAAGGCGGGATGGGAACAGTGGTGTCTAAAAACGTGCTAGGCATCCTGCGTTAGAGTAAAAAGAAGGGGCGATACCCGGTGATCTCATGCATCGCAGTGTTATAGGTTTATGTCACAAATGGCAACACGATGCCCCAGTCGAGGTGGTGTAATGGACATAGACATTATGTTGGTGAGTTACATTATGTTGGTGGTTCGTGCTCTCTGTCGGATAGTTGGTCTTTGGAGGGTAAGGCGCGAAATAACGGTATTTGTAGCCGCACAAGAGAAGTAATTCATCTGCGATGTCAGCAGTGAACTGTAATCCGCGGTAGCTGATTATAACACGGGGAGCATCATGACGAAGAACAGTAGTGCAGTATAAACGCAGATACATCACTCGTCTTGATGGATACAAACGCTGAAGTCTCCACATACCCTTTAAATAATCCACACACACTATAACCCAACGGCGTCCTTCTGCAGAATTGAGAAATGGGCCATGCAAATCGGTGTGAAATCTTTCAAAAGGCGCCGATGGAGGCCTCATCAGTTGTAGAAGGCCCGCAGGGGGAGTGGTGCGAGACTTGAGGCACTGAGGTTGGTGACAGCTAGATATGTATTATTTCGTGGTCTTATATATTTTCGGCCAGTGAAAACGCTTGCGAAGTCTCCGCAATGTACGGGAGACCCCAGGTGACGCGATGCAATGTCGTCAGGCATGGCGTACAGCGCGTGATTGTTGGAGCTTTTCCGGGATATTCAAAAGCACGGCTGCTCCATCAGCCGAGTAATTCTTGTAGAGGAGTCCATCTGGCATGATGACTGGTGTAAACGGGCTCCTGTGTTAGCCGCAGGAACTAAAGGCTGTCACGTCAGGTCATTCTGTTGCTCTAGATGGAAGGTATCTGTATTTAGAAATGGCGTGGAAGCCGGGGCCAAACATTCCTTGAAGTGTGCCCCTGTGATAGACGTTGGCAAAGTATTGCGCAGCAAGCAGACTGCGGCACTATGGTGACGCCCACTTTTGTAAATAATAGAAAAGTCATATTCCTGGAAGTGCAAGGCTTAGCGCGCCAGGCGGCCAGATGGATAACGGAGCCCATTGAGCCAGCATAAGGAATAGTGATCATTAACGATCACAAACGAACGTACATACAGGTACGGGCGGAACTTCTGGATGGCAAATACAATAGCTAGGCATTCCGTTTCATTCCTTGGTGTAATTGATTTTCGATTTCGTTATGATGCGGCTCGCATATGCAATTACATCTTCGGCACAGCTGTGAATCTCTACAAGTACCACCCCAGGGCAGACGCCACTAGCGCCAGTGTGCATCTCAGTGGCTGCGGCAGGATAAAAGTTGTGCAAAAGGGGTGCCGACGTCCGAACAAATTTCAGCTATTTGAAAGCCGAATCACATTCTCGTGTCCGAACAAACTGCGAGTACATGTGCAGAAAGACAGTTAGGGAATATAATTGATGCGCATAGCCAGATATAAAGCTACGGTAATACGGCGACCGTATAAGAATACTCCGAAAACTTTTGATTGTAAGTGGCGTTTCAAAATCACTAACTGCAGCAAGCATCGGCGGATCAGCTCGAATTTCATCCGTATCCACAAGCAAAGAAAAAACAAGAATTTGTCTTTCTCGCAAGTGTCATTTCTTAGAAAATAAGACGAGTCCAGTCTCGCTAATACAGTCAAGGGCGATTCCAAGGCGCTGGTTATGCTCTTCAAATGTTTTGCCAAAGATGATAACATCATCCAAATAGTACATACAAATATCCCATTTGAGGCCATGAGGAACCATATCCATGAAACGCTCGCAAATTGCAGGGGCATTGCACGAGCCGAATGGCATTACATTACATTCGAACAGGTCATCAGGAGTCAAAGAGCAGTCTTATCTCCATAGCACGGGCGCATCGGTATTTGCCAATACCCGGAGCGGAAATCAACGGGCGAGAAATACGACACCGAGCACAGAGTTTTGACAACGTCATCAATGCGCGGCAGTTTTACACGTACTTTTTTCTTGATAGCACTCAAGCGATGATAATCGACGCAAAATCACCATGATTTCCCTTTATTTCTCAACACTATTACGAGCACGGCCCGCGGACTGGAAGACTCACGAATCACTCCTCTTTGCTGCATCTCTTTGTCTTGATGATGAAAGGTTTTGCGCTCGGCTGCTGAACCCTGGTACGGTTTCTGCCTCATGGGATTAGCATTCTTAGTGTTAATTGGATGTTGCATGCGAGAGTATGACACAGAAGAAAAAGATCCTGTCAAACATAGAAGCACGAGACGCGAGAACGCACTGCAGTGCACGTCGATCCGTAGACAAAAACGACCTGCTGGTCATCTTTCCTAACTTATCAGAATAGTCCGTCGTCCTCGCTGAAGTTCGAGGGCAGTCAAAAAAGGCCGGGATAGCTTCGGTAACGTAATGTTCAAACCTTGGGAGTTCACAGCCAAGCGGCAGATGTATACAGCCTGTGAGGATAGGTCCAGGACTCACACGTCCGTGCAGCCGTCTTCTGCGTCAACAAAAGCATGAGGGATCAACATATTTTTTTTTCAGCACATTACAAGTATCCGGTTCCATTAGATGCTGACAATGCCACTGTCGGGCCGCAGCCGCGCCGCAAGCGCACGGAGCCAGATCGATGTGTTAAATCTAAAGGCTAGACGGTTGCTTTTGCAAGGTCTCTCTCTGGTTCTCTTTGCTACTATAGAAACCCCGTTATACTTATGAAAGTCACAAAATAATCCGCTTGAAAATCATATAAAAGTGTGTAGGGGTCTCGCTTGCGTTTATCGAACAGCGGACAGCGCCCATGCAACGTGAGGTTCTCGTAATGACACACCGGCTAATATTTTTTTCGGTCGCGGAGTGGGTCGCCTACGCACTTTGGAAGCTATTGGCAGTGTTAAAGTCGTAAAACTGTTTTTTGCGGTAAACGTCGAGTCCGCTTTCAAGAGGTCTTCGTCTGACAGGCGTTTTCTTCAACGCGGTGCTGACGTCCTGTGAGAAAGCCAAAATTCAATGCAGAAGTGCGTGTGCTGAAGGAAGCCTCTGACCGAATTCTTTGCCAGATAGTTACTGCAGTTTTCGCGTGGATTGATACGGTGCTGAATGAGCCGGAGAAATCAAGTATACCCTACTTCAACTTAGTTTTTTATAGCTTTTACAATCTATCACTAACAGAACTACAAATTTCTGGATGAGCTGTGGCGTTTGCCATAGTACCATCTTCAGCAACTCTGATGTAACCCCGTCACAGTGGCACAAGCGCCACACATTGCTAGACACCTAGTGAGTTGAGCGTCAACACTGAAGCTCCGGTCTGACTCTCGAGATATTTACCGTATCCACTCTCGCCCACGTCGCGGCACTTAGGGGTGCGCTTCTTTTTTGCGGCGTGTGGTGGGCCGCGGGCGTGCCCTGGTGGGTGTACGGCCACCGCGCGGACCACCACGCCCGAGGCGTGCGGTGAGCATCCAATACGCCGGCGTACAGCAAATCGTCGCAGGAACCTTGTCGCTATTTTGGACAAATTTTTTTGACGCTAGTCTAATAAAAAGAAGCTCATCCTATGCCATGTTTTATATGTCGAATTATCAATATATCGAACTATTTCGCGACGCCCTAGAGTTCAATGTGTCCGGTATCGACTGTGTTCTGTGTGTACAGTGTCATGAAGCCAATTTTATCATTTAATACTAGTCACATACTTAAAATGAATCTGCCAGAATCGTGCATAATTAAAACACTTTTCTGAAAAACCGAAAGATTTACTCCCAACTCTCTTTCATAAGCTTTGAAATCCTTGCTCACCCCCAACAGCAATTTTTCCAATCGCCAGACTTCTTTCCGCTTCTTCAGTGAAACATCCCGTGCTCTTCATTTTCATTTTCTAACCATTTTATACCAAGCACTCTCATCTTTAGGAATGACTTACCAGAGCGCAAAGCCATCAAAAATCAAAACTATAAAACTATATTTTATTGCCAATGAAAGTGCCTTGGGCATTTATAAATTATTCTTATTTCCTTTGAAATCCTGTGTAGTTCCGATTGTTTCTTGCTACTTTGGTCTAGAAAATGTACCACGTTCCTTCTCTCATTTGTCGTAGTGCAATACCAATGACTATCATGTTCTTTAACGTATTCTCTCTTATTTACTCTCTATTCGTGTACTTAGGAGTTCAAATTGCACTGCTATGTTATAACTACCCCGTGAATACCAGCTTTGTTACCTCGATATTGTTTGCAATTTTGCAGTGTCCAATACAAAGCTAATGTCCAATTAACGCCTCTAGTGAGGCTCGTTTGACGTGCCTTCAAATAATGAAAATAAACAAAAACTATGTAGTTATTGAGTGACTTCTATTTCCGTTTTTCGAATTTCATATTTTTTAATATATTGAATGATTGCTTATGGCGTATTCTGGGGGTCGCCTTATTAAGGCATTCGATTAACAGAAAAATAGGGTAGTGGTCCGGGATATCAAAGTGGATTACACCTGCAATCTGAGGGGTAATAATATTTAATAGTGCATGATCAATGAGAGTGCTTGCGCCTTGATGAGGGATTCGGTAGGTGACTCTAATAATGACTCCGATCCGTGGCCGAGAAAGCAGTTTGTGTATAACGAACAAGAGCTATTAGAAATGGTAGTTATATCAATTTTAATGTCACCTAAGATGACAATGTTCATGTTTTAAGAATTCAAATTTTGAAGGATGACGTCTAGTTAACGAAAAAATGCTCGTAAGAGTCGGAAGGTGAGTGATAGATACTACCAATGATAGTGTTTTTGTCTGAAGCAAAAATGGACTTGTCAAATTCTAGCCAGATTGATTCGCACTTTCCTGTATGAAACACGATGTCGTGACGGCGTTTGTAAGATATAGCGTTCGAAATAAAGATTGCAAATCCGCCGTGCCGGTCAGTTGACCTATGACAGTATTCATTTTGATAGCCCGGTAAAGCAAATAGCCTATCATCGTCAGATGACAGCCATGTCTCAGAAAGACAAATGAGTGGAAAGGCATAATCAGCGAGTGTTAAAAACTTAACGAAGTCATCATAGTGCCTTGGTAAACTGCGAGAAATAAAATTGACAATAGACTTATGGGTATCAGCTGAATTAATGAGAAGGCTTTTAAGGTGCTCTACTGAGTTGAGCATGAGGATTGTCGATGTGTGGTACACGGTTTACGTGAAAACAGACAGGTTATCAGCCCCAGAGATACGGTAGACTTCACTTTCCTTGGTCTTCCCTGCCTCGATACGGCGTTGTCCACCCACACAAACTCCCAGTTTTTTTCTTTTCTCAGCGTTAGTGCTCTGCCAAGCAAATGTTTGTTATTGGTCACTTAGATGAGCTTCCCGTCGTTAACAGAGACCTTAAATCCAATCGAATTCATGTTGATGCGTGCTATCCTTGCAAACTCTGACTTCTTGGTACGGGAAAAAAAGCATGCTATGATGTGGGTGTCATGTTTCGCAGGAACGCTATGAGCAACTTCTAAGTCAGTGCTAGAAACTGGGCAACCTATTTTCAAACCGATTTCTTCCAGGATTGCGACGCAGCTCTCACCCTGAGTCAAAGGAACTCCTTTAACCTCAACATTATTTACCCTGGAGTATTGCTCCTGTTCAGCCAAACGTTGTGCCAAATGTTTATTGCAACGGGCAAGCTCCTTATTTTCTTTTCTTAAGTGAGCTTGCTTGTTTCTCAATTCCTCATAGAGTTCATTGAACAGAGCAAGGCTGCTGCGCAATTTATGCACTTCTTTTTTCAGTTTGTCAACACCTTTTTCCAATTACGCGTTGGTAGGCATTTTGACAGTGAAATGATTGGCAATGAAACTACTGGCAGCACCGGTTGCGACAGAAAATGTACAAAAAGCGCTTGGTAATTAAGCTTTCTGTCTGGAGTAACCCCGCCGGGGTGGCGAAGTTTTTACGGCACTCGACTGCTGTTCGACTGCTGTATGCGGGTTCGAATCCCGGCCTCGGTGACAGCTTTTCGATTGAAGCTAAAAGCAAGGCGTCCGTGCGCTGTGCTATGTTAATGCAGACTGAGGAACCACTGGTGCTCTAAATTTCTAGAGTCATCTACTACGGCGTCTCTCATAGCCTGAGTCGCTTTCGGACGTTAAACCTCATAAAACAAATAAACAAACATTTTCTATCTGGAGCACACTACTTAAAGGGCAGAGCACATAAGAAGGGCAGACCATTTTCATTAGAGTGCGTAAAAGGGAGTCCAACATCATCATCATAAGCCCGACTATACCCACTGCAGGGCGAAGGCCTCTCCCATATCTCTCCAATTAACCCGGTTCTGTGACAGCTGCATCCAATTGACCCCTGCGAACTTCTTAATCTCATCCGCCCACCTAACTTTCTGCCGTCCCCTGCTATGCTTTCCTTCCCTTGGAATCCAGTTTGTTACCTTAAGCGACCATCGGTTATCCTCTCTTCGCAATACATGTCCTGCCCATGCCCATTTCTACGTCTTAATTTCCCCTAGAATGTCAGTAACTTGAGTTATTTTTGTGACCCACTCTGCGCGATTCCTATCTCTTAAAGAGCAGCTGCATCACTTTTCGAGAATTGCGCAATATTCAAGGATTAAAATCTACATAGGCTGAAGGTAATGCATGTGAAGTGTTTTTATTTATTTATTTATTTATTCAATATACCTTACAGGCTCCTAAGGCGAAGCATTGGGTAAGGGGGGCACATGAACAGTGAAGCACAAAATTAATTACTTACAGGCAACGGCAAGATACAAGATTATACAAAAGCAAAATACATCAAGGCCATGAAAAAGAATGAAAAACACGAATAACACCCAATGACATGTTCTATTTATTTCCTATACAACTTTTCCAGCGCTTTTCGAAACAGCGCCTGGTCAACTTCAGAAGCGATTGTGTCGGGAAGACTATTCCACAGTGAAATGGCTCGTGGGAGTGCAGATGAATTGAACGCCAGCGTTTTGCCAGAAATGCGTCGAAAGCTGAGATTATTATGTAGCCGCGATGATGTGCGCAATGGAGCTTCAAGAAGAAAGGGGCATGGTCTCGGGCTATGAACATATTTCTGAAAGAGGCATAAAAGGGCGAGTTGTCGACGAAGTTCTAATGGCTGAAGCGAAATGTCCTGTTTAATTACTGTAATGCTGGAGTATGGTTTGTAATTGCCTGAAATGAAGCGAGCGGCTCTATTCTGCACAGATTCTAGTTGGCAAGTTAAATATTTTTGATACGGTGACCAAACAGCTGAAGCAAATTCTAGCTGCGGACGGACGAAAGTTAAGTAAGAGAGGCTACGTACGGTGGGCGGAGACTTGTGCAAATTACGGCGGAAATACCCTAGCGTCTTTGATGCTTTGCTACGAATGTTGGAAATGTGCAAGGACCACGATAGGTTGGGCGTGAAATGAATACCTAGGTATTTGTAAGATGAGGCTTGGGATACAACAGAGTCATTTAATAAATAATTAAGTTTGGATACGGTCTTCTTGCGGGTGAACGTCATAACCTTGCACTTATTAACGTTAAGAGTCATTTGCCAGGTCTGGCACCAGTTAGAAATGGTTTTTGCGCTAGCATTCAAAATAATGGCGTAATCGACGAATAAACCTCGGGATTCTCCTCATAGCACTGAATTTCAGCGGAAAAGCTCGGTGATGACGTCACGGACAGTACTATCTCTGATGTTCGTTGCCTTCGCCCACGGCCTGCTGCGCATTGTCTGACGGTGCTAATCGACATTTCTAGGGCTTTGTTCACGGCAGCATTGTTTTTTCTTCAAAACAATTGTGCCTATGCAGAAATCGTACCAGTACCGTCAAAGACGTCATCATGCGTCGCTGTGCACTGCGGTGAAGCCTGATAGCCGTCACGGTTCAAATCGCTAATTGCGCAAAGATGTTTGGACACACCTTTTACTCTCCAGACGACCTGAACATTACAGTATCTAATTTTAGGTCTTCCGTACTAAAATGTGTACACCTAAACGCAAGATCTGTCCGCAACAAAACATTTTCTTTAGAAGAATTCTTCAGTAAATTTTCTTTTAGCTTTTCTGTTATTATGTTCAGCGAAACTTGGAGCACGAACGAGAGTGATGTTTTCAGAATGAAAGGCTACAATACGTACTACATCAACCGCCCTTGTGGTCGCGGAGGTGGCACTGCAATTCTCACGCTGGAGCAAATGGACTGTGAACTGCTTAATGCATTTAGCATAGTGACACTAGACTATGAAGTGTTAACTTTAATTGCAGATAAGGTAATATATTCGGTCTGTTATCGGCCGCCAAATGGGCATATTTCAACATTTTGTGATTTTTATGAAGGCTTTCTTTCATTTGTTGTAGAGAATAGGTATAACCTGATCGCCGCAGGTGATTATAATATTGATATGAGTGTTAACACTCCTATTAGTACAAATTTCAACAATATTCTCTTGTCATATGGGTTTGAAAATGTTATTAATGTACCAACCAGAATAACAACTGAATGTGAATCATTGCTAGACATATTCATAACAAACCTTTCATCGCAAGATATAAAAGCTGGTGCCCTATCATGTTCCATTAGTGACCATCTTCCCGTGTTCCTTTGTTTACAAGTTGCCCCCAGTCGAAACGGTTCGTCTGCTGACAGTCTCTACCAGCCAGTGACCGATACTGCTCTTAACGCGTTTAGAAATGAGCTGCTTCAAATAGACTGGTGCGAAGTCCTGAACATACATGATGCTAACAACGCCTACAGTGTTTTCTTAGATACCTTCAAAAGAGTGTACAACGCTCATTTTCCTGTTAAGAGACGCAAAAAGAGTAGAAAAATTCGAAAGCCATGGGTCACACATGAACTGTACCAGCAAATGAGAGCAAAAGATAAGCTCTACAGACAGTTCTTAAACACCCGCCATCCTGATGACTTGACCGTTTTTAAACAACATAGGAACCAACTAACGAAAAAACTACGTAATGCACGTAAAGAGTACTTCTCACGTTTTTTGGACGACAAAAGTGTGCCGAGTGAGTTCCTCTGGAACAAATTAAACACGCTACTGCGTAGCGATAACCAACGTAGCTGCATTTCTAAACTAACGATTAATGGCAAAGTTTTGCACGAGGCGGAACTGGCTGATGCTTTCAATAATTTCTTTACAAGCATGAGTACGCCAGGCAGCTCCTCAAATGCGTATCGGTATATCAGCACGCGGAATGAAAAATCAATATTTCTACAGCCAGTGAGTGTACGGGAAGTAATTTCAACAATAAAAAATTTAAAGAACAGCAGCAGTAGGGATATCGACGAAATTCAAATAAAACCCGTAAAGTATGTCGCAGATGTCATAGCACCAGTTCTAATGCATATCTTTAATAAATGTCTGACGACATCGACATTTCCGGTGAAAATGCAAACTGCAAAAGTAGTCGTGCTTTTTAAAAAGGGAAGCAGAAATGAATTGGGCAATTACCGTCCGGTGTCTATCTTACCCATATTTTCTAAGCCTCTCGAAAAAATAATACACAGCAGGCTTGCAAATTTTGCTGATCACTGCGAATTAATAACGAAACACCAGTTTGGGTTTAGGAAGAATATGTCTACAGAGTTAGCCCTGCTTCACCAGAAAGAGTATATTTTAACGCAGTTCGAAAGCAAGGAAATAGTAGTCGGCCTATTTGTAGATTTTTCCAAGGCATTCGACCTGGTGAATCATGACATTCTGCTGCAGAAGTTGGACTTTTACGGTATACGTGGGTGTGGACTACAGTTATTACAATCATATTTATCCCATCGATGTCAAGTAGTCCAAATCAACAACTCGCGGTCACGAGTCCTGCCACTGCTTTGTGGTGTTCCACAAGGCAGCATATTGGGCCCCTTGCTATTTAACCTGTATATTAATGACATTGTTAACATTAATCAGAACGCCAAAGTTATTATATACGCAGATGATACTAGCATATTTTTTTCTGGCAATAATATCGATAAACTCATCTCTGATTGTAATGACACCATAGTCCAACTGCAGCAATGGTCCTCATCCAATTGAATGAAGATTAACGAAAATAAAACAAAAGCTGTTGTCTTCCGGCCGAAAAATAAACCTGTTCCTCCTCATGCCGATATTGTTTTAAACTCTCATCCTGTTGACATTGTTGATCATTTCAAATGTCTAGGTGTGATATTCACTGCCAATCTGTCCTGGGAAACTCATGTGAATTTTGTATTAGCCAAACTTGCTCGGATAACCGGTGTAGTCGGTCGTCTCCGATACATGCTCTCTACTAAAACAAAACTATTGGTCTATAATTCTCTTTTCTGTTCGCACATCAACTACTGCCAACTTGTCTGGGGCACAACTACATTCTCTAACACACAAAAAATATTCCGTATGCAAAAACGGTATCTGCGCCACGTGTACAATGCTGGTTATAATGCAACCACTGCAGAATTTTTTCACAGTGCTCATGTTATTACAGCTCACAAGCTATACCGCTACCGTTTGAGTGCTCGGTATAAATATGAAGTAAAAAAAAATATTCATAGCCTGGACGCCTTGGCACATTTAGAAACAAATGAGAACTGTTATAATACTAGACGTGGAGAAAAATGGAAGGTTGCTGCACCACGCTTGAATTCTGGTATGGAGCGTTTGTGTTATTCTCTGCCATCGCTTTTAAACTATTATCAATCACTGAATTTTGATTTATTTAGCTGTTCCACTGTTAAACTCAGAGACATGTTTGCTGATTGCCTAAGCTGACCGCCTTTTCTGGTGTTTGTTTTATCTAGCATTTCTTTTCTTCTGCATAGAACAAGTGTCTTGCTATGCTTATCGCTTGTTTACTTTTTGTGCTGACGGTGTTTGTTTTACCTGGCTCAGGAACTTTTCTTTTATTCCGCATTGATTAAGTGTTGATTTGGTTATCGCGTGTTGATTCTCTGGTGTTGCCTAGACGCTGCCCTATATATGGGGCTGCGGACTCGTCAAGCCGCCAAGTGGCAGCTTTTTTTCCGTAGCCCTCCATCTGTAAAGCACCTGATGGAAATAAAGTACATATTTCGCATGCTTTAAGTGAAAGCTATAATCATCAAACCGCTCGAAACTCATCGAAATCTAAAACCGGTGCACCTCCCTTTATATTAACCCCTACCATTTAACGTTCCATAGCCCTCTGGGTTGTCCTCAACTTAAGTAGAACTCTCTTGATTAGCCTCCCCGTTTCAGACCCAAAGGTGAGTACAGGTAAGATGCAACTGTTGTTACTTTCCTCTTGAGCGATACCGGGAAGCTGCTAGTAATATTCTGCGAATGCTTGCCAAATGCGCTCCATCCCAATCTTATTCTTCTTATTTCCTTTTCATGGTCCGGCTCTGCGGTTACTACCTGTCCTAAGTAGACGTATTCGCCTACTACTTCCAGTACCTCGCTACCTATTGTAAACTGCTGTTCCTTCCCGAGGCTGTTGAACATTACCTTAGACTGCTGCATATTGATTTTCAAGCCTACGTTTCTACTTTTCCTGTCTAGGTCACCAATCATTATTTGCAGTTCATCCCCCGAGTTGCTAAGAAAGGCAATGTCATCAGCAAATCGCAGATTACTGAGGTATTCCCCATCTACCCTTATCCCTAACTGCTCCCATTCCAAGTCTCTGAATACTTCCTTCAAGCAAGCTGTGAATATTACTGGGGAGATTGTGTCTCCTTGTTTAACACCTTTCGTTATGGGATTTTTTTTACTTCCTTTATGCAGAACTATGGTTGCTGTTCAGCCACTATATATATCTTCCAGCATTTTCACGTACGGCTCGTCTACCGCCTGATTTCGCAATGCCTGCATCACCGCCGATATTTCAACTGAGTCAAATGCTTTTTCGTAATCAATGAATGCTATGTTTAAGGTCTGGTTATATTCCGAGCATTTTTCTATCACCTGATTGATGGTATGGTATGATCGATAGTAGAGTACCGTCTCCGAAAACTTGCTTGATCGTTTGCTTGATTGCAGTCTAAGGTTGTCCTGATTCTATTAGCGATTACCTTAGTAAATACCTTGTACGTAACAGACAGTAAGCTGATTGGTCTGTAATTTTTAAGGTCCTTAGAGTCCCCTTTCTTATGAATGAGGATAATGTTTGCATTCTTCCATGGTTCCGGTACCGTCGACGAAACCAGGCACTGCGTATAAAGAGTAGCCAGTTTTTCTAGCACGATATCCCCCCGTCCTTCAGCAAATCTGTAGTTATCTCATTTTCTCCAGCTGATTTCCCCCTTTTGATAGTTTCTAATGCTTTCTTGACCTCGTCCTTCGTCACTGGCGGAACGTCTGACTGTTTTTCCCTATCGCCATTCTCATTATGGTCCTGACTACTTTGGCCACTGTGGAGATTTGTATAGAACTCCTCTAATTAGCGGTGAGGGGGAAGGTAGAAGAGTTCAGGATCTCGCTACAGAATAGGTATTCAGCTCTAACCGAGGATGCGACATTAGCATAGAAGCAATGAACAATAATTTCACGGATATCCTTACTTAGTGTGCAGTAGAAGTAGGCGGTAGGATAGTTAGAGAGGATACCGGTAAGCTGTCTAAGGAGACGAAAGATTTGATTAAGAAACGCCAGAGTATGACGCTTCCAATCCAGCAGACCAAATCTAATTGGCCGAGATATCAAAACTAATCAATAAGCGCAAGGTGGTCGATACACTGAAGTATAATATGGAGAAAATTGAGCATGCTGTAAAGAACGGGGGAAGTTTTAAAACGGTAAAGAAGAAATTGGGCATAGGCTAAAACCAGATGTGTGCGATAAGGGACAATGCGGGCAACGTCATCACGAATATGGACAAGATAGTCAAAGTAGCCGAAGTGTGACATATACTGCGCCATTCCTTTTCAGTGAACCAATAATCTATTGGTTCGAGGAGGAAATCGTCAATGCGAAAGTTGTACATCGGCTCGAAACACGGCTAGTTGCATTGTTTCTTTAAAGCTACAATTTCCACAGCTTTATTTATTGGCCTTTAAAGAAAGCGCAAGAAGCACAACGACCACGTGGTAAAGCAGCGATTTCAGCTTCCCAGGTGGCCTTAAAAGGAAGCAAGTCGTCTTTTTACTGCATAGTTGCCCATAACGGGGTTAGGAGTTGGCGGAGGTGAAGCGGCATGCACCATCAACTGTCTCAATGCAGTATAAATGCAATCGAGCATAAAAACGTGACAACGGAATTTTTTTTCGTTACAAAAGTGCACTGCCAGTAATATGTATTCAAGGCTGATCGATTTTTTTTGTTTGTTTTCCTTAGCGTTCGGGCTTCATTCTACGATTGGAGCGCGTGGAAGAACGAAATGTTTTCGGCCCATCACTTCAAAATGTGACCCCCAGTCATTGTCGTCGCTTGCACATTCCGAGGTAGTGACGCTTTACCTCAGCTTTTTTTCTGACACAGCGCGGACAACGTCAGACCGGAACATGAAAGACACGGGACGAGCGCTACTTTCCGACTGTTTTACGAATATGCATACTTACCAACTAGCCCAACTGAATATCTGTTTACCGATGCTGTCTTCCGTGATATCAGCATGACTTCATTTCTTGGCACCCAGGCGCAATTCCCGAAATGAAACCTTCGCAAAGGACCAAATCACGTTCTGAAAAGCTTTACAGAATAAGTGTATTTCATTGTTTGATGGAAGTCTAGGAGTGCCAATAATTACGAGGGGCTTTAGCGATTAAAGAGTGAAAGGCGAAAGCTTGAGTGCCGCATTCTTCTACGCAGCTGACACTAATCAGTAGTTAATAATTTATGATTCGTCATTATGTCAATATTATTATTTATCAAATGAATATTCAATAAACAGGTAAGTGAATAGTTAAGTATCCATTATTAGTCAATCAAAAAATTGCCTAATTAGGTATTATTGATAAATAATTTATTCAATTGCTCAGCCTTATTTGGTAATTGATCATTGATTGCCATATGGCCATAGAATGCACGCATTCGCGCATACTATGGAGGTGCTCTTTGATTGGTCGAGAATTCTATGACGTCATACCGCCTCGGCCAATCAGAGCCCCCGCAAAAGCTGGACACATTTTGTTCCCGACAGCATGAGCCATTAAAGGCTTTCGCCTTAAAATTGCATTCTACCTCGTTTTCTTTTTCGAAATTCGGTGTCTTTTTTTTAATGAAGAGCAATTATTCAGCTCCGTAAACCATATCTTTTCTCAAACAAAGTAGCTAGTTGTGTTTCGAGCCAATCCTCAAATTTTGCTTTCACACTTCCGATCTCAAAACAATACACAAAACGAAACAAATACTGCAGACTATTATAGCCGACTCCCAACAGCTCTCAATGAATGTCATGGGTACTAGGGCGCGCCCTATTTCCAAAAACCCTTGGATACCCCTAGCAAAAAACACTGGGTCATAATAACCTAATACAGATTTTTCATACTAAACCATTATAATTCTCATGTAATCTCATGCAAATATCATTCTACGTATAAGAAATATGTGACATTGTATAATATTTGTATGAGGTTA
>JAJIZL010125031.1:30028-41159 GCA_023969395.1 Amblyomma maculatum
TACGTCGTCAAAAGTCAATAGAACGTTCTGCGATCAGTCGTGAGACGCGTCAGCACACGTACGAGCGTCGAAGCGAGCTTCGTTGACGTTTTCTTTCCTGCCCGTCACGCGCGTTGAACATGCTTGTCGTCGTTCTCTTCAGCAACAGGCGCTGAACATATCAGAGCCCAATACCTGTTTTACAACTTCCCCCGGGCGAAAAGACGCCATCCTGGCGGCTCATGGCGATGTGACGTTGGCCGGATCGTAGTAAGGTTTCCACGATTTCGGCGACGGTGGTCAGTGGATGGCGTAAGGGATTCGATGAGGTAGTTGACGAGGGATGTTTTCTTGACAATACGGCAGGGGCCCTGATACTTGCTCATAAGTTTGTATCAAAGGTCGGGACTGGAGGAAGGCACCCATAGCCAGACCAAAGAGTCTGTACGGTGAGTAGGAAGAAGTGCAGATTGATCTCGGGTGGTTTTCTGCTGTTGCTGGGCGTGAGAAGTGAAGGACCGGGAAAGCTGGCGGCATTCTTCGGCATAAGTTGCAGTTTGTGAAACAGTCGTTAATTCGGAAGAATCCGGTCGGTAAGGGAGAATGGCGTCCATGGTACAAGAGCGGTCACGACCGTATAGGAGGAAGTATGGCGATAAACCGGTGGTTGCTTGTGTGGCAGAGTTATAAGCGAATGTGACGAATGGAAGAACGCGGTCCCAGTTTGAGTGGTCGGAAGCGACATACATTGCTAGCATGTCGCCCATGGTGCTGTTAAAACGCTCAACCATTCCATTTGTTTGCTGATGGCACGCGGAGGTGGCGCCGTGAACGATTTTGCATTCTCTAAGAACAGCTTCGACAACTTTAGAAAGGAAAGCGGGACCTCTGTCACTCAGCAATTCTTTGGGAGCCCCGTGGCGAAGAATTATGTGATGGTGGATGAAGGAGGCAATGTCTTGGGCTGTAGCAGATCTCAAAGGCGCCGTTTCGGCGTAGCGTGTGAGATGATCGATTACAACGATGATCCAGCGATTGCCTGCTGATGTGCTAGGAAGCGGGCCGTATAGGTCTATTCCAACACGCTCAAAGGGCTGAGCTTGGCAGGTCAGCGGCTGCAGAGGAGCGGCGGGTTGGTGAGGTGGGTGTTTTCGGAGCTGACGCTGTTGGCAGGACTAGACGAAGCGACGAACATAACGGTACATCCCATGCCAGTTGTACCGCTGTCGCAGGCGAGTGAAGGTTTTCAATAAGTCGGCGTGAGCACACTGGGGATCGTCGTGGTATTGGTACCAAATCACGGATTGTAGATGGGTCGGAATTACAAGCAGCCACTTTCTACCATCCGGAAGGTAATTTCTACGGTGGAGGAGCTCGTCTCTGATGGCGAAATGGTGAGACTGGCGACGGAGAGCGCGGCAAGGAGGTCGTGAAGCGCGGCCAGATAAAAAATTCAGGAGTGAAGCGATCCATGGGTCTTTGCGTTGCTCGGAAGTCATATCGGTGGGAATGTCGGTGGGATGTAGAACGGATATAGCAGAAGTGGGTTCAGACGGCAAGGGAGAACTTTAGAGAGCATCAGCATCGGCACGTTTACGGCCAGAGCGATAGATGACGTTAATGTCGTATTCTTGGAGTCTCAGAGCCCAACGGGCCAGTCGACCAGAAGGGTCTTTCAAAGAAGACAGCCAGCAAAGGGAGTGATGATCGGTGACGACATTAAAAGAACGGGCATACAAGTAGAGGCGAAATTTTGCTATTGCCCAGAAAACAGCGAGACACTCTTTCTCGGTGACGGAATAGTTTGCTTCAGCTTTAGTTAGGGTCCAACTTGCCTAAGCGACAACGTACTCATCAAAGCCAGACTTCCGCTGAGCGAGTACTGCGCCGAGGCCGACGCCGCTGGCATCAGTGTGGATTTCCGTGGGAGAAGAAGGGTCGAAATGACGCAGGATTGACGGAGTCGTCAGAAGGTGGCGGAGTGTCGCGAAGGCATTATCACAGTGCGGAGACCAGGCTGAAAGATCGTGGCTGGACATAAGCTTGGTGAGAGGGTTGATGATTGTGGCGAAATTGCGAACGAAGCGGCGGAAGTATGCGCAGAGGCCGACGAAGCTGCGGAGTTCTTTCACATTAGTTGGCTTGGGAAATTCTGCCACATCGCGTAATTTTGCCGGATCGGGAAGAAAGCCATCCTTGAAGACAACATGTCCGAGTATGGTTAGCTGCCGTGCTCCGAAACGGCACTTCTTTAAATGTAATTGGAGGCTATTATCGGTCAGGCATCGCAGAACTATCTCAAGGCGCTGGAGGTGAGATGGAAAATCTGGGGAAAAGATGACACCGTCATCAAGGTAACAAAGGCAAGTGTGCCATTTGAGCCCTCTGAGTAGGTTGTCCATCATGCGTTCGAATGTGGCAAGGGCATTGCACAGTCCGAATGGCATGACATTAAACTCAGATCCCATCGGGTGTGACGAAACCGGTTTTTGGGCGATCGGCCTCTGCCATCGGCACCTGCCAGAAGCCGGAACGCAGGTCTATTGAAGAAAGGAACTCAGCTGCCTGCAAGCAGTCAAGGGCGTCGTCTATACGAAGGAGAGGATAAACGTCCTTGCGCGTGATCTTGTTCATTCAGCGGTAATCTATACGGAATCGGATGGAACCGTCTTTTTTCTTGACCAGGACGACCGGAGACGCCCAAGGACTGTGCGACGGTTGGATCACGTTGCGCTGGAGCATGTCGGTTACCTGTTCGTCAATAATGCGGCGCTCAGCGGCTGAAACACGTTACGGACGCTGGCGCAAAGGGGAATGGGTGCCGGTATCAATACGGTGAGTAACGGTAGTTCTGCGCCCCAATGAATGTTGCTGGGAGTCGAACGAAGCCGAGAAACGTTGTAGGATGGCGACAAGCTGGGCTCGTTGTAAGGGCGTCAGGCCATCGTCGATGGACCGGTGGAAAACTTCAAATGATGGAGTGGCGACAGGAATAGGTGTTATGGCGCTGATGTGAAGGCCGGCGATGGTATCGACGAAGGGATAGGTGGGCGTGGAATCGAGCAAAGCAACTCTACCCAGTGACTGGCAACGAAGTAAAGTGGTAGGGCAGGGGCACGGGTTACAAACGAAAATAGCACTTTAGTTGCGAAAAACTGTCACCACAGCATGGGGCAGCAACACGGATTTTTGGTCAGCGCATCATAACGAAGGTGTGTAGATAACAGTGGCGTCGGAAAGAGCAGCACAATAAAGAGGCACAAGCACTGAGGAGAAAGGCGGAACGTTGGTGTCCTCTGCAACGTGCACGGTAGCAGCAGCAGTAGCGGGTGTGTCGAAAAAAGTGTCACTGAGGGGTGATAACTCAAGTTGAGCACGAGCGCAGTCTATTATGGTGTTATGATTGGAGAGAAAGTCCCAACCAAGGATAACGTCGTGTGATGAGCGGGCGAGGACGAGGAATTCTATTGTGTATTGAACGCCGTCGATGACAAGGCCGGCGGTGCCGGCGGGAAATGGTCGAATGTCCTGAGCGCTGGCTGTGCGAATAGAAATTGCAGGAAGCGGCGTCATCACCTTTTTGAGTTTGCGACAGAGGGCGCAATTAAGAACAGAAACGGCTGCGCCAGTGTCTACAAGTGCATCGACATGAACTCCCTCGCCGAATATGGTAATAATGTTGGCTGGTACGTGAACAGGTCTTGAGTTGGTCCCTGATGGCGCAGTTCTTGACTCCGGAACTGCGGCCGTTAGTTTTCCGTGTTAACGGCTGATTTGCGGCGGCGCATCGGAGAACGAGAACGACGGCCAGGAGAAGGCGAGCGGTGGGAGCGGCGATCGTAACTTGAAGAGGACTGCGGAGGAGGCTCAGGGAACACAGGCGAAGGGGACGGAGGACGATTGTACATCGGCTCACGTGTATAGTCGTAGGGACGAGGGCCACGATTGCGGCATAAACGAGCCACATGGCCGGCGACTCCACAGGCGTAGCAAATAGGTAGGTTGTCTTGTGTGCGCCAGGGGTTGGAAGGGTGTGGCTGTGGTCGACGACGGAGAACCGGACGATAAGGGGGGATTGTAGGTTGTTTATTTTGCTGACGTCCCCGATGCTCGTATAGGAGGGGAGGCCGGCTGTACACAGGGGCGACAGGGGGTGGTGGCCGCACCAAAATATCAGCGTACGTGAGAGGAGCCGCCACTCAGTCGGAAAAAAACGACAGAAAATTGTCTGATGTTACGACAGAATTTCTGTGCGGTTTTTGACGGGAAACCTGTTGTGACAACAGAACATTCTATAGTAACATCAAAAACTTTTGTAGTTACAACACAAAAGTGCTACAGAACTAGAGACAACAGAAATATACTACAGAAAAACTACAGAACTAAAGAAACGTACTACAGAACTACAGAAACATTTGATGACTACGACAGAACTACAGGATATTTAGTCGTATTTTTGACACAGTTCTGTAAGTTTATTTGACTGGGCACCAACGGCTGCTGAGGAGGTGAAGGCAGAACCTCAGCCACCTGCTCTTGTATGACACGCTGAAGAGTAGGAGTCAGCGGCGGCGCAGGCGCAGGTGCTGGCGGGCAAGTGAAGGTGGACAAGGAAAGCTGGCGTGCGACTTCCTCACGAACAAACTGTTGAATGTGCTGAATTACCGACTGCTGGTCCTGGGCACCGTCCCCGGAGAGAGCCAAGCTGGAAAGAGTGGCCTGCTGAAGGCCAGCACGTCGTGTCGAAAGCCGCCTCTTGCGCAGCTCATCGAAGCTTTGGCAGAAGCTGATAACGTCGGACACAGTTTGGGGGTTTTGGGCGACGAGCATCTGGAAGGATTCATCGTCAATGCCTTGCTTAATGTACCCCGCACCTCCACCACTTGTTGTAGAAGACCTTGAACAGGGCGATACGTCGTCGACAGTCGATGGAACGTTCTGCGATCAGTCGTAAGACGTGTCAGCGCACGTACGAGCGTCGAAGCGAGCTTCGTTGTTGTTTTCTTTCCTGCCCGTCACGCGCGTTGAACATGCTTGTCGTAGTTCTCTTCAGCAACAGGCGCTGAACATATCGGAGCCCAATACCTGTTTTTATATATTTATGTTATTTATATTTATGTTTTATATACTGGCCAATGTCACTACCGTGGCCAGCATCGAAGAATCTCCATCCACAACTATCCTGTGCGCCATTCGTGAAATCGTTAGGCATGAAATTTCACGACGTGAGCTGCTTGCCCGGCCGCCCTCTGGCTTCGCGGCTGAAGCACACGCTTTTTCAGCCCACGCACGTAAGTGCCCACCAACGTCCAGCTACACAACATCCAATGACACCGACTGCACCTTCTGGGAAGACCTGGACACCCCGCGACCAAGACCCAACCAGATTTAATGGCAATTCTCTTATCAGTGCAGAGACCCTCGGTACTACTCAAACCGTACACCGCGCCTATCGCGGGAAAGCTGCGTCTACCCGGAACCTACATTTCTATATTCGTCGTGTCCTACCTCGCAAGAGTCCACTGAAGCGCAACTGTTTGATCTTCCTATTCCCGTGTGCTACCGGTGTGGTGTCGCGGGTCGTATTTGCCGCTACTGCAACCGATGCGCACAGTTCAGGAATCCTCCGACGGCATTGAACCGAAGAACCGTCCAGCCCTACATCGACAGCTATCAGCCAGAACATCCATCCTGGAGGGGCCGTTTTCAATATGAAGGGCTCCGCAACCATTTTCCAGCAGCGTCTGACCGTAGTGTGACACCGCCTCCGTCATTTTGTGTGCGCCGTTCCCCGTCACCACGGCGCCGATCTTCACCACCAACGCAGGAAAACTAGCCAGCGCGGCCAATGGAGGTGAGGTCACTGGACAATGTGCGCTGCTACCTATTATTCCACCGTCTGTATTCATGTTAACAAGGTTAATGTGCTCGTTGATAGTTTACCTACGATGGCGTTGGTAGACACTGGTGCCACTGTCTTAGTAACGACCTTAGATTTTAAGAACATTTTGAAGAACAAAGTTATGTTTGTTTGGGACAAAACTGCTAATTTTTATGAAGTAAGTGAAGAGTTATTGCGTCCGGTTGGGGTATGCAGCGTTAAAGTTTCTTTGGGGGGCACAGTGTTTCCGGCGGAGTTTGCAGTACTGCCCCGATCAACACACGATGTAATCATGGGAATTGACTTCCTGCGTATGTGCGGCGCTACAGTTGATTGTTGAACAGGAGAGCTAAGTGTTAGTGGTTGTCTTCCTCGTGAACTTTTGGAAGAGACGTCAAATTATGAAGACGTTTTGTGTGTGTGTTATGAAGTCATCGAACCGCCACATTCTGCAGTGTGCTTTCAGGTCTCCTGCTCCCGACCTAATGATGATGCTTTTGAGGTTACTGTTGCGCCTTTTAATTTACAGTGCGTAAACAAAAAGGTATTAGTGCCGCATTGTTTGGTTTGCGTGAGAGAGGGCCGTACAGGACTGTGGACTATAAATTGCTCACCTAACCGGTTGTTTTTCCAGCGGGCTCTAAACTAGCTTCATGTAGTGCAGCTATCCCGAATTATGTGACTCTCCTTACTTCTTCCCTTGATAACGCCGCTACTAACTCACCTGCTGACGAGAAGCTTCTTCCGATGATCAGCGCATCGTGAACACCTCACAACGACAGATGTTGAAGAACCTCTTGTCCCAGCACATGTCCGTCTTTGATTTCGCGCAATCCGACGCCTCTCAACGTTTTCCGCTGTTGTGCGCACGCCACAGGATTAACACGAGATCTGCCCAATCGATCCGCCAAACGCCGTATCGTGTGTCGCCGTCAGAGCGCAAGGTGATCACCGAGCATGTTAAAGACATGTTGAACAGAGGCGTAATTCAGGAGTCCTCCAGTCCTTGGGCTGCTTCCTTGATATTGGTAAAAAAGAAGTACGGAACATGGAGGTTCTGCATCTACTACCGTCGCCTCAACTCCATTACTAAAAAGCATGTGTATCTCCTCTCGCGCATCGATGATGCCTTAAATTGCCTTTTCTCTTCGTCTTATTTCCCTTCGGTTGATTTGCGATTGGGGTATTGGCAGATTCCGACGGACCCCGCTGATAAAGAAAAAACTGCATTTGTTACGCCGGATGGCCTATTTGAATTCAATGTGATGCCCTTCGGCCTATGTAATTCGCCGGCCACTTTTGAAAGATTTATGGACACAGTACTGCGTGGCCTCAAGTCGCAAATCTGCTTGTGCTATTTAGACGACGTTGTTATTTTTGGCCAGACTTTTACTGAACATAACACGCGACTCGCTATTGTTTTAGATTTCTTGCATAAAGCTGGCCTTATCTTGAATTCTAAAAAGTGCCGTTTTGTCGAGCGTCAAGCGCTGCTCGGACATCTCGTCGACCGCGATGGAGTTCGGCCAGATCCACAGAAGACTGCAGCAGTTGCAGCACATGAAAGACCCCAGAATCAAAAGGAGCTCCGCAGTTTTCTGGGGCTGTGCTCCTACTCTCGACGATTCATCCCTAGGTTTGCCGAGGTCGCTTACCCTCTGACGTCCCTTCTACAAAAGGACGTCCTTTTCGACTGGATCTCAGATCGTGACGCGTCTTTCCACCAGTTAAAGGTTCTGCTTACGTCACATCCCATACTAAGGCATTTCAACCCCTCTGCCTGCTCCGACGGAAGTTCACACTTGTGCAAGTGGGATCGGTGTTGGCACTGTGCTTGTGCAACGTTCGCCAAACGGCGAGCATGTAATTGCGTACGCAAGCCGTTCCCTCAGCAAACCTGAGCGTAACTACACTGTCACGGAGCAAGAGTGTATCGCTGTAGTTTTCGCGGTTCAGCGGTTTCGGTGCTTCCTATATGGATGCCATTTCACGATTGTGACGGACTATCATGCCCTCTGTTGGCTCGTCAACCTTCGTGATCCATCTGGTCGTCTGGCAGGCTGGGCCCTTCGCCGGCAAGAATAAGACTTCACTGTCTCGTACAAGAGTGGCCGCAAACATGCCGATGCAAACTGCCTTTTACATCTCCCCCTTCCGATGACTGACCGAATGTGACTCTGCTGACTTCGATCACTACATCTTTCATCTCCTCCGTTGTTCCCGAGTTTCCTGAGGCCTCGGCTCTGCGGACTGTGCAAGAGACCGACATAACCCTCAAGCCACTGCTTGCGGATGCGCGGGATTCCACAGCAGCTACCAGCCCATTCTGTCTCCGTGACGAGCTTCTGTACAAAAAGAGTTATGGAGCGGTCTGGCTTCGCAAGACCGCTCCAAAGCTCGATACGACAGTCAGCATCGCCATGTGCTTTGCGCACCCGGAGACTTAGTGTGGCTTCGGCGAACTCTCCAGAAACGTGGTTTAGCCCAGAAAATGTTGGTGCATTACGCTGGCCCTCACGTTGTCCTCGACCGCATCAGTAACCTGAATTACGAAATCGCACGCATGACCGCATCTGGTCGTCGCTCAGCTACAACGGAACTCGCTCATGTCGCCCTGATGACGCCGTGCCAATCCCGTGGGAACGACTAACTCCCTCGCCTATGGGGGCTTCGGCTGTCCCGGGGGGAAATGTAGCAATTCTGAGGAAGAGGAAAACACCTAGAAGAAGAAAGGAAAAAGGACGTCGAGAAAGACGAGGAGACTCTCGTGCCTGTGCCGGACTCGCAGCCATTCGTCAGCTGAGTTCTCTGCCCCCTCGACCTGTGTAGCGCTCCGACGTCAAATCCCCGTGGTAAATATATATATATATGTGTGTGTGTGTGTAATTCATAAAGATCTTCCAGGATCCAGAAATATATATTAGAAGAGGTAAGGGCGCACGACCGAAAACAATTATTTATTTGCGGCGTTTCGACCGGGGAAAAGTCATAGTTCGAAAGCTGCCCGCACAACTAACGTTGATAAACAGTACAGATCTAGCCACCCGTCTGAGTCTTCTTTTTCTGAGAGTCTGTCTCCCTTCATCATCCTCTGCGTAGCCAGTGCATACCGCTAAGTAACACTACCCCCTTGGGAAAAGCACACTTTCGGTGGGGTTTGCGTTAGTAGAACAGAAAGTGCATATTAGGGCTTCAGACGAGAAACATGTACAATTTCGGTGCGTGGCGCTGTGGCGAAGACTTCAGATACGCAGATTCAACTTCGCATGTGATGTCGGTCACAGGGAAAAAACCCGGTAAGGGCCTGTGTAACGGGGCAAAAAATTTTCGCTGAGCCCCACTCAACAGCACGGGAGCCGCTGCAAGACGAGGAGTCCAGGAGTATAGTGGAAATCACGGCGGGGACAGTTGTACCGTAATTTTTGGAAGGTTTGTGATGCAGAGGACCTGGCACGAGATATCCGGCGGGCATCATGCGCGCGGATGACGGCATCACTTGCGTAACTACTAGGGGCATCTATCGCGGGTAGCGATGTGTCGTAATTCAGTAGCGGGTGTGGGCCAAATAAGAGATAAAATGGAGAGTATCTAGCTGTAGAATGTACAGATGAGCTGGAAGCGAATGCCACAAAGGATAGATGAACGTCCCCAAACCTTTGTTCGTTAGACGCCTACATGACCAGCATTTCTGTGAGGCCGGTGGTCTTGGGGTGGTTGGCGGTGGTGAATTTGTGGCGTACGGATCAAGGACGGAGAAATTTGTCAACCACTCGTGACAGGAAGCAGCGGCCACGGTCAGTTAGTAGTTCACGAGGGGCACCTTGATGAAGAATCGTGTTTTCTAGAAGGAAGTCAGTGACATATGGGGCGCAGCTAGTCCGAATGATTAGGGCAAAAGCGGACCGCGTAGTGTAATCATTGGCGAAGGCGATTCATTTGTTATCCGAGACGGCTACTGTGAAGGGCCCAAGAAGGCCAACGCCTGCATGGGAAGATGGGTCAGTGAGAAGGAGGCGGCTGCAAATGACCTGAAGGCAAAATTATGGGCTTCTTCCGAGGCTGACACAGTTTACATGGCGCAATATACTGCTCGACGGAGCGGTAGAGACCCGGCCAGTAGATTCGTCGGCGCAAGCTGTCGTATGTGCGTGAGACACCCAGGTGGGCAGCTGTGGGAGTATCATGGAACTGTTCAAGGATGGTCGAAGGGAGATGTTAGAGAAGGACGAGAAAAAGATCTGCGCCATCTGGCCGCATATTACGTCCGTATAGGATGTTCTCGTACAACACAAATAAGGCGAGAGATGGATCAGGGCGGTCGGAGGTAAGACGGAGGATAAGGCAATGCAGCGAAGGATTCATGTAATGTTCGCCGAAAATGTTAGAAAAGGCCCAGACAGACAAGATACATGCGTCATCTTCCAAGTCGGTAGGACTAGGGGAGTCGACGGGAGGACAGGACAAGCATTCTGCAACTTGGTGGAGCCGGCCGGATTTGTAGACGAGGAAAAATGTATACTCTTATAAAAAAAGCGCCCATGGCCTCAAAAGAGCCAGTAGTACCTTTGATGGAGGAAAGCCAACACAAAGCATGATGGTCTGTTATAAAAGTAAAGAGGCGGCCAAACAAATAAGGGCGGAATTTCGTAAAACCTTGAACAAGCACCAGGCACTCTATCTGTGATAGAATAATTTTGTTGGGGTGTAGATATGGAGGTGGCTCATATACGCAATTACCCTTGTGCACCTATGTTGTCGCTGAGCGAACAGGGTCAGGGCGCGATGTAGAGGACGAGGGAGTAGTTGAAAGGACGGCAGTTGGATGATCTGCAGTCAGAGCGGAAATGGCACAATCGGTCATAAAGGGCAGCGCAGCTAGGGAAATTCCCACGGGCAGAAGGTAAGGACCGGAATAATGGTGGGGTTCTGGGAGATATGCACAATAGATAAGAAAGCGTGACGTGCCACTTCAGGATAACATCAGTAATGGGACAGCGAGACAGTCATCGTCTGGGGCGATTGGGAATAGCTACATAGGGATGTAAACTTTAGCATTAAAAAGGAAGGCGGCAGAACTGATTGAAGGCGGGTTTAGCAGGAGGGGTCTTCAAAAGCAGAACGGAAGGTCCAAGCGAAGTAGGCCGGTAGAGCAGTCAGTGAGGTCAGAGTGGGATGTTAAAAAGTCAATGCCAAGGTCAATGTCATGGGGGAATTCGTGAAGGACGGTGAATAACACTAGGAATTTTACGCGGAAGATTCGCAGACCGAATA
>JAJIZL010125031.1:41559-58329 GCA_023969395.1 Amblyomma maculatum
ATAGTAGAGTACCGTTTCCGAAACCCTGCTTGATCCTTTGATTGATTGCAGTCCAAGGTTGTCCTCATTCGATTAGCGATTACCTTAGTAAATACCTTATACGTAACAGATAGTAAGCTGATTGGTCTGTAATTTTTGAGGTCCTTAGAGTCACCTTTCTTGTGAATGAGGATAATTTTTGCATTCTACCGTAGTTTCGGTACCGTCGTTGACACGAGGCACTGCGTATACAGGGTGGCCAGTTTTTCTAGCACGATATCCTCCCGTCCTTCAGCAAATTTGTAGTTATCTGATCCTGTCCAGCTGATTTCCCCCTTTTCATAGTTTCTAGTGCTTTCTTGACCTCGTCCTTCGTCACTGGAGCGAACGTTGTATACACAATTATATATGATGGCCAATATTACTCAGCCATCGGCAATGTCTCTCCCATAATTCGTTAATCATGGCATACATTGGTAAATATTTTCCTGCCAGTATATAATACTCGTCAACATTGAATATAGCAGTTGGTATTCATTAGTTAATATCATCCTACCGGTCTTAGTGGCTTGCCAACATTGTATGCATCTTCTTCAGTGGCCGATATTTGCCCAGCGAGTGGTGGCCATTGGCCTATATTAAACATATCATGACTTGCATTGGTAAATATTGTCCAACCAGTATTGGCGGCTTGTTAACATCAAAAATATCTTGGCAGACGTTGGCCAATATCCCCCTGCCAATCGTGATGGCTTACCAACATTGTGGATATCTGCAGATAAAATTGTCGATGATGGCATACAATGGTAAATATAGCCCTGCAAGTATAGCTGGCTTGTCGACATTTATTATATCTTGGCAAAATTGGGTAATGTTATCCCACCGGCTTTAATGGCTTCGCAACAATGTATGCTTGTTGGTTCCATTTTGCAATATATTGCCCAATAAGCTGTGGCTACTGGCCAGAATTGCAGCTATCAGGGCATACACAGGTGAATATTGCACTGCCAATATTGATTGCTTGTCAGCATCGAATTTATTTTTACATACGTCGGCCAATATCCTCCCGCCAGTTGTCCTGGCTTTCCAGCATTGTATATCTGCAAATAAATTGGCCGATGTTTCCTGACGAAGTTCAATTGCTTGCCAAAATACCATACATCTTTACATAAGTTAATCAACATTTTTGCCATCATTGATGGCCTGTCAACTTGAAATATATACTGCCATACGATTGTCAATAAACTACTACTAGTTGAGATGGTTTCCCAATATTGTATCCACCTTGGGTTAAAGTGGTCGATATTTTAAGGTAGCTGCGACGGCTTGCCAACATTGCACACATCCCTGTATGCATTGATTGATATGATTCTGTTGTATAGCTGGTTTATCTACATTGCATACATTTTGACCCACTGTAGTCCATGTGACCGCGCCAGTTTTGAGGACTTTATAGCAATGAATATGACTGGGTTATAGTGGTCGATATTGTCCACTGAGTTTTGACGACTGGAAAAACATTGCACATAACATGGTGTGTTGGCTTGGAATTGGCTTGCTGATATTAGAGTTCAGCTCTCAACCTGCCCTGATATATTTTTAACGTCCCGAAAAATACTGTCGTGTTCTTCGCGATGGCCTTCAAGTATGTTTTATACATCAACAACGATATAGTAACAGTAGTAGAGAGCATTTATTCCAGAAACATTGCTTAGGCGGTAAGGCAACGGTTGGTATAGGGTCCTCCCCCATTGCTCTGGTGGCTCAACCCCTACCGGCATAAGGCTTTAGTTTCTTGACAAACCCATGCTATGAGATAAAGGCAGAGATTTTTTAGCTAAAATATTTAGAAAGCCCCGAAATAAATTATTGTGTGGAACTACGCATGCAAGCAGGGCATGCTTCGGGCAATGTTGCCGTCGAGTCGGTCGCGTGGCTTATGCGATCAGAAATGCCCGACTGTTGCGCTGCTCTCAACTCTGAAGACGTTGTTGTGACCGTGCATGGTCCGCGCTTGCACGCACTATTGTGCGCCTGTGGGCATGTAATTGATATGTGCTGCTTGTGCAAGGGCTCTAAGTGAGCGTGTTCACATGAATTTTTTTGTGTGAGCATGCTTTGCTTTGTTGTGACCCTACAACTGCCAAGTTGGCCCTGTCAAGGGAACGGCAAGAAAAATACAAAGAAACGTCGCCTTGTGAGAAATATCCGGAAGTGCTTTTGTTCAACTGTTCCCCCCTCCCGTCGAGAGGCGCTATTGTCAAGTGAGGAATGCCTATTGTCCAAAGGAGACGATCGGAGTGACACGTCCGCTGACGTACAGGAGAAGAAAGGAGCATGAGGATTACGGCCATTAGAGGATTTCCCGTGAATGCAGGAAAGAGTTGCAATTGCCGGAAAGGGACAATGCTGGGAGCAGTATTCGTGGCGCGCACGTACACTTGGGTTTCTAAGAAGGAAATCCACTTGCCGGAACCAACATAGCGGATCTTTGCAGAAGAATCGAGATTTACCTCCTCGCCGGTCCCAAGCTCTACCCGACAACAAGTGACCATGCCCGACGAAACAATACTGGACCAGTCAGTGCATCAGACCATCAGTACAGTAATGTGCTCGATTGGTTGCCGATATCTGAGGGGTGTGCCCTTAAACTGATTGGTCAGAAACCTTCAGAGAGGGGATGGATTTAAGGACGTTGCAGACCACGAAATGACGCTCTGAGCCCTGGGTAAACGGCTCATCCAGACGCTTCTCGCTATTAACTCCTAATGCCTGCCATTTTGCTGATATACCCCTTTTTTCATGTAAATAAGTTTTCTCAAAGTGCCATTAAGCCTGCCTGTATATATTTTACCAACTTCGAAGATTCAATCCTTCATCAACCCGTAGTCTCTGCACGCTACCATGTGAAGGCCGGGTCGCCTTAGTCCCAGCGTCACGACAACTGGTGACCAGCGGTGGGATCTGAATCTACAAGCACAACATCTGGTAATCGGAGGTGGCATCTCAAGCAACAAGCAGGAACAACAATCGGCCAACAAGAAAGCAGCTCGGAACATCGATCGCATGTGTGGGTGAGTGTTTGGCGTTTCTTCTGATGTGGACCAGGTTCTAGAACAGGGTTATATTTTAGAACTGGTAAATAGTTTTGAAACGCTTTTAGATTTGGTAGTTTGCACAGTTGTTTTGGAAGTAGCCGACACTCTGAGCGATCATGGACCTACAAAAGCTGCAGAAACCGGAACTGTTTCTATTGTGTGAGGAATTGGGCATTGATACAAGTGGTTTGGCACGAAAACCCTTGATTTTAAAGGCAATCACTGATTTGGGAACCGATGATAAGGAGCTCAGTGAAGCATGGAACCTCATCGGACAAAAAAAAAGAGGAGCAGCTCAGACAGCAGAAAGAGCGGGAAAAAAGGTAAATAGGAGTGAGCGGGAAATTGAGAGAGAAGTAAAAAGGCTGGAGCAAGATATTGAGCTCCGGGAATTAGAAGTAGAGTTGAGCAAGAGGTCGGGCAATTGTCCCCAGCTAGCGGTACCTCTTCTCAACAAGGAGGCAGATTTCAAGATGTCAAAGTATGTGATATGTATGTGATATCAGGGGATATCGGTCTGTATCTTACTTACTTTGAGCGAACCTGCGAAAAACTGTCCTTCCAGCGAGACACTTGGTCTCAGAGATTATTGACGGTTCTGCCCTGCGAGGCAGTGGAGGTTGTCGCGCGGCTAAGCAAGGAGGACGCGGACAACTACGAGAAGGTCAAGGCTTGCCTTCTGAGAAAGTATAGGCTTAGCGCCGAGGCGTTCAGACAACGTTTTCGGAACGCTACTAAGTCCAGGGACGAGTTACCCTGAATTCCTGTACAATTTAAGAGTTAATTTGGGCGAGTGGCTAAAGAGCATTGATTCCTACAGTGGTAGGGACGCTGTAGTCGAGCGAATTCTTTTGGAGCAGTTTTATAACTGCCTCCCAGAAAAAGAAAGAAATTGGTTACAGGACCGAGGCGACATTAGGTCGGCAACTGAAGCTGCCGAACTCAATAAGGAGTACGCTTCGCGCCTACAATTTAGCAACCCAGGCCCCGCAATCCCAAGCATAGTGTGAATAACCGTCAGGAAAGGCACTTTGCTAGAGTTGCAAACGAAGAAAGGAAGGCTTCTTGAAGCAAACTCCCAAGAAAATACGGCAGTGAGAAAAGTGGGGAAGTGACCAACGCGCAGAACACAAAGAACAAGCTTGAGGCTAGGAAGCCGCTCACATGCTTTAGGTGTAATGAGCAGGGTCACATTGCCGTCAACTGGCGGAAAGAAAACATTGCTTTCTCGTATGTCAGTGACTGCGATGAAAACATGATGCTTTTGGAACCCTACATGCATGACCTAGTAGTCAACGGGAAGCCTTGCAAGGTACTGCGCGATTCGGCCGCAACGATGGATGTTGTCCATCCGGCTTATGTGTCGCCTTCCGACTATACAGGGCAGTGTGCATGGATCCGCCAGGTAGTGGAGGAACAGAGTGTTTGCTTGCCAATCGCGAACGTGGTCATTGAGGGCCCTTTCGGCGAGTTAACAACCGAAGCTGCCGTTTCAGGAAAGCTTCCTAAATGCTATCCGTATTTGTTTTCCAACAAATCGGACATGCTGCTGCGAAAGAGGGGCATCCTTTTCGGAGACAGAGTTGTGCAAGCCTAAACTGGTTGAAAGGCGCGAGAACTAGCTACACTGCTTATTCCAGAAAACTCCACAGCGGAGGAAACGGCAGTTAAAACAGTGGTCGATGCGGAAGATAGCGGGTCAGAAAACTTTGAGAGCGAGGCATCTCAGATAAGTCAACTTGAAAGTGAGCTTGATGAGACGCAGAATGAGGACGTTCTTGAGAGTAACCTCTTGCCGCCAGTGTCTAGTAATCTCACCAGACTTCTACGTGGAACCCGAGAGGACTTAGCTATGGAGCAAGCCAATGATCCCAAGATACAAGAGATACGGGAGCGCCACCGCGCCACTAAGACAGCAAAGAATATTTCTTTCGAGATGAGAAAGGGAGAGGCTGTATCGCTTATTCAAGGATAAGCGCAGTGTAGAGCGGGACCAATAAGTCGTTCACCAAAAGTACCGCGAAGACTTACTGCGACTTTCCCATGGCAGCTGGTGGTCATGTCACCTTGGAATAAGGAAAACAAAGCACAGGCTGTTACAAGAATAATATTGGCCTGGATGTTTTAAGGACACGGAACATTTTGTACGTTCATGCGACACGTGCCAGCGGGTTGGAAAGGCGCAAGATAAGTGGACAGCTCCGATGGTGTTAGTACCAGTCATTACCGAGCCGTTTCGCCGGTTAGTAATAGATGTAGTTGGGCCACTTCCTGTGACAGAGTAAGGGTACCGTTATATCCTCACTATGTTAGGCCCAGCCACAAAGTTTCCAGAGGCTGTTCCGCTGCGCGAGGTGACGTCCGAGAGTATAGTGGATTCGCTGCTGTCAGTGTTTGCACGCGTTGAATTCCCTTCCGAGGTTCAAAGTGATCAGAGTAGCGATTTCACAAGTGTCCTCACCACCTCATTTCTCGAGCGATGCGGCATTAAGGTAGTGCACAGCTCGATCTACCATCCGCAGAGCAACAGCGTAGAAAGATGGCATTCTGTTCTCAAACGCGTCCTGAGGGGAATGTGCTATGAAAACAAGAGCGAATGGGATACCTGCCTGCCTGCGGCACGTTTCGCTTTGCGGTCAGTGCCGCACTAATCCACTGGTTTTAGCCCAGCCGAGTTGGTGTACGGAAGGTCACTGCGCTCACATTTGCGAATGGTGCGCGAAGCCTGGGAGGGGCGCGGAGAAAACCCAACAGTAGTAGAATTCATTCTGAACCTCCTGAATCTCTTACATACACTAAGGAACTCGTTGAGGCCAGCATGAAATCAGCCCAGGCTCGTTCCAAAGAGTACTATAAGTCAGCCCGTCAAAGGACGTTTCGTATCGGGAACCAGGTGATGTTGATGAGAGGTTTAAGGCAGAATAAACTCGAAGTACAGTGGGAAGGAGTTGCTGAAGTCGTTGCAAAGCTTTCTAACGCTAACTACGCAGTGAAAATCCCCGGTAGCCGTAAAGAAGTGCGCTTGCATTGTATGGGCCATTCAAAAATTGCAGTGCTATCTTGGAGGGGCCAAATTCAGCGTAGAGATGGACCATTGTCCCCTGGCTTGGCTGCAAACTGCGGCATCGAAGAATAGTCGCCTTCTGAGGTGGAGCTTGATTTTACAGCAGTACAATTTTGAAATAAGATACAAAAAGGGGAAGTTAAATAGGAATGCGGACACGCTTAGCCGCTGTTTCTAAGCGGTCCGAGGTGCTCCTCACCATGTATCCAAATTGATACTCAGGTTCTTTTTTTGTGCGCTTGTATATATGTAACTATGTAAAGCAGCACTTTTGGTTTTCAAGGCATACGTGGGTCTTGAGCGTCTTGAGCGTGGGCTTTTCTCGGACAACGATGGCAGTTTTCTTTTGACCTGGTCTCATCAGACGGGAGCCGAGTGCTTGCTTAGAAATGTGCTTTAGTTTCAGAGACAGATAAAGAAATTTGGCCTACGACAATCAAGACAACGCGACAAGCGACAGCGAGCTTCAAGCGTTCATGTGCTGGCCATTAAGTCGTCTCTTCATGCAGCAGCTGCGACTGCTGCCCTCCGTGACTCTTCTGGCGAGGGAGGAGGCTGTTGCGACCGTGCATGGTCCGCGCCTGCGCGCACTATTCTGCGCCTGTGGGCATTTTTATTGATATGTGCTGTTTGTGCAAGGGCTCTAAGTGAGCGTGTTCACATGAATCTTTTTGTGTGAGCGTGCTTTGCTTTGTCGTGACCCTACAACTGCCAAGTTGGCTCTGTCAAGGGAACGTCAAGAAAAATACAAAGAAACCTCGCCCTGTGAGAAATATCCATAAGTGCTTTTGTTCAGCTGTTCACCCTCCAGTCGAGAGGCGCTATTGTCAAGTGAGGAATGCCTATTGTCCAAAGGAGACGATCGGAGGGACACGTCCGCTGACGTACAGGAGAAAAAGGAGCATGAGGATTACAGCCATTAGAGGATTTCCCGTGAATGCAGGAAAGAGTTGCAATTGCCGTATTCGTAAGAGCAGTATTCGTGGCGCGCACGTATACTTGGGTTTCTGAGAAGGAAATCCACTTGCCGGAACCAACATAGCGGATCTTTGCAGAAGAATCGAAATTTGCCTCCTCGCCGTTCCCAAGCTCTACCCGACAACAAGTGACCACGCTCGACGAAACAATACTGGACCAATCAGTGCATCAGACCCTCAGTGCAAGGATGTCTTCAATTGGTTGCCGATATCTGAGGGGTGTGCCCAGGAACTGATTGGTCAGCATCTTCAGAGAGGGGCTGGACATAGGAGGATTTAAGGACGTTGCAGAGCACGAAATGACGCTCTGAGCCCTCGCTAAACGGCCCATCCAGACGATTCTCGCTATGAACTCTTAACGCTTGCTATTTTGCTGATATACCCCTTTTTTCATGTAAATAGGTTTTCTCAAAGTGCCATTAAACCTGCTTGTATATACTTTACCAACTTCGAAGATTCAATCTTTCATCAACCCGGAGTCTCTGCACGCTACCAAGTGAAGTCCAGGTCGACTTAGTCCCAGCGTCACGACAACTGGTGTCCAGCGGTGGGATCTGAATCTGAAAGCCACAACAACGTTTAGTACAGAAGTGGAACAAGCAGCTATTACAGGCCCTACACTTCGTTCTATACGTCTTTAGCGTGATGCGTGAGGACAATCATACATCAAAATGTTAAGAATACTTCGTCGCCCTTCTCGATAAAATTGCAACAAAACAGACGGATAATGCTTTTTAAGCTGACAACGGTCGCTGCCTATGTATTAAACACAATACAGCGCAGTACACAAGAATTATCACTTCTGCAATCTGGAGTAGGCCACTAAGACGTGGCACCTTCGAAAGCATATATTCTAAAGGACTGATAGCCCGGCTTAATTTGCTGCGATGAGGTTTTAATCCATATCCTGAAAATGTTTGTCCATAACTCGCCTCTGTGCCGTAACACCCATCAAATCAAAAAATAGGCACAAAAAACAACATTAAACAATAATGGGATTGCCTGGCTGCCAATTATGCAAATCCAGTGGACAAACTTGGGCGGGCGATGTTGGGCAGCCGATCAGCCTAGCTGGATAGCAGTTTTAAAAGCCAGTGAATAAGCTTGGTTGTAAGTATTGGATAGCCAGTGAGAGCGGCTGGTTCTACGTTATACAGGAGCCAGTGGGTATGCTTGGGTGGAAGATATTGGGTAGCCGTTCAGTGTGGCTGCATGCCAATAAATAACCTAGTCTTCCATTGATAGCTATTGTTGGAAAGCCAGTCTAGTAGATTGGATTTAACCTTGGCACGGGTAGCGCCGGAATGAAACACCATTATTGGTCCCAATACTGGGGGCCGGTTTCCCCCAATATTGGCCTGATGGCGGTCTATTGACGGCGTGCTACTTGGGATATTTCAAGGTCATGTATTTGCCTTTCGTTTTATTCTTCAAGCGATTTCTTTGAAAAAGACATCGGCACAGAGCTATTTGTGCTTACTCACGTTTGCACTCAATTTTTGTTGAATACGAACGAGCTAGTGTTTTGTTATTTTTAATGTAAAACCCATTATTCCTGCTGGCATTCTCCCATACGCATGCTACTGTGGCTAACACCATATCTGCTGATTATTCGTCGTGCATGCTTCAGCAGATATCAAAGCTTGTTAAAGAGTATTGAAAATTACAGACTGAACGAAAACGATGTTTGAAAGCTGCGAAGGGTGGAAGCGTAAGAAAAACATTTAGAGCCAAAATATACTATATATCCCTCAATTTGACGATACAAGAAAAAAAAATTGAACGTCGGGTGAAATTCTAAATAAATAAAGATCGTTTACTGCGCTTAAACGGACAGCACAAGAAAACGAACCGTTGAACACGCATTTCTTGCATGAACATTACCTCCATGAAAGAAAAGTAATATGCGCGTGTAACTTCATCTTACAGCCGCAGTAGTGACAAGAACTCGACCTTCTTGTGGTTTCCAAGCAAACGGTTGGCGTTGTCAATTATCTGGCTTATATTTTGGAATAGCGAGGATAGAAACCTATGCGCAGATGAGTAATTATTGAAGATGCAAATAATCCAGCCATGTAATTCTGCCATGTAAATACTCCAACCCGCAAGCCGTGAATCCAAGGAGACCAGGAAACATGTTCCGCAACTGCGGCCTCCAGTGACTGAACTTCGCTCAGATAGCAAGGCAGCAGCTGACAGTTGGGCAGCACGTCCTACAATAAACTGGGGCTTTGCGTAGGAAGCTGAGCGACTACTCCTTTGTGTTACGCGCTTCCAGATGTAGCTGCATGCGGTACGAACCCCACTGTTTTGAATACACACGCAGCGACGACCAGGAATTTGTTTCGTTATTAAAGTCACTACGAGGCCTTCCAAATTTAGATGTTCGAAGAAAGCTCTCCCGTTAGTGCCTGTTTCACAAACTTTATTTCACTAACCATTTACTAAAATGTGAACTTCTTTTGGAACCTAATTACTTGTCACCACGCATCAATCACACAAAGTTCATTCCCCATGCTGTCGTACAAATATGCTTTGTTAATCTGTCTTGCGAAGAACTGCAAGAGAATGGAAGCACCTGCCTCCTTCCTTTGTCTGCATAGAAGGCCGCACGGCATTCAAAGATGCGATTAAACATCTCCTTTCTGTGTAGCAAGGCCACTTTTTTTTTTCGTCGATTTTTTTCGTATGTATTTTCTTCATGTTTGAAAACTATGAATTTTGTTCGTGTCTCGCTAAATACTTTGATGCTGATCCCATTCACCCACCCCCTCTGTAACGCCAAATGGCCTTGAGGGTAAATACGTAAACATCTGGTATACAGCAATTAGTTCATGGGACACACACCTTCGCAGTTAAAAAAACGAACATTTATTTTAGATTATGTAAATGAAAGCCTGATTAGAGGACCAATATTGAGGACTTTACTCAATACTCTAGAAAATCCCTTGTACGCGGCAATCAAGTTATTTCTCACTTCATTGGCTAAAAGCTTTTACCTATAAAACTACTAAGTGGTCGTTAATGTTTAAACTGCACTTTGTTTGGAGCAAATTGTCATGTAAAATGACTTCTCGCTTGCAAATATAAAATTAGGCGTCCTATAATAAAAAATTACGAGGGACTTTCGCGACTAAAGTAGTGAAAGGTGAAAGCCTTCGTGCCGCATTCTGCTACACAACTAGCATTAATTAGCAGTTAGTTTTTGTTAATAATAATAACGAATAACCTAATTAGTTCATTTGTAAAATATTATCAGTACTTGATTACATATGGCCATATAAGGCACGCATACGCGCATACTGTGGTGGTGCTTTCTGATTTGTCGAGACCTTTATGACGTCATCCCGCCTCGGCCTATCAGAGTAGCCGCAAAAGCGGGACACATTTTGTCCACGACAGCATGAGGCATTAAAGGCTTGCGCTTTAGTATTCCGTACTTTGGATGGTCACAATATGTGCGCTTATAGCCAACGTCTTGCGAAGTACTCATTCTCTTGAGCTAATCAAATATTGTGTATTATGTTTATTATGCACACCTCTCTCTTCCTAAAAAGGTCCACATAAAAGATCCAAGTCGCATGAAAACGTCTCAGATCAAAAGCCTTATTTTCAGCTAGATTTGAATATCCGGGCTATCAATGCAAATTTAAAGAAAACTTTACATGCGAGCACAAACTTGATAATTGAGGAAACAACAGGGGCCTATTATATCTTTTCTCGTTCCTGATGTTTTTCTAGATTGCAAAAAAATGCACAAGCTCACTTTATGCGCAATGTGACCTTTATCATTTGCGTGATCTTAGGCTAACAAATCACCTAGGTTTCGAGTCAGTATTGACTACAAGTGATTGTGTACCATACATCTCTATGTGCCCGCAAAAACAGCAGCCCTGTATTCCTCCCGTCTTTACTGTAAACAGAAACGTATTTCCTTCTAGCGTACTTTGGGCTTGCCGAGACTATGTGGGTTTGGACGGCCTTACCAGCCTGTAGTATTAGGAATTTATTTCGCTTTTGCCTACATATGTAAGAAGGGAATCGGCGTGGAAATGTTGGTAATTCGTTGTAACCTGGGAACCACAGTACATGAAGGATGAACGACGAAGACAACATGGAACAACTGTTAACACACAAGAGAGCACTTATTGTGGAAGAGAAGCATATATATGCCTCAGAAAAAAAGACAGACCAAAATAACCACGTGTTGCCATGGTATGAAATGGATCTCTTTTCTTTGTAATGCCCCAAACGGCCTGCTGACGTCGCTGAAATTGATGAAGTTTCCGGGTATCACTGACAGGAAATCCATACGTCAGCAGGCCGGTTGTGATCTTACAGAAGAAAGAGCTGAATTGCATGCAATGGTGCAACATGGCACTCGGAGATTCAGATGCGTATATATGTTCCTATTCCATAATAAACGCTGCGTTGAATGTTAGGGCCTGTCTCTTCTCGCTTTTGTCCTTCACTCTTCAGCCGCTATGCTACGTATTGTGAGCACAGCGAGATGATATCGAGGTTGACCATCGCTAACAGCACAAATCTTTAAAATGCACATGTGCTAATCTCTCGCTTAAGTTGCCTCGCTGTGGTTGCGTAAGTCTGTGCTAGACCTGGCTGACCGCAAAATGTTTTCTCACCAGTTGTTTTTGTATTAGCTTCGTGCGGTAAAGCTCAGTCACAAAGCAATTGCAAGAGTCCTAACCCAGTCGAAAAATACTACAGAAATTTTCTGTTGTACAACAGAAATTTCTGTTGTACGACATAATTTTGTGTTCTGCGACACAAACTTCTGTTCTACAACACAACACGGTCCAGTTGTACTACAGGAAAGTATGTTGTACAACAGAGCTCTTTGTTGTACAACACAAGACTGCTCTGTTGTACTAATGACTGCTGTGTTGTACTACAAACTGGTCTGTTGTACAACAAACCACAGTACAACAGAGCGCGACTCTTGTACTACAAATTGAGTTGTACAACAAACTGGTCTGTTCTGCACTGCTTATGAATTGCATATCCATAAAGTACATTTCTGTGTCTAACTCGCATCATCTATATGTGTGTTTTGACATATAGATGCAACATTTTATGGGTGCAATGCTGCTTGCTTACACCCCTTAAAAGGGTCCATCAGTACTTCAATGCACTCTTTCTGGAGGGGTGCAACTTAAAGCAGAAAAAGGATATACATATGTCTATTTGGTCATTAAATAATTAATGATGATTGTTGTATGTCCTAATGATCGACCTAAAAAATCTCTTTGTCATAATTACTGAATTAGGCAGCTTTAAATAACTGTAATTTCATTTGCCTTGCACATGGAAGGTTGCCCGAAAACAGCACATTTCATTATATGCATGCAGTTGAGAACTGTCAGTTCAAATGTTAAAATGTGTGGGTCAATCTTTATAGGTGTGTGTGTGTGTGTGTGTGTGTGGTACTTGAGAGCTCTTGCCGTGCACATGTATTCCATCTCACGAGGTTAAAATATGTATATTGCAATGAACATGAGAAAAACACTACTCAGGGGCTGTAATTAGGTCTCCAAGCTTATTGTGGTGAATCCATGATTGTGGTGAACTGATGATCCATGGATTTAGGATGCAACATCCAACTGGGCAACACGATGCAAAGGAATGGTGGACACAATAAAAAAGAAAACAGCGGGAAGCAGCAGCGCAGCAAGAATGCCAAGATAGCAGAGAAAACAACCCAAGAAATGACAGTCAGAGAGACGTGAGCGTGACAACACTTCGCTTTCCTAGGGTGCTTTGCGTGGCCACTCGATGGCGTGGCAGAATTACTAGGAATGTCTATTGTAAGGATGCACTTAGAATTTCTCCAGTTATTTCACCTCGTGAAAATAAAAATTTGGTTATTCTGTAGCTGACACTGCATGAGAATTGGGAGAAATTAAATGCCATTTTTGAAACAAACATGGTGGAATAAAACATTTTTTTTTAATTTTATCCAGTAATTGGTTGTGTTATAATTGTAACATTGCAGAGTACCTTGCTGTCTATGGTAGACAAAGGGGCCTTTTATGAGCAGTACACTTGCTGTATGAGGCTTAATTCTCAACCTACTCAGTGGAATATTACTCTAATGTTTTCTCCTCTTGCCTGTTTCTCTTGTTGCTTTTCTTTCAGCAATGTAGGCATTTAGCAGCTTTGACCTTGGAACATACGTCAATTAAAAATTATATGGTTTGTCGGCATGTTGACTAAATGAGTGCTAAATAGCTTTAAGGATTAGGAAGCAGGTTATACTTCTTTATGGGCTTTAAATTGATTCTTATGTTTTGTGTTCCTTGCTTCCATGCAGGTTCAAAGATGGTCGTGGTCTGCGGCAGGTCCAGCTGATAATAATAAAGTGGATAAGTAGCCTTGCATATATGTCCAAGTTCTTACTTATACTCCGTACATAAAGGCATGCTTTTATTTCACAACTAAGCATGATGCCTTGTAGAGGCACGTGTGCACTGCTCTAGCATCCTATGTGAATAAAAGCGAAATCTCAACTTTTTTTTATTTGAAGAGATGCCACAGATTTAGGACGTACACTGCCACGCAAAATACTGGAGGCACGATGGAAAAACAATGCCGCGACACAATACTCAATGTACGACAGATAACAATACGACACAATGTTACGACATACAACACACAACAGTACTACAAACAGCAGTCCCATTTTATGACAAACAACAGTACAACAGACAACAGCACTAAACACAACAACAACTGTACTACAGACGACAGAACAGTACTACAGACGACAGGGTCGCAACTTACCACACACAATTGTACAACAGACAACAGGGTCCCATTTTACGACAGGCTAGATTTGTGTTGTAATTTTCGACTGGGAAGTAAACTCGAATTAGTCTTGTGTGTGTTGTGCATCTCAAAATTAGATAATAATGGTGTTTTGTATTCAGAAAGGCTGACTTTCTCCCATGAACCGACATCATGTAGCCATACGTTGTTGGCAAGCGTAGGATTTTGTTTTCCCAGGAAGTGACATACTAACGTGGTTTCGAAGCGTCAACGTTGAGATGTTGTCTTCTTTGTAAATGTCATGCGTAAAGCACAATCGAAAGCCTAAAATCTTAATTTCTTTGTCCTCTAGGTGTCTTTGACGCAGGAAGCGTCTGCAATCCAGGGAAGACACGTGTAATCTTCCCGGCGAAGTTATCAGTCCCAAGCAAGCACTGCAAAGGTAGCGATCGCATCGGTGCAGACGATAAAGGCAACTGGTACTTCGGCTTCGTAAGTATGAGTTTACAAATTATATAGTATGTTTTAAGTCAAACATATTGGCAAAAATTGATTTCCTCAAAATTCGCTGGCCGATTTAGGTCAAACATGTTGGCAAAAATTGATTTCCTCAAAATTTGTTGGCCGATCATGTCGTCTTCAATTAACCTCTCCAACTGCACGGACCACAAGAAGAGGTATCATATCAATCTTCTCCCACATGGGCAAGTTCGTTGTGGCTCGCCATGTGGTCTCTAGGGTGTTTTGAGTAAACTAAAGCAAAGCAGTATAAACTACCAGACAATGTTCAGCATACGGAAGTAATAAGCAGAATAGCAGATTTTACTGTGAAGATCTGTGCAAGAAGTGATAGAAGCTGGTATCCTGTAAATTACGACTCGATACTGCACTCAGTTCATTTCCTGTGTGACTCCCGTAATATATTCTTGAATATGAATTTCACGGAGAGCCTGAAGCTTCTGTCTGCTGTCTTGTGGCTTGCTTGGTTCCCTTCGCTATCAGTTTGAAACTTGGTTTTCATACATTCCGTCGTCTAATTCGGTTACTTACTCAGAGCCTGGAGCTTCGTAATGCCAACACGCTAAGGCTCTCGGGAAAAACACAGTAAGCGGAGTTGGTCTCTGAGCAGTCCCACCTTCCTCCATTGCTGACCACAAAATGAGACACTCTTCACATGGCAGAGGGAGGATTACAATGCCCGAAAATACCGGCGAGCTCAGGAGGAAACAGTCGCTTCCGCAGAAGCACAGAGGGACATAGAGGAAGTGGTGAAACACTCACAAAAGGGACCACTGTAACAGAAAGGAACTGCAGTTATATGCGCTGCGTGGCTAGTTGGCTCACGCTCGTAATTATATAAGCGGAAACAAAGACATAATTGACAAGACGGATAGGACGGGGCGCTAACTTGTAACTGATTTATTTGGAAAAAAGCAGGAAAACTTGGGTTCTGGTAAAGATGTCCTCGGAAAAAACGTCCCCGGAGTAAACATCCCGGAAAAAAAGGTCCCTGGAAACAAAATCCCCGGAAGAAGAACGTCCATTTGTGAAGTGGCAATAAAGGTCCCCAAACGGGCGCAGTCAAACATACTATAAAGGGAAGCTTCGCCTCGCCTGATGCTGAGATTGTAAGCGAAGAATCGATTTTATTATTATGTGCTTTTACTGGTGTTACTTGACATTTTCTACGGTTTCAGCTTGAACCTAGTTTGTAATTTGTTCCATTGTTCTCTTTTTTTAATTTCCACTTCCTCTATTTAGGACGCAGACTGTGTTTCCCCGTGGCGTGCTGCAATATCGTACGGTAAACCTTTTTGACCAGTCGGATTCAAAGTAGGTGAAAGAAAAAACGTTATACTGGTGCGGCGCTTTCATAACAATCAGAATAATGATGATAGCAGAAATTTATTGGCAGAGGGCAAGGCCCTCTCTGTATTTATCTCTGCTTCAATGACATCACCGGTCGAAATGTTCTCTAGTGTGATGTTTCAAGACATAACCTGCACGGTAGCTTCGTGGTGTTATCTGGTATTCCAACCACGGATCCATTAGACAGCAACCTTGTTTTTGTTTTTCTTTGCGAGATAAAGGGTACGTTGACCACCGCCTTTGGAATTAGGTGCATCGGCAGCCGCCTTCAGGTGGCCACAGTGAACGATTGGTTAGGTCGACGCCTGCCGTTCCTAGTACAGCGTCGCAATAAACACTGGATGTGTGGCATAAATTCTATACGGTCGCCCCAGAAAGGGTTAACGGCGATAACTAGATCTCCTGCGAAGTTCTTCGAGTGACCCTCGTGCCGTGGGTATTTCTCATAAACGACCAGTTTAACCAGCCGATTGTGCTTTTCTTATTAAATAATATTACCCATCTGATGGCACCTGTATTACTGAGTGCTTAAAGAGCTGGAAACTCGGGACCAGGCATTTCTTTTGGAAGTGAATCCCAGCACAATTAATTCTTATGTCAATTTTTCAGCTGGATGAGGTCTTTTGCTCGGATGTTTTTACCTGCACCTGGAAAACGTAAATAGGAGAAAGGAACATGTGATCCGTCACATCTTCTCACATACCAAGAAAAGCAATATTAATATTATCACGAAGACAGGAATTTATGGGAAACCTCAACAGGGGCAGAGACACACAGTCAAGACAGGGGTTCACAGGAAACGGTAACACAAAGACACAGGCTCAAGAGTCCACAGTCCTAGCTAGCCGAAGCGCGCGAGAGCCTAGAACTTCGTCTTTCAAGCGCTACCACAAACCACCAGGTGGCATTATTCTTCTCACGCAAAAAAACGCAAGCGCACAGAAAAAACTGGTCCGGATGGTAAATACGGCTTTCAGCGGGTGAAATAAGGCTTCAT
>JAJIZL010125031.1:63329-138036 GCA_023969395.1 Amblyomma maculatum
AGCCGAGATTGTGGAGCACGTTCTGCTCGTTCGCACCTATCCAGGCTGACATACGCATCTATGAGAAGACGGCAGAACTGAGGCCATGATGTTACTATGTCTTCTCGGTTCTCATACCTCGTCAAAGCATGGTCTTCCAAGCAGAAAATGACGTTCCGTATCTTTAAGTTGTTGTCCCACTGATTAAAATATGCGACTCGTTCGCACTGAGTTACCCAGTCCTCAACGTCTTTATGCGCAGTGCCACGGAACAAATTCGGCACTCGGGGATTTTGATCGTAAACAGGAGTACCTTGCATGACTGACGTAGTGCTGTGCGTGGCTGGCCGGAGGCTCGTTGTTGAAGTGGACTCTAGGTGCCCGTGCTCGGGAGGAAGGCCCAGGTTCCTCCGGCTTATGCGATGAACTGGCGTGTCCACAGGCAAGAGCTCGGTGTCGTTGGTTCGCGAAGGCGCGTGCGACATTGAGAGGACTATTACCCAGCACCTCCACCAAAACTGTCACGAAGACAGGGATTTATGGGAAACGGCAACAGGGGCAGAGACACAGTCAAGACAGGGGTTCACGGGAAACGGTAACCCAGAGAGACAGGCTGAAGAGTCCAAAGTCCTAGCTAGCCGAAGCGCGCGAGTCTACAACTTCTTCGTCTTTCAAGCGCTACCACAAACCGCCAAGTGGCAGTATGATTTGCCAAGGATTACGTACTAATATAATCGCCTCTACACTTACTTTGTAATAAGTCTTAAAACGTGTCAGTCTCTGCAGCTTCTAGCGACGTGTTATGTTTTGTTTGTGTTGGAAACCATTGCCTTAAGAGGTCATGAATATATCAATAAGAATGGAAAATTTATCGGGTCGTGCGTGACTCTAGTGTGGTGCAATAGATATATCGCTACTGTTGACAGAGCATTTGCTGAGGTGCGTGAAGCATGCAATGGGCTAAGGTTGCCCTCGTAGCAGTACCTTAGATATAGTGGCCGGCAACTGCGTGTCTGCAATGAGGGGGGTGAGAGGAGCAGTGATCAATTCATCAATTAAATTTAAATATTGAATTATTCAAAGTTGAATAGGACAAAGTAAAGGTGTGGAGATGCTTTGAGGGTAAACTCAATGATTGATAATGCTAATTAGGAAGCTTTAGAGCGTGCAATTCGTCCATAATATGCATAACTGAAAAAAAAATCAGCAGAAAAAGGAGGGTGCAAAGGTTCTAAAGTGCTCGAATGGAGGGCCAAATTTATAAGTGTATAAAAATAAAACAAAAAAAAGCAAAAAATAATGAAATAGAAACTCTCCCTGTGTGTGAAAAGGTGTTGCGTCAGACTTTTAAGAGCGGAGTCCTCCGGCATCACATCTAACGGAAACATCGAATTCTGTAAACGTGATCTCGGACGCATCAAGCTTTAAAAAGTGGCGGTGGAGCTAGCCGATGACGTCATCGATCGGAACGCTGTAGGAGAACAACAAAACAAAACATTAAAAACGGAAACATCATTCATGGCGTTTACTATCGCGTCATACCCTTAATGGTGGAACTTCAATGCCCCCTCAATTTTTAGACATTTAGGAGATTTGTGTGATTGTTTTGAAACAATAATCTTAGACTTGTCCAGAAATAAAGGAGATTATCTTTGCTAACTTCAAAAAACTCGCCAAGGTATAAGATTTCACCTTTCTAATGACAACATGGTGCAATTATTTGACCTTCGAACAACTATGAATGACGAAGGCATTTGCTGGCAGTATAAAGCACGCGCACTCAAAGGTTGGTGCAGTGTTATTCAAAGCACTCCAAAAGATTGAAACGTATGTGCCCTGAGTCGACCCTCAAACGGGCCTGCTTTCATCAAGCGCAAGAAAGGTTTGGCGGCCGGAATATAAAGCTAAAACGTGCAGGCTTTCCTTCTTTCATGTTCAGTTCCTTTGTCGAAGCTTCGCTAAGAGAAGATGAAACATGAGGTAAAGACAAGTGATTACATGGCCGCTATATCCCGGAAGAAATTAAAAACAGTGGCAATCCACTGTCAACATAAAATGACACATAATGTCCAGCGCGTGGAAAAAAAGTGTCATGTGCTTGTTGTTTCGTCCAGCTCTAACAAACTTTTTTCATTGCCTTAATTTTTGTTATGCGCGAAATGGCAACATTTTTAATAGCACTAATAAACATCGGAACCGGTTTCTGAACAGTGAAAAAGCTTTATTGTACTTAATTCCACTGTAATTCGGGAACCTGTAGGGGCAAACAGGCCGCAGTAATAATGACTACCTACGACAACATAACTTGTCCTCATATACGTTAATATTTTGTTTTCTAGCTTTAAGTTATATTCGAAATTAGTGCGCATTATATAGAACCGCAGTATTTGTAGTCTCTGAGCACGGTAAAACGCAACAGCGCGGAGGGCAGTAAAATGAAAGTTTAATGTCGACATATAGCATGCAAGCTTTTCGATACTGCTCTATGTGAGGCAGGACCTGAAACTCTCGATCATTACGTTTTCTTCTGTAATACTCTACTATATTCATTCCCTTTTCTAGAGAAGCTTAAGCTCTAGTATATCACACTATAATTCCTATAACAAGTGCTAGTTGATCGTCTTCCTGCCTACTTTAAAGCCAGGCAGTGGTGCAGAGGTTAGGGTGCGCGACTACCTTGCCTAAAGATGCGGAATGGTAACCCTGCCACCGATACCGCTTTTTGAGGAAGACAAAAAGCAAGGCGCCCATGTTCTTAGCGATGCTAGTGCACGTTCAAAGTTTGAAGGTGGTGTCCATTTCTACAGTCCTCCACTACAGCGCCTCTCATAGCCTGAGTCGCGTTGAGGTATTAAACCCCTTAAACTAAACCAAACCTTTCAAGCCAGGCCGCTTCCTAACATACCGGGGATTTTCTTTCCTGGTTTCTCGATCGTTCATATCCACTCGTGGAGAAATAAGGTATTTTGTCCAGACGAGGTTGCTTCATCGACAAAGAATTGTGATGCTACCCTGCAATTTTAAAAAGAGAGTGACTCCAATCTGGCTGATACCAGAGGGAGGCATTTGCAAAGGGACCATTTGCAACATTAGCTACCACATTAAACTACATGCAGCCGACTGTCTAGGTCCTGAGAGTAATTCAGCAACAAGCTTCGAAACTCACCTCGTACGGTGAGCGTGAAAAGGAAATACCAGGAGGAGAACTAGCTGGCGCATTGATCGAGGGCACGCTCCCCGGAAACGGACGCTTGTTTGAGACCACGTACAGATTTCAGGTTTACACCGTCATACATAACTGTAGGCATGATTGAGCTCTTTCGGACGTAGTCTTATAGATTGCGTTTGGGCTGCGAGTTGTGAACGGAGACTTCCCTGTCGTAGGTGGATGCGGCGACTGTAGCATAAGGCAAGGAATTCATACCGGTGAAACCTGTGTGATATTTACGGTGCCACTTTTACGGGGGCCCTCTGTAAGCCTCTCAATTTGTGCAACATGCATAAAGGTATTGAAATTTTCTTTCTAAATTTTAGTTACGCATGCTCTGCTTTCTCTATTCTTAGGATGTAGACCCGGATAGGTGTCTCCTGTGCTGCGCGCGAAAAGATCGCAATGGGCGCATAACTTATTACCCGAAAACTACAACGAAACCTCCCCTGTGCAAGAAGGTAAGTATCAAAATACGGCGAGCTATCGTGTAAAGCGTGTTCGGTCGAAAATAGTCACCACCGCTTATGCCATCACCATCACCCAGAACTGAGAAAAAAAGGTGCCAAAATGTACGCACGTGATTTTCTAACAAAAATATTGCCTATCGTTTTTTTGAAGTCATACAATTTTGCTTCTCATTTAGCAACCATCTACTATTCGAGAATATCATAATGGGTATAGGGATGTCCCCAAACCAATGACATATGTACCTGAATGTACCTCCAATTCCCTGTCATTCATTTTAAGTGTGTTGTGTGCGCAAACCGAGATGTGCGATAAATTTGGTACGTTTCTTTGATCGAAAACTAAAGCAACTAAAGACGTTTGAAGCTTTGACTAACACTGTGCCTGTCTCTAAATACAAAAACAATTCCGCCACCGTCTGATAGATGTTGACGATCAAGAGTGTTAGTTCATGGGTATTCTGGCAACTACAGCGTTCGAGATTATGGCATAATTTGAACCATGACTCTTTGCATGTTTGTCATTTTTTTATTAATTTTCTTGACATCAAGTTTTTAACACACGATTGCATAAAGATAATGTATTGTGTACATACATACATACATATATATCATACGTACGTACGTACGTACACACATACATACTAGACATACATACATACATATCATACATACGTACGTACGTACACACATACATACCTACATACATGCATACAAACGGATACTACTCACATACCAATAGCACTATACAACACACTATAGGGTACTTATACAAATTAAACTCAGATACTTGATTCCCCACAGAGGGAAAAACAGTAGAAGGGGAGTTCTAATAAAGTACGACAGGCATCTCAAGTCTGCTCCCCCGTACCACACACGATTGCATCCTTCTCTCCAGACACTGAAATCATTGCTTTGAATACTCGACATCGCGTAAAGCGTCCGCTTCGGGGCATCGGAAGACACTGGATATCGCCACTGTCTAACCTATTGGAGGTATCGTCCATTGAAACCTTATTTGGGATAGGCCTCCTCGAGACAAATCATTTGGTACGTGGTGCATGTGCCTTTGACCAGTGGTTCTCAAGATGCGCACATCTCCCCTCTTTTAACGAGAACTGTGACCATTTTGTACCACTAAATCGTAGAGACAGTATACTTAGGAGAATAAGTTTACGCGTAAGAATACAACAAATTGTCAGACACCCTTCCGCTCTCTCTACAACCATTCACAGAGCCATAATTTCTGCCGGGCGACGTATACAATCGGTACGGTATGTAGCGCTTGTTTGTAGGGGGTATATTTATATACTCTCTCTCTCTCTCTCTCTCTATATATATATATATATATATATATATATATATATATATATATGTATAAATTCTAATGGGATTTTAGCTCTAATGGGACCGGTAGGGCATAAACGAGATGACGCATGGCCGCAAAATGTTGTACTTTATTCCGACTTTTTGGTCGCGGTTCGATATTTGTCAGGGAATCATTATCATGCTAATTGTGCGTGATTATTTGGTGTGTCACAAAGATTCACCAGCCAACCTTTTTGATGTTTTCTTTCCTTCCAGCGAACAGGATAAACAACTAATGTGAGCACGCACCGAAACTTCATTTTCCACCTGTTACTCCAAAAACGCTCTTGTCAATAAACTTGTTTTAAAAACATTTGCTTGTCTCTCTTCACTCACTGTCAAATAAGCGGCTCTCACTTCAAAGCTCGTTTTTTTCCCTGCAGCTGTAACGGTCGCGATGTGGAACCCGGGCGAAGAACGCACCAGTGCAGTACAAAATTTGCAAGAATTTGTTACGCCACTTTAAAGATCTGTCCTCTACCAATAACCCCGAACTCGTTGCCTGTGCAGCAAAACCCTGCGCGGCACACTGCATGCTGCAGTTCTACAAAATAACGGCATCTATTTGCAGAATGCCGGCTTAAGATAAGTGCCTCAGATATGAGCCAACATGAAAGAATACAGCCAATTGCAGCCCAGGGATTGATGCTTGACATTAAATTATATTTTCAAACAATATTATTTTTTTATCGCGATGCTGCATTAAGCACAGAGACACAGAGAGAGAGAGAGAGAGAACATTTTATTTGCACCCGTCAGAGAGTATGGATGATCGGGTATGAAGCAGTTCCCCCTTTCACCATTTATCTTCCCCCTAGATGTCGGCCGGAATCAGTTGGCTTTCGGCGGCGGTCCGGGCTTGAGGGATGACTTGTTTTTGGACTTGTTCTTCCTCACTGTAAAGGGAGGATTCCCATGACTCTCTATTTCCACGTATTCCGTTTAGAGGTGGGCAAGCCCAGATCATGTGATTTAGGGTACCTACGCCTTCACAGTTTTTGCATTTGGAAGAGCGCACCTCAGAATATTATTATGCGTCTGCTCGCAGCCTTCTGGTCGAAGTGATCGTTGTTGTTGATGAACAGGGGCTCCAAAAATATGAAAGCTTTATTTTTGTCGCACATTAAAAATGTCAAAAAGCATAAGTACTTGCTGCAATTTGTGTATTTCTGTTGACATGTGGTAGCATTTAAAACGCGTTCATTCAGCTGTTTTCTTTTCTGCGCTCACCACTGCTGCAGAATTAGACAAAGAAGACATCACATACTGCTCAGAATTTGCAGCTGGGCACTCTATTCAGCTCCAGGGTTAAAACCAAATGCAAGGTGCACGGAAAGCCCGGACCAGCCCAAAAGGATCGGTGCACGCAGAATCAATGAACGCATTGGTACTGCATTCAGACGGCCACCATGGGACGATAGCGATATCAAGGCCGACGGCGTCCTCGTATGAGCGCAATATGCGGTCGCACAGGCATCCCGAAGAGAGCTTCGCTTGCTAGAGGTAGTAGGCAGAAGAGCCGCAGCAGCTGGAATGCGATCACGCGGTATTGAAGAGGAACGCTAAGAAAAAAAATGAAGGAATGCAAGTTGCACACACCGAGCCGGCCACAGCATCTAACGGTGTGTCGAAAGCAGGGGCAATCTTTGACAAAAGTGTAGAGCCCAGGGGGTCTGCTTCTCAGGCACTTCATTAATTTTTAATGAATTTCCAGTGTTTCAAATCTTTTCATGGTAAGATTTTTTTCCTACCCTCTCCAGTGGGTAGTTACTCCACTTATGCTAAATCAGAGCCACCACAGGGCTCAGAAGCCGACCCCCTGAGCTCTACACATTTGACAAAGACTGTACATTGTAGCTAGCTACGCGATCACATGGCGCCCATCATGAAAGGTGTTGCTGAGAAAGGAGCATGCCGGCATAGAGTTGGGCACAGTAGCACTATCTACCATTGCAAGTCCCGGACACTTCATAGCGTATTTTTGAGAGTGAGAGGCCAATTTTGTTGCGTGTCTCTATAACCGCTGCTCAAATATGAGTACGAGTTCACTGGAATCAAAACCAGAAATGATGCACCGCTTACAATCTAATGTTTTCATCACTCAAAGCGATAATGACATGCCAGCCACGCTGCCGACTAGAATGAATATGAAAAAGAATGAATTGAGGGAGAGAGGCGCATAAACAGAGTGTATACAGAATTAGCAAGAAGTAAGCACATAAATTTGTGTTCAAAACGTTCTGAGAGCATTGCAAAATCTGTAGTGGGAAATGCGAAAGGCTGAGCGTTACCACCGGGTTCTTTAATCGGTTTACTGGAAAGGAAAGGCCCAGTATCTGTCACTCGCGGCATCTCGCTGACACATCTCGCGGACAAATCTCACCGACGCAAGATTTTCACCCTAGGCGGAGAAATACTTTCGCCTTAATAATAACGGGATTCCCCATAAGGTCACGTCAGCAATTGCAATATCGTCATCTGACGAAGTATGCTGGCTGCAATCCGTGCGATGAATGTTCCATGTTTTAACTCATTACCTAGTTCGTAAAGTAGTTTTTCGTACAAACTTTTATCAAATAAAGTCTTAAACTCCATGAATAGAGAACCAGTATCATTTTCTTCATAGATTGCCTGCGTGAAATTGTATAGTTTGGTGGAAACTCTGCACAGTGCATTAGATAAATCTTGCTTGGTTCATATAAAAATGCTACATATTTATGAATAATGTGTTCTTAAACGTTGCATGCGGTAGAGGTAATATATATCGGATGGTAATTAAGAGTAGATATTCTGTGTCAAGTTCTACGAATTGGTTTAATTTTGGCGTTCTCAGCATAACTGGCAATTAGCCTTCTTTTAATTACTTCTTAAATAAGATGCCCAAGATACGTGAATACTTGGAACATCACTCTGCATAACACTACATAAAAACATCGGGATTGTCACCTTATGCAAGGAAATTATTTACGTCAAGATTCAACACTAATTACAGACCATGTGCCTCGGAAATGACATCCGGAATAAAGAGAAAATTCGTGGAATACGAAAGATTAGAGCTGCCATCCTGCGTAAACATCGACTGGAAATTATCACTCAAAGCAGTGCACACCATGGCATCATCACGCTGACACAAGATATTTGGATATTATTGTGAGACTGGACCTGTGTGCCACCAGAATTGATCATAGGATGTTTTTATGAAAGTGGGTAGCCGAGTACAAAAGGGACTTTTCTTGTCGTGGAAAAACTGCGCTTTGAGTTTTTCTCATTTTGACAACAGATTGTTTTGGAACCGTTTACTTCTGTTAATCTTTTTTCCTTCTTTATAGTTTTCGTCGTGAGCATATCATCTCTCGCATGATCCTCGAGGTTATATTTCATTGTAATTTCCGGAACACAACGGTCGATATACTGAAAAGCGAATACTTCGAAAAATCTGTATGTCATTTAGACTGTAATTTAGATATTTAATTAGTTATAATAAATGTCAAGCGTATAAATATGTGACTCATCATGTAAAGGAGAAAAAAATAGGAAGGAAACTGACAGTGTCTCGACAATCAATGCTTGAATTCATTAGTGTGCGTGCAACAGTTAGCGATCAGGAGTACCAGTCGCTAGTTAGCAATGGACATTTTCTTTTCAGCGCCATTGATGTAGTATAATGCATGGAGCTTGGATATTGTGAACTCAATTAATTCTTTAATTAAGACAATAAAAATATAAGCAACTTCGTTCAATGTTCGACCTAGGATCTGGCACACAGTAAATTCTCTGCTGGGTTAATTAAAACCCCCATTCAAGACTAGCCGGTCATTCGTTTTGCTATTGCAGTCTATATACCTTTTTTCGATTTGTTTCAATCAGTTTTCCGGAAAAGTAATAGACCACGGCAATCATGTTACATTTTTGAAGGAATAATTGTAGTTTAATTGTTTGCTTATCTGATGTAAGGTGCGAAACATTGATGTGAACCTACCATATGTCCGAAGTACGCATGCAGGAAAATATCCACTCAAATATGCAATGCAGATACGATTTGTAGGCAAAGAGCTCACAAGCAAAAGTGGTGCCAATGCTCGCGAATCTCAAGAGAGCATGTAGAGTAAGAGTAGCAATAGCTCTCAAAGCAAGAAAATGGAACTAGCAAAAATAAAAATAATATATTCCCAGCGGGCGTGAATACTCACTTGAAGGGGACAGTCGGAACTAGTGTAATAAACCAGCCCATAAGACAAAAACAACCATAATATGGATCCCTGGAAACGACCCCAAATGAAGAATTAAAATGTCGCACTCCACCGCTCGCTAATTGGCGGGCCACGCCGCACTAGAGGGCACTGATAAGTAGGTCAGAGACTGACAACATATTATGATCTATTAAGACTTGTTGCAGTGCAAGAAACGACTCTGCAATCGAACAGACATGAAGCAGACCAAACAAAAGCGCTGGATCAGCTACTGGATCCCGGACGTTTTTACTACGTCCGAAAAGACGGCTACATGCCTGCAAGACATCGACGAAGACACCTCGATGGATATATAGCGAAAAAAGCGAATCACTTTATTGTAATTGCTCTTCGTACGGACAATTTTCGGTTGCATGCCCACAAACTTAGGGTAATCCGCGATGCACAAGTTGTGAAAGACCGGGCCACGACAGCAACTATTGCTATTCGAGGAAAGACTCTACCTAAAAAAACTACGAGACAAAAACAGTAATTCTTTGCTCAAGACAAAGATACAGTGGGCAGCATGAGGCCAAATCAGAAGTATTTTATGAAGGCCAACGTGAACATGAAGCAAATTGAGATGCACATCGACATGGAAATCCAGTGCTTAACTGCAACGGAAGAGCGAGGCTCAAAAGTGGGACGAAGTTGTGTGCGGAGCGCCAAAACGAAGCCAAAGGACAGTTTTGAAGCAATACTAATGTTGAATTCTAGTGGGAGAGCAGGCGCACTCGAGAGCACCTAAACGTGCTCTAAGACAAGCGGACGCTCTCCAGTGGGAGAGCAGGTGTAGAATCACTGGCTTCCAATGGTAGAGGAGGAGGGCTTTTTCTCCGCTGAGAGCAGCCGAGTGCACTCCCGGCTGCTCCTTCGTCTAAAACGAGAGTAGAGGAAGTCACATGGCATAAAGTGTCATATCCGCGCCATATTTTTTTCTCTTCAGTCGGCGATGCTCAAAATGGCGGCTGCAAAACATCGGCGCTCGGCAAGCGGAAAGCATTGCTCAGGTGCTGTATGCATCTTTGAGAGTGGCTGCTGGCATAGAAAGGGCCAAAGGATTCAGTTCTCCGCGCTGTCAGAACAAAGGTATACAAAACAAGCGGTTCTTACGGAGGTTGGCCTCTCCTCGAGTTGCAAAGGCCGCCACTGCGGGCAGGCGGAGAATGCTGGGGAGAGAAGTGCAGACACACGGTCGTGGCTCTGTGCTCTCGACAGGTAGAGAGCATTCCCGTGGGAGTACAGTTACACCCTCGCTCGGCGTGCTCCGGTACTGCTCTGTATTGCTCGGTGCCTCTGCTCTCGTCCCCCCAACCGAATGCGCCACAGTGGTGAACCAGGCTGCAGCCGACGCAGTTTGTCCGAGCTGTCCCACTGCTTGTCGGGCAACCCTTGTGAGCCGTGGCCAGCGGCGATTCGTCTTCAGACCACGAAAGCTACGATGGCGAGGCAGCATACCAGTAAGAAAAATGAAACAACGCAAGACCCCAGTCGCCTCATTCCAACTGAGTACGGTTGAAAAAAAGGATGACCGAAAGTTGTCGAAGGATACGAAACGCATTTTCGGTCCACGGACGAAAGCCGCTGAGACCTTCCCGAGGTCCTGCCTCGAACTCTACAAGGGGCTCTGCTTCGCCGAGGAGCCGCTATCACGTTACTCGGCTGTTCCGGTCTTGGGCATCTGGTGGGAGAGGGTATGATGAGAGGTACAGAGTGGACAATGCCGTTGCCGAAAAGGACCCTTTGAGACAGAGTCCGTTTTTCACTCCTTTCAAGCGATTGTTAACGCAACATAGGGACAATCAATCTGCTCTCTTCGTTTACTTTCACGACAGTGTCGACAGCATAAGTCTAAATGCTTGAAATGGAGGAAGAGTCATAACGCATACTCACGCAGCAAGAATGATATACAAAAAATCAAAGCTAACTATTTTTGATGGTTCCATAGTAAATTCTTCCGACTTTAAATAAATTTTGTAGATTAGTGGTGCACTACTTCTTTAAGCAGATATCATCCCCCATATACGTTTCACGCGTAACGGACAATGTCATCAGACGAGGCACCCAATGAAAGAGAAATGATGGGGGACTATTGTATCGAGGCACCTAGCTTTCAAGTAGTTGGATTTGTTTGCTATTTATGCATAAAAGAGATACCGCCTTTTATTATTAGAATGAGGATGGCTAGATACCAAAAGGCAATCTCAACATGATTTTCTGTGAATAACTCTCGCATGCTTATTTTACACAAAAATGTTCCCACAGATAGCTGATGTATCCTGAGTGCTTGAATTGAGTGCACATGCACTTCTATATCTGAGCCACTGTCTGCACTTTCGCCGCCTTGGCGGGGCAGCAGTCATTGTGTCTACAGAGAAAGACCAAGTCACTTCTTTCACATTTTGTGCCCCAGTTGTCAGGGTTGGTAGGCACTGTCTGTTCTGTGAAAAAAATTTAAGTTCTAAATTTTGTTTTGTTCCACAGTCACCTGGTATCCGGGGGTATGAAACATATACTCCTGATAATGCAAGTCATACAGCCACTTAGGTACAGAAATCTCTCAATGCACAACAGCACCACGGGAGCAGCCTCATCGAGAACACCTTCTTTGAAGTAATCCCCAACAGGAAGAGTGAGCAAAGCCTCTTTGTACCTAATCTCTACAGTCTTCCCAGAGATCCCCTGGCAAGCAAGTGGACCGGTTCACACAAGGACACCACCTTATTTTGGTAAGAGATTTCAACGCCCATCACACTACCTGGGGATACCTCAAAACCAATAAAAAGTGTGTCCGGGAGCACGATACGATACGATACTAACGCTGTGGAATGACCCCACATGCCCACCAGAATTGTCAGCAGTGTTTGCACACGCACACAAATCCTGATTTCACGTTCACTAGGGGCATCTCGCCATTTGCATGGACCAAGCTCGAAGAGATTCTTGGCAGCGATCACCACATAATGCAAATTGAAATTACCCATAAGAAGACACCGCTTCGCATCGGCAAATCTCACCTTACGAATTGGGATGCTTTCAGGGGAGACACCGCACCCCCATCCACGGCCAAATCCGAAGCCTGGACTAACTCCTTAGTAGGAAAGGTCGAACGTCACACGAAACTTATCCAAATCACGACAAACCTACCGGCTGTGGATTATCATCTCCTACACCTTTGGGAAGCCCGGCGAGGACTCCTTAGAAGATGGAGAAAGTAGAAATAGCAGAAATGAAACAGAACCCTACAAAAGTAGATGTGAGAAATCACCAAACAGGCCGAAGAGTATGCTGAACTCCTCGGAAGACAAAACTCGAACCAGTTTTGCGATTGACTACAACGAACTCTGAGTACGCGTAATACTTGGAACATTCCGAAATCCCTAATCGACACCATTAAGCCTAAATATACATCTCGGAAAACCTTGACTAGAATATTACATTCCCACGATGGAATGGAGCAAATAAATATTGAGATTAAGAAGTAATTCACCAACAGACGTTTGTTACGTCCACACCACATCATACACTCGACATACCAAGAGAGCCGAAATGAGGACCTAGATCAGCCTTTTACAAAGACTTAACTACTAGCGTCCCTGGTAAAGTTCACCCGGAATACCGCCCCTCGCAAGGACCGAATAACCAACAAAATCTTATGCAAGCTTAACCAAGAAGCAACGAAGTACCTCCTTGAGCAAATCAACATCTGGGAGGCGGGGGACATATCAGAAGCTTGATACCACGCTTAGGTGATCATGTCTAAGCCCAACAAACCACCAGGACTTAGGAACCTGCAACCTATATCCCTCACTTCATGCGCAGGGAAGCTCTACGAGCACGTAGTCCTGAACCGCCTCACAAACCATTTGGAAGATCAAGGGCACATTTCCGATACGCACTATGGATTCAGACAACACCTATCCGCACAAGATATCCTACTCCAAATCAAAGAGGATATTATTGACCATCTTGACAAATACAAGAGCATGATTCTTGTAATAGAAATAAAGGGAGAGTTTGACAACGTTTCACACGCCGCAATTCTTCGCAACCTACAGGACACCAATTGCGGACAGCGAGCATATAACTATGTTTATACATTCTTCACAAATCGTACCCACCATAAGCCTGGGGTACCGCAAGCTGGACAAATTTCTTGTAGCGGACAAAGGACGCCTGCAAGGTTCCGTTATATCGCCCCTCTTGTTTATTATCGCTGTGATAAAACTCCCGAAAGATCAAGATAAAATCAATGTCATACGAAATGCTCTATATGCCGATGATATACCTATATAGATTCGAGGCGGCTGCCTAAGATAGCAGCAAGACGCCTTCAGCAAGCCGTCAATTGCACTAACAATTGTCTAAAAACTGCGGACTACTCTGCGCACCAGAAATCTGCACTCCTGGTTGTTGAAGCCAGAACTTGAGGAAGACTACTGAAAGATGACATTCCTGTTCCGGAAATCTTTCTTGACGGAAACCGTATACCTCAAGCCGTCTCCCTTCGCAGTCTTGGCCTAACCATCCCGAAAGGTGGATCAGGGTTCGCAACACTCCCGAGAATCCTGGCTACTGTTACCCAAGTGGCGCACCTGGACCGCCGCGTGGCCAGCAAAAGACACGGTATGAAAGAGCAAGATACAGTCCGCATCATGCAGGATCTCATCATAAGCCGCAAAACATAGGGAACCCCATATTTAATCTAAAGAAAGCAGGAGTAGAAACCTCAACACCTTCACTTGTAAAGCCATCACAATCGCCATCGGTATATCCGAATGTGCCTCTACGCAACGTCTCCTCCACCTTGGCCTTCACAACACGTGGAAGGAGCTTGCTGAGGCCCACAAAGTAACCCAATTGGAACGCTTAAAACTAACAGAAACCGGACATCTAACCCTCAAGAAACTGGGGCACAGAGAAGGCTTAAAATAAAAAACGCCAAGCAGCACATCCCGGACGAAATCTACTCATACACCACCGTACACCACATCCCGCGAAATGTGCATCCTACATACAACAAAGGCCCCCGCCAGGCAAAAGTTCGGGTCCCTGAGCAAAGCGTACGGAAAAAATGCGAAACGAGATACAATGATGCAGCTAAATACCCGGGAAGACAAGCCCACTCCATTAGCGTCATGGATCGCACATTTACAGAAAAGACCTTTGCAACTATTCCAACAAATGACATTGATGCTGCCGAAGAGGCCGCAATTGCCTCAGCAGCCTCGACGAGCAATGAACATGTCATTCTCACTGATTCACAGTCTGCATGCCGAAACTACTAAAAGGGAAGAATTTCTAGCATAGCACTTCCAATCCTCCGACGCACAAAAACTTACCAACTCCCAGACACCTATGTAATGTGTAATTAGGGGCACACTTACTTAGAAGGAAACGATTCCGCCAACGCCTCAGCCCGGGCACCACTTCCAGAGGGATTTGGGAGAACACAAGATGTACCCATGAATTATGCTGACATCCTCCTGCGTTACAGATCTAACAGAGAAAAATACTACCCCCCCCCCCCCCACAAGAAACCAACCAGAGAAGAAGCAGTTACCCTCCGAAAAATCCAAACAGCCACCTCCTCGGCGCATTACTACGCGGAATCTCGCCCACCACCTACAAATATGAATGCGCATTTTGTAACGTACCAAACACCTTACAGCATATGGTGTGGGGATGCAAGGAACCAAATGGTACTATAACCACCATGGAAATAATCGAATAGCAATGGGAGACTTAGCTGTCAAGCCCCAGCCTGAATGATCAGTGTAGTCTGGTCAGCTGGACTCGATAGATGGCTCGGGTTCACAGCTTCCTGGACTGAGGAGGCTGCCCACCCAGGGCTGAATATTTCACGCCTGCTCATGATAAATGTTTGTCTCTCTCTCTCTGAGTGTCACCGTTGGATACTTGTCTTATTGAGGTGCTAGAGCTCTCATTGTCGAAAAATGTTACTTCAATAAAAGGGAGGTGATCATATCTTCAAGTGGCACACACGATAGTCTCGCTTCAGAAGGCGCACTGCATGCTCATGAATGATCAATGTGCACGGTAGAAAACCCTACAACAATGTTTCGCATGAGGAAATGGCCTGTATTTTTAATCTTTGAGATGGTCATGAATGTATAACAAGTATAAGGGCAACGCCAACAAACAAAAGGGCTTTATTGCTCAGCCCACTGTTCCTTAACGTAGAGTAAGAAATGCCAGACATTATTCGTGCACATCCCTCCAGCCTCCTCACCTGACATGGCTTCCTGCTTCTTTTCCATTTCCGGGTGCATACAGGTTACGTTGAACATTGGCTGCGACAGGCCCCTCGCATTCCCGAATACTTTATAGAGATACCTGCACACGAACATGAAACTCTACTCCATCTAAGTGAAACGTGATAGCTAGTGACCCTTTCTCCACGAGGAAACACAATAAATCACTGCGCACATCACGACAAACCTCAACGCCAAACCGCTCTGCAAGCCCTAGCACAAGAAGGTATGCATGTTCGCATGCAGCGGCCGCCAAAAGAACCAAGACAAATGGAAGTAGGCAGCTGGCGCCGAATGACGCGGTAACGAGTAAATGCTGCGGGTACGGCGGTTCAGCCAAGGTAGAGGCACAGAGGTAGGTTAGCTTGGATAGATGCCAGTAAGTTCGAAACAGCATCTTGTGCGGAGGCTTGACGAGTGGAAAATCAACTACGTTATAACAAACACCAACAACGTAATATAAGAGAGCGTGTATCCCTTGGCGCGAAACATTGCTTGGTCGTTTCGGCAGTCTTCGCGACATGCGAGATAACGACGAATAAACAGGACTCTGTGCTCGTTGCCAGAGCACTTTTCAGATAGTGAGCACTCCTTCTGTCACTGCCTCCATCATCACCTCGTATGCAACGCTGAATTCGAAAAAGCTGCCTGCGTTATTTGCCTCATCGCCTAAGAATTGTTGTATGGAAGCTTTATACGAGCTTCTGAGAGAAATCAGCTGCGAGACAATTGGGTTCAAGGAATTTTACTAACATGAAGAAAAGGGAACAGTGCACAACTTAATTTTAAATGTCTTGATTTTTTCGAAGTCTACAACGCACAGGTAATGCACATTATATTTCTCAAGAAGCATTTGCTTAACTAGCTTATGAGACAGATTATAAAGCTAACCATAAGGAGTACAATAGGCACTTTTCCGAATTGCCCCTGCGAGGTGGAGCAGTGGTAAGACGCCCGACTGCTGTGCCGAAGCAGCCAGGTTCGATCCGGACCACCGGGGGCTGCGTTTAGATGGAGGCGAGAAGAATCGGCGTCAGAGCGCTGTGCGATGTCAGTCCACGTTGAAGATCCCCGAGTGGTCGAAATCACTCAGGAGTCCACCACCACCGACACCCCTTTCTCTCTTTTCACTTTCAATCCCAACTTCCTCCCTTCCCTTTAGGCGTGGTTCAGGTTTCCACAGAAAAGGTGTCACAGATATACCGTCTTTCTTTTCCTGTGAACCAATCATTGTTATTAATAAATCAATCCATCCCAGCTTTTTTTTTTGTACCGATGAAAGTATTTCTTTAATACGATCGAAAAATTTGCACACCAGAATGAAACAAATTCGATAGCTAAAAAGGTTAGGCGAAAAAGGACGTCCGAGACACTGAGGAAATATGAATAGCGAGCTACTAATATCAAAAGCTAGGCCAGCACTTTTCCAAAGATATTGTTACAGGGCGCAAGCTGGTGACACAGGACAAAGAGAACTTAGAGAGGATGTTCGATGACCGCGAGAGGACGTTTGATAAAATATTGGAAGGTCAAGCGCGAGCGCTCCTCCTCGCGCCACGGCCCGCTTCTTCTTCCTTCCTCGTCCGTAACATTATCGGGGCCACGAAGCGATCGTCCGATCGTGGACGAGGAAGCTTGTTAATGTTGATGACTCTATGACATGAGGATGGGCGTGACTGGATGGCTGAAGAAAAAGAGGAAGAAGAGGACTGCTTGTTACCACGTTGAATCTCGTATGAAGCCTGCCGCAGGGTGCTTTCAAACCACTGGCCTCAAACGATCCAATGGCTGAGGCCCAGGCATGCATCCCATGGCATAGGCAAGGGGGATGTCTTCAGCTCTAGCAGCGTCTTGGTCGTGGGGTTTTTGGTCGGCACATCTGGTCCCTCGGGTCACATGTGATCGTTCGGTTCCCTCATTGTTTGTTGTGGTCGTGCGGAGGCACCGTCTCGAGTCGGTCTCTCCTTCGTCCTGTCTTGTGGTCGGGCGGGGACGGGACGGGACGAAGGAACGGCAAGGTCTTGCTGAGTCCGGCAGGCGAGGGACCAGCCATGCCATGCCTCCTAACCTTCTGCAACGGTGCAAGAACTCGCAGGGCGCAGAAGCTCCGGGCCAGGGTGAGGGGTGATGATGACATACCCAACACTTCCACCAAATGTTACAGGGCGGCAAGCCAACGAACACAGGAGAAAGAGAACTGAAAATTATGTTCACTGCCCCTAAGATGTCGTTTATTGAAATTTTGGTAGACTAGCGCGAGCGCTCCTGTCCGCGCCACTGCCCGCTTCTTCCTCCTTCCTCGTCCGTAACAATATTACCCAGATATGTTTCAGTTGAGCAACACCTCTTATAAAGGATTCCTCTTAAGAGACTGGCCCACAGCATCACGCTTACCTGCAGCATTTCGGGTTACCTAAACGTTCCGGCAGTACGTTCTCACTTATATAGCATTGCTAAATATTATTCGATAGCAGAGATTCTCACTGTGCTGAAAAGCAGGCTTAATTGGTGTTGTACACACGTAGAGGGGTTCTTTTCTGCTGGAAAAAGCCCTCTGTAAGCTCTCATTGTTGCTACACATATTAATCAGCAGATATCTTCCACGGTTATTCGCTGGGACATATTTTTCACTCTCCACTCTGTCACTGCCATAGTGGACAGCTTTGAAAATTGTGGGATGGTGGGCCTTGAACTCCGTACGTTTCATCTATGCAGACAACGTGGGCTGCGTGTGTGCACCTGCTGCAGATAAATGCAACGATGCTGTTGAAGCACCTATAACATAAGCGCAACATAACCACAAATGCAATAAATGAAACACGAAGTATAAGGCTCTAACCGATTGTAAGGAAATCTACTTATTTACTGCATTGGTTGTCTTCGACGATTATGGTTCTCGCCCTTACGCTATTGTATTTGGCGTCTCGCTGCCGACGTAGTTACAGAGTCTAAGTGTGGTAGGAAAATTGAAGGCGCTAAAAAATGACGAGTTTAACGTAGTTAGGCCAAAGGCTAATGATGCGCACTATAACACTGCGGTTTTCACTTCGCTTGTGGTTACGCGTAACACGTAATTTTCAGGCAACTCTATTATGCCACTTAATTTTGAACCATCAACCTACATAATAATGAACGGCCACTTAAATTAACCAAGCCTGGCGAACATGCCTGAATAGCCCAGGAGTATTTATTATTAATAATCAATCAAATAACCTTTATTTAATATGCGCTGGAACAACCGTATAATCTTCGTGCTGCAGCAGAAATTAAAAAAAAACACGCAAGATTTCCACACACAGATAGCACACAAAACAAGAAACAAACACATGAAATGAAATAGAGACAAAAAGAAATGAAGGGAAAGAAATCAGTGAGTGCCACGTTTTGTATACATGGCGGGAGAAGTGTAGAGCACATCACGAAAAAAACAACAACGATAGATAAAGAAAAAAACAAATACCTGTCATTGACTATAGAAAATATAGAAATATACATAAAATAAACAACCATTCCAGGCTCAACAAGTGCGTGATACGTGAAATGCAGGCTAGATATACAGGGAAATACAATAATGAAATAGAAGTCGACGTGTGAGAGTATGATTCGAATATAATGTTTAAAGTTAAAATATAAGCAAGAAAGGGACAAAAAGCAGGTAAAATAACACAAGATTGAACAGGAGAAAAAGAAAAAGTAAAGTAATTTATCATTTAGCCTAGAAAGTGGAAGTCATATGTGATAAAGTACTGTTTAGAATACGACGCTACGAACATCCCATATAAATGAAGAGAGATAGTTTAGGAAGATGTCAAGGTGAAGACAAAAAAAAGTTAAACAACCCTGCATTCTGTCCAGAGGAGAATGGGAATGAAGAAACGGATAAACTAGAAACAGCCCAGTGGAAAAAAACTACAGAAAATTTTCTGATGTTACGACAGAATTTTTGTGCGGTTGGAAACCTGTTGTAAAAACAGAACCTTCTGTAGTAACATAAGAAATTTCTGTAGTTACAACAGAAAAGTGCTAGAGAACTACAGACAACAGAGATATACTACAGGAAAACTGCAGAACTACAGAAAAATTTGATGGTTACGACAGAACTACAGGATATTTTGTCGTATTTTTGACACAGTTCTGTAGTTTTTTTTCGACTGGGAGTGTGAATTACCTCTTGCTCTTTCGCGGAACGCGCAGTAGGATGTACTCTAAGAACTGACGGTATATAATCTGGCCATGAAGGAGTTTGTACAGAAAAATAATATTGTCACGCCACTGACGACGAGGAAGGATTGTGCTGGTCTGGGAGAAGAAGAGGAGAAAGCGTTGGTGCCTTGAGGCTAGTAGGCTTCATCTTATCCCACTGCTATATCACTGTAAATAAACACCCCTTTGCAATTTCGCCGTAACAACTTGGTGGAAGGTGCTCCGCTCGATCCCTAAGTACGGCGCAGCAAGACCAACTGGAGTTCCGACGTAGTCGCTGCCTTGCTGGACTGCTACCGCTTCCAACCATCATGGACCACACCGATTCTAACCGTGCCAGCCGTGACGCTGCAAGTCAGGCTGGTGAAAGGCCTGCCCCCTCCAGCTCTATTCCCTGCCAGCCTTACCGGGAACCACGACCGTTTGCAGGAAAAGAAGCTGAGGACGTTGAGAAGTGGCTACTTAATTATGAACGAGTTAGTCGGTACAACCGGTGGGACCCTATCACTATGCTCACACATGTCGTTTTCTTTCTAACTCACACGGCTATGACCTGGTTCGAGAATAACAAGGACAATTTGACAACTTGGGAACGGTTTGCCACCGAGATAAAACAGCGTTTTGGTGACTCTGTACCGAGCAAAAAGCGGGGTGAGCAGACCCTTGCTGAAAGAGCTCAATTGCCGGATGAAACTTGTACCACTTATACAGAAGAGATGCTAAGATTGCGCAAATGTGTGAATTCCAACATGTCCGAAGAAGACAGAGTCGGCCACATTTTGAAGGGTATCGCGGCTGACGTGTACAACTTTGTAATCGCCAAATACACCCTTGAAACCCTCTCCGATGTTATTAAACACATCCGCGCTTTTCAAGCTCTCAAAACGCGTCGTATTGCTCCAAAATTTTGCGGCTGGCCAACGTGCCTACCATGGCCAGCCTTGATGACCATACCCAACTAGATCTTCCGTCGACGATCCGGCAAATCGTGCGGGAAGAACTCCTGCGACTCAACCCACTTCCCCTGCACGAATCTGCTGAGGTCTCTGTCCAGAGGGTGTCTAGACGGCCGGCTTCACCACCACAAGCGATTACAATGCAGCCTTTCGCACAAGATACTGAAGTTGCAGCTTCTGTTGAATATACTCCTATGCGTTTCGCCAACCGGAATGCGTCGATGCCTGACGCCCTAAGGTATGACGTCGCCTCAAGTGCACATAGATATTCCATTCGATCTATCAGGATTCTTGAGCAGTATGAGAATTCAGCCAGACCTACGACGCGCCCAGCTGTTCCTTGCTCTTATCCACAACAGCATTTTCTACCTTCCCCGCCGATATGCTACCGCTGCAGCATCGAAGGTCACATAGCCAGGTACTGCCACAGTAGGTTACCACCTCGCTATAACCGTCCGGCGCTTCTAACAGTACCCTACAATCCGCAATACAGTCCCGTTTTTCAGCAATCAAATACTCAGCGTGGGTATTACCGCAACATTCATAACGAAATTCTCCGCGACCACTCCCCTGCAACTGACAGAAGTGTTACTCCTCCACCCGCCTTCCGTGCGCGTCGTTCTCCATCACCGCGGCGGCGCTCCATGTCGCCTCAGCAGGAAAACTAACCAGCGCGACCAATGGGGGTGAGGCCGCTGGAAATGTGCTGTGTGCCAACATCCCTCCAACTATAATGCTCAAAAACTAAATACGTGTGTTCATTGATGGTGTGTGTACATTAGCATTGCTGGATACGGGTGCGACTGTGTCTGTGATGAGTAATCAGTTTAGGCGCTTGTTGGGACGCAAAGTGATGTTTGAATATGACCGTGCTTCAACGTTTTGTGGTGTGAGTGCAGAGGCGTTGCATCCACTGGGTGTATGTAGTGCGCAAGTGTCTGTGGGTGGTGCAACTTCTCAAGCCGAATTCGCAGTCTCACCCCACTCTACGCATGACATCATTTTAGGAATGGACTTCTTGAAGTTTTGTGGCGCTACCGTGGACTGCCAAAGTCAAGAGATTCAGTTTAACGGCTCGCATCTGTCGACTCTTTTTGAAAGCGGTCGTAATGATGAAACAGTTTTTAGTATTACCGAAGACACAGTAGTTCCACCTTCGTCTGCCATGTTCGTCCCCATGTCCGCTCCACTTCTTGACCAGGTTTCATTTCAGGCCGTGGTGCACCCAGTTCACTCAGCATGCCTGAAGAAAAATGTTATTATCCCTCACTGTATCATCTCCGTGCATCACCGTAGTGCCTTGTTATGGACAATCAATCCATCGTCCGAGCCCGCAGTTTTACCAACGGGACTGAAGCTTGCCTCCTGTGGACCCGATGCGCCCCACGTCGTTGCTTTGGTCACAGATGCTACGAGTGCTACCGTACTTCTTCCTGCTGATGAAACCAATCTTCCGCATGATCAGCGCCGATCTCAGCTCACCTCAACGCCGTACGCTTGTAGACATTCTTCTACCCTCTTCGCCTATGTTTTACTTTTCTCAAACCGATGGACCGACCTCTCGCCCTGCACATCGGACCCATCATACTATCGACACTGGTTCGGCTGATCCCATTCGTCAAAAGCAATATCGCTTGTCCCCATCTGAGCGCAAAGTCATTCATGAGCTAGTAGAGAACGTGCTATGGAAGAAGGTGATACAGGAGTCATCTAGCCACTGGGCTGCCCCTGTTATTCTTGTACGCAAGAAAGACGGTTCGTGGCGATTCTGCGTCGATTATCGGCGTCTAACTTCTGTTACGAAAAAGGGCGTCTATCCTCATTCTCGCATAGACGATGCCCTCGACTGCCTCTCTGGTGCGTCCTATTTTTCTTGTCTTGATCTCAGGTCTGGCTACTTGCAAATTCTAATCGGCCCTGCGGATAAGAAAAAAACAGCCTTCCTAACGCCAGATGGCCTTTATAAGTTTAACGTTATGCCATTCGGGCTGTGTAATGCGCCAGCCACATTTGAACGCTTTATGAACACAGTTTTGAGCGGCTTAAAATGGGACATTCGTCTTTGCTATCTGGACGATGTCGTCATATTTGGGAAATCCTCCCAAGAACACCATGACCGTCTAGTACGCGTCTTGAATTGTCTGCACAACGCCGCCCTAATTCTAAACCCGAAAAAGTGCCGCTTTGGAGAGCGACAAGCGCTGGTGCTAGGACACCTTGTCAATAGTGATGGTGTAATGCCGGATCCCCAGAAAACTGCCGCTGTTGAGTCTTTCAAACCCCCGGAGACAGTGAAGGAGTTGCGCAGTTTTCTAGGGTTGTGTTCGTATTCTAGACGCTTTATACATCACTTTACTGACGTCGCTTACCCAGTGACGTGCCTTCTCAACAAAAACCACTTTTGACTGGACACTAGACTGCGACGCGTCATTTCGTCAACTGAAGTTTCTTTTAATATCGAAACCCATCCTACGTCACTTCGATCCTGCTGCAGTGACAGACATTCCCACGGACGCTAGTGGAATCGGTCTCGGGGCAGTCCTTGTCCAACGGCACGATGAACGAGAGCATGTAATCGCGTAAGCAAGTCATACCCTCAGCAAGCCGGAGCGAAACTACACAGTCACCGAACAGGAATGCCTGGCTGTAGTTTTCGCTGTGCAGCGTTTCCGTTCATATTTGTACGGACGGTCGTTTACAATCGTAACTGACCATCATTCACTCTGTTGGCTGCGGAACCTTCGAGACCCATGTGGTCGCCACGCACGCTGGGCCCTCCGGTTACAGGAATATGACTTTGCCGTGGTGTACAAAAGCGGGAGGCGTCATGCAGACGCAGATTGTCTTTCTATGATGCCAGTGGCCACGACTGGACATGACAGTGATGATTTCGACAATTATATATCGACCCTCGAGCCAGCGTTTCCCGACTCGAATGTTTTCAAAACGGAACAGCAATATGATAGCAGTCTGCAGCCTCTCTTTGCCGCCGCCCAAGCCAGCGTACCTACAAGCCGTTTTTGTGTGCTTGATGGCCTCCTATGGAAAAATTCTTATTCGCCTGTCGGCCAGCGATACCTACTTGTAGTTCTCAAGACGCCGTGCATGGACGTATTGCGTGTTATGCATGATGATGCAACTTCTGGGCATTTGGGATCAGTTCGAACACTCCACTGTGCTCAAGAACGATTTTACTGGCCCAAAATGGGCTCGATGATTTAACAATACGTTGCTAGTTGCAAGCAATGTCAACGCCACAAACGTCCAACTGCAACTCCATCTGGCTTGCTGCACCCAGTGAAGACCCCGACAGCTCCGTTTGATCAAGTAGGCATTGACCTCGTAGGTTCGTTTCCGAAGTCCGTGGATGGAAATCGCTGGATAGTAATCTGCGTGCACTATCTCGCACGTTACTGTGAAACCGCCGCTCTTGCATCTGCTACGGCGCATCAGGTGTCGCTTTTCTTGCTGCACTCAGTCATACGACACGGCCCGCCACGAATTGTCATCACTGATCAGGGCCGGCAGTTCATTGCTGATGTTGTTGAAGAGCTCATGCATTTATGCGCCATAACTTTCCGACACTCGACGCCATACCATCCCCTGACAAACGGCTTGACTGAGCACGTCAACAGAACGCTTATCAACATGCTAGCCATGTATTTGGACGCAGGGTATAAGAACTGGTACACCATACTACCCTTTATCACGTATGTGTTTAATACCGCCACGTATGAGATGACTGGGTACAGTCTATTTTTCCTGCTCTATGCCAGACCGCCACGCTATTCCCTGGATACTATCCTGCCCTTCACAAGCCGTGAAGACCCCTGCCTGGCTGAGACCCTCTGTCTCGCCGAAGAAGCTCGGAGAATCGTCCGATTACGGTCTGGTGCTTCACAAGAACGTTCTAAAGTGCGTTACGATGCCAGTCACAGGCGGGTCACGTACTCTGTAGGTGATTTAGTCTGGCTGTGGCGTCCAATTCGGCGCCGTGGCCAACATCAAAAGCTCTTGGCCCACTATGACGGCCCATATGTGGTTATCAAACGCATCAGCGATTAACCTTATGCAATAGCCCGCCTGACAGCATCGGATCATCGGTCTGCCAAAACCGAACTATGTCATGTTGCCCGCTTGAAGCCGTGTCAGCTTCGCACGAGTCACGAACACACCCAGAGGGCGCAGGCTGAGTAAGGGGGGAAATGTCACGCCACTGATGACGAGGAAAGATTGTGCTGGTCTGGGAGAAGAAAAGGAGAAAGCGTTGGTGCCAGGGGGCTAGTAGGCTTCACTTTATCCCACTGCTATATCACTGTAAATAAACACCCCTTTGCTATTTCACCGTAACAATATCTACCCTGACACGACTGCAGTTAAGAGAAGGAAGATTCAAGGGGTACTCCTGGTGGATCGAGAGGAGGATGTTGCGCAAAAAACCGATATTGAAATGTCCACAAATATTATTGCTGTATTCTGTCAACCTCGTCTCAGATCGACTTGCAAGTGCCCTTCCAAGTCACCGACGCTTACTCCAAAAGCAGCAAGCATATGGACAGTACAGCTTTAAGAATGGAAGTGGAGTACGAAACTCTCTCGGAAGTGTGCATACGAATTCGAGTGTGCGCATAGCCCGCTGAGCAATGCGGTTAGTATGAGAGGAGAAGCTGAGGGGGCGGACAAAAAGTACACAGAGGTCTGTAATTACATAAACCCTGTTCAAAATCACAGAATTTTCTCAGAATAATGGTAGAGAAAGCTGTACATTTTTACGAGTAAAAAGACAACCCTAGTTTTGCGTGAATTGAGGTTAAGTCTACTCCTCGCTCACCAGTCAGAGATAGTAGATATGTCCTATTGCAACAATAAGCAATCTTGAAAAGAATGTATGTCCTTGAATATTTTTATATCATGAGCATAAAGAAGAAACGAGGAGTTCTTTTTATCACGGAGGAAACGTCATTAATTAGAACAGAGAAGAGAAGCGGGCCTAATACCATACCTTGAGGAACTCCACTGGCTGCAGGATAAATGAAGGAGGTCTGTCCATTGACACTGACAAAGCAGGAGCAATCAAAGAGATAGTTATGTATGAGGGCTACGATTGAGACTTCGTCGCCAGAGAGTAGAAGGTTCTAAAGAAGTATTGAGTGAGTAACAACGTCGAACGCTTCGCTCAAATCACTACACACAGTGTCAACATGACCTCTCTGAAGGACTGATGCAGAGGCATACGTCATAAACGTGACTAGGTTGGTTTAAGTAGAGAAACCCTTTATGACGCCCTGTTTATTCCGTATGATGGCACGTATGAGTTGGAAATAAAGTACGTTGTGCAAAGCTAATTCGAAAAGCTTAGAGGCTGCACATAGAAGAGAACTCCAACGATAATTAGAAACAGGAGATTTGTTTCCTGACTTGAAGACAGGAAACACGCGTGCTATTTTCCATATGCTAGGAAAGGTAGCATTTTTCAAACAGTTAATAAATATAGTAGTCAATGCTGGTATAAAGATATAACCGAAGGCTTTTATTATGGCGGCTGGAATGCCATTCAGTCCAGGAGACAATAATGGTCTCAGATGCTTAGAACTCGCAGTTATCAACTTCTCGTCAAACAGAATGGAATTAAATGGTGATCCAGATGGGAGGCAAACGGAATCACAATGTCGATGTTCGTAAACGGAGGAAAAATGTTGGGCAAAGCTATCGACAACATCCCGAATGTCCTATTCCTGAGAGTCAACTAAGTTGATACTCGAATGCGATTTATTGGAACGCTTACGAACGTATCGCCAGAACTGACTAGGATGATTTGAGGCACTCCTCTGTAAAGATTCAAGATAACAGTCGAGGTCCCGCTTCTATAAGCATTTGTAAAGAGAACGCAAGCAGCCGAACTCATCTGCTCAGTTGTCGAACCAATATCATTTCGCTTTACGATGGGCCCGTTCCATAAGTTTTAATGCTTGGAGACCAGAAAGAAAACTTCCTATGAGTATGAGTATGCGAAAGTATGTATTGACGCATACCATAATGGTCTATTTCAGTGAAGCGACTGACTTGTCCGTTGGCATCACTAATGTCATTTAAAAAGGACCACTCGACGGAAGAGAAAAGATTGAAGAGAATGGCATAGTAACCACGTGCATACGCAAAACAGGGCGAACTCTCCGCCCGATCTGAATTAGTAGAAGATGAGGCAGAGACAGAAGTAGTAGCTGGAAGTGGAGGGTGAAATTTGTCTCAACGAGCCAGCGGTATGTCGGAACTCGAGCCTCTAACACTTTCAAAATTTGATAGACATCAAAATATTACCACTGCAGTTTCCAATCTATAGTTTCCAATCAATATCAATATGCAAAGTAATAAAGGCTTTAATATAAGTAACATGTTACATTTACTTAAGATACATTGATTGTTGTGTGAAGAAGCAAATGAGCTCCGGTTGACACCTGGAATAATAAAATTACTTAAAATGAGTATTTTGTGTTTGCAATGAGAAGTTATAGCATGTTCGATTGAGAGCAAAACATCATCGTGGGCTGGAGGAGGAAGATTAGGAGGAAAGTAGAAAATGCCAGTAAGTGTTTTTCATATCAGTTTAAAGTGAGCTCAAGCCGCGCACATTATTCAACATTTTTCATATCGCAATGTCGAACACACTGCCGAGAATAATAATAACAATAACCGTTGATTTCAAGTGTGATGGGAGGGCGGCGAAAACAGAGCTGCTCGATAGCAGATTGACCAGCCCACAGCCCCTGTTACTAATTTTTGCAAAATCATGACCGCATCATATAAAAAAATATCTACAAAAAAAATTATAACAGCGGACGAAATGTAACAAACGTCATTTTGACAATGTCTCGGTCAAAATGAAACGAAAGGTATACGAATTCTAAGACTACAAGAGAGAATGAGGTAAAAAGAAAAGCTGTATTCAAAATTATGCACTTTGCATTAGGTGAAGATTCCGGTTTGAGAAAAAAACGTAAGGCCAAGTCTTCTGAGTTGTAGGCATTCAAAAGAGATGATAAAATAAAACATATACGCTGTGGTATGACATTAAGACGATGGGTATGAACTACCCAGCTTACTGCATACCTAGGTTGGTAACATGGTTGATTTTTTGCTGTTTGCTGCTTTGCAAGAGTTCGTAGACAGTTTAAATTTTTATTTATATCTTGTTTGTACATTGCTCTCAGTTGGTATTTACATGAGCTATGTATATGAATTATTCTCGCAGTGTAAAAGTGCTGTGCAGTGTGTGATGTGTCTGGTACTTTGTAAATATGGCGAAGTATTTTTTTTTTCAGATGAATGCGTTGCAGGCTAGAGAAAGAACTCCCCCATACTAGTTGTCAGTAATTGAGATGAGACTGGAAAAGCGAGTTGTACAAAAGCGATTTTGTTCGCATCGGTAGTTGATGTTTCATTCGACATATCAAGCCGGTGATGGATGTCAGCTTTGTCGTCAAGTAGATTATGTGGGTCGTGGTGGGTTCTATTGCTATCTCGAAACTGCTTCCTGAGTTAACTACAGCCAATTCGGAGTCTTATCGGAATATATCAAAACTAGTTTGCTACCAGTTCTATCCTGACCAATCACACACGTTTTTGTCAGTTTTATCAAGCCATTTGAATGTTTTCACAACGAATAAGCTGTTCTGTTAATAATAATTCTCTTATTACACTGTCATGGCGTCTCTTACAGTCTGAATTGCTTTGGGACATTAAACTTCATTACCAACCATTATACTATTATGCCAATTTTAAAATATTAATAAAAAAAGAATTTTATAGGGGCTTGAAGACACAAGCTGGCTCTTTTTCGCAACACGGCACCTAAATCAAACTATCATATAAAAATGTAGCAAGAACAAAGCACACATGTTTTTACCAGGGTTCATGAGCTCGTAGTTGACGTTCCGAAAGAGGCCGTCACGGTGCTTCAAAGCTGCATTGTTCGCTGTTATGCCAGCCTAATATTACGCTCTGAACTCGAATTGATTTCATACTATCACAGCTAATAACGTTTTTCTGACACAACATGCGATGCAGCCTCGAGGCGCAGGGCTTTAATGTGGTGGAGGCAGACCGGTAGCCGATGCCGCCGAAGCACGTAATGTCGGAGATCACCCTTTACTGACACGTGTGTTCGCTCCAGGCCCCTTGTCGGGAATATTCGCACCATGGAGCGCTACCAGCTTCTAGCGACACACCATACTAATAAGTAGAGCAGTGTCTCCGGAGAAATTTAACTGACAAAGGGCGGTGAAACCTTCAGCGAAAACCTAACAGTGCGTAGGCTGATGAGAATAAAATGTAATAGGTACTTTACTCACTTGAGTACACGTGGTAAGTTTCGCATTATGTTCACTTACGGCTGTAAAACTGTTCGACCTGCGAACTTCAATAAAATATGCAAGAAAGCTTTACAGACGTATTTTCAGACATCAGTATGCGAACAACATTAAAGAAATTAAGCAGTTCTATGGTCAACAGACGTCAAGGCGGCGAAACCAGTCAAAAGTGTCAGCCTTATTATTAGACACTTTAGGGATTGATTAACGGACATCGAAGATTTCAAAAACAACGAATTTTCTAATTTACTCAATTGCGCCCAGATACTGTCGCACTGTCAGAAAGATACATCGGAGACGCGTTACAACTTGAAGGAGAGCGACTTTTTGGGTCTGTGGCACTGCATCAGTTTTTACTTGTAGTTTATAGTAGTTGCATACCAAACAAAGTTTTGTGCTTTAGAACCATCGGTGGCATCATGACATAAGACTATACGTTCCGGTAAGCCCCAGATACTGACTGATGGGCATTACAAAATATTTGACACACACCTTTCCTCATATCTAACCTCGAACACTCCTGTTGATTACCTTCGCGGAAACCTTTGTTCTACTTCATTAGTTATGCTGCGTTGTCGTAGATTACTTCCACCAATGAGTTCTCTGCAAAATTGAAAATGGCGGCAATTGAAATAATTGTAATTTTTGTTTCGGGAAAACTCATGGGAGTTTTCTTTTCACCCTGTTGTACTCCTAAGGTTTTTGTAAAATAGGAATACTTGAAATGAAACACCAGTATAGCAACAGCTTTATTAACATTAAAATATTGCTCACTTCACAGACATTTTACATGTACAACCAACTCCATTTCTCCAAACACATCGTAACCGGACAGCTACGATTTTTCTTCTTTACGATGTCAACGAACTTTCTTTGAGTGCTGTCAGCTATGTCTGGAAGTCTAGCAAAATGTGTGAACTAGACGGAAAGAAAGGTCATGTAATGACAGTTGCTGTGCTTTTTATGAGGCATTTGCTACACAGCTTCAGAATCACAGTAACATGAAAAGGCGAAGAGAAATCGAATCCTTTCCTAACAAAAGCTGCTGCACGTACAGTAGACTTCGTAATCGGGCCCAAACATTGACACATATTACATGTCTGCAAATCGAGTGCTAGTGAAAATACGCATACAGTTTACATTACAATACTTGTTTGTGCAACTCTACCAGTGCGTGTCCAAGGTGTGCATGCGTTCTTACAGGAGGAGTGCAAAGTGCGAAGCTGAGCATGGTTTGATTTGTGATCTATTTTTGACGAATAATAGTTTCTGAAGTTGATTATGCTCAGAGGGTTTGACCCCTTGCGTTTATTTATAATATGTTTAGGTAGTTTTATTCCAGATTTGATTGCGGCTACGGCGGTCGGGATCAACCTACCCGTGTCGCTTAAGAAAACATGAGAACAATACGATATGCCTAAAGATGTCATGTAGCAACCTCCCGGCCAGATGCTTACATCACAGCGCAATTACGGCAGAATGTGACGCATTCCAGCCATAATATTGCACTGGCCTCTCAGGCACAATCATCGTATATACAACAAAATGCGGCCGCACAATGCTTTCACTAAAAAGCTAACGTGAGCATCCACTATGATTTTTTACATGATCGAGGCACTCTCCTTGCGTGTCGCATCATTGTTCCATATAATCAACAATTAGCACTAAGCAGCTAAGTCACTAAACTTTTAGAAATTCGCCAGGGAAGAAGCTGCAAGAATCAAATTTTATCCTCTATCCTTTTTTTGTGTATCGGCATCTATGACAACCACATTTCCGTGGTTTGTTTCTGCACCAGGCAGTGTTTCTTTAGCAGTTTCGCATTTAAGGGCGCAATATGGTTTTTTGAAAGGATTGCGTTTATTATTAGATCACCACTGTGCAACAGAAAAAGTATGGCTGTACATGCAAAAAAAATTTAATGAGTACAATTACATCGTTACTTTTTCCAGTCTGGAAATGTAGTGCAGTTAAACTCCGTTTTTGACCTATACAGGCTTTACTATATACTCCCAAAGCGATTACAAATTGGCATGCCATTAACCTCATTCGGATAGTTAGTGGAGTACGCTGCTCGTGAAGAGAGTGCTGCAGCCCGCGTTGCGTCTACGGCACCATCTCTGGTGCTTGGTGTTGCTACTCCAAAACGATCGCCTCTACTTGCAACCTGTCGCAGCACTTAAAAGTGATACATGGGCAACAACTCGTGTAGAGTGCCGTGAATGCAGAAGCCGCAATGTGAATCAATTAAAAGCTGACCGCATGGTTAACCTCCGCCTTATGGGACGGGGACGCTTCGAACGAGCCGTGCAGCGGGTCAACCGGCCAGCAATCAACTCTCCCAAAAAGATGAGGATACTGGCGGCGATGAAAAATGCGTACAAGTAGAATACAGAGGCCATGTCGCTCAGCTTCAGGTCCTCGGCTTGCTCAGCGATGCGGCAGCGGTCCATGGGAGGTACAGAGACCACGTATTCCCGGAGCACAATGCCGCCTTCCCGTACAGCGGTCATCCTGAGAGAAAAAAAAAACTCTAAGAGCGGTGCAGCACTTGTACTGAAGAAATGCGAAAGGCTGAAAGTTGCTCCTGCGGTTGCGATGTTAGATTTGTGTCGGCGTTTCTTTAGTGCTGCTGCACTCCTAACCCCTGTCTCACAAAAACCAGTTATCTGAAGCATATTTGACCTTTCACCTTTCCTGGGAATAGTGACACGGGGAGGAAAAACACAGCCCCGTGACGCAACAGGCCTACACGTGTTTTCGGTCTGGTATAACTCGTGCTATGGTCTTTCCAGTTGTGATGTATGGATGCGAGAGTTGGACTGTGACAAAGGCTAAACACTGAAGAATTGACGCGTTTGAATTGTGGTTCTGGCGAGACTCTTGACAGTGCCTTGGACTGCCAGAAGATCAAATCAGTCGATATTGTCAACTATAAATCCTAACTGCTCATTGGAGGGTCAAATTCTAAAGTTAAAGCTCAGCTACTTTGGTCATCTGATGAGAAGAGAGGAGTCGCTGGAGAAAGATTTGATGTTGGGAAAAGTTGAGGGTCTCCGGAGAAGGGGTAGGCAGCGAACGCGATGGTTAGATAGCATCCTCCAGGCGCTGCAGATGAAGTTATGTGATGTTAGGAAGATAGTGAGAGACCGGAAAGCGTGGCGTGACATGTTCCATAGGGACACGAAGAGTCGGACACGACTGAACAACTGAACGGAACTGAACGGACTGAATAGAGGAGACGAAAGGTTGCGACGCTGGGGTAACGCTACACATGTGCACCTGTTTAGAGGCGAGGCGAAAAGGCGTCTGCTCGAAAAATGCCGCGCTGGACAGAGGTGGCTCACCCCGCTTTGCATGCTAGGCAGTCTTTAATAATTTATATCATTGCTCGCTTCAAGGACTGCATGAAGGGGAACCGGAGCCATCCAAGTTGTCTGATGAAGACTATCGTCGCGTATTAAGACAGACAAAATACCGGACAAGACGACAGCCGCAGTAAGATTCAACTGAGGACGATGTCTTGGCTAAAAAAAAAAGAAGCATGTGGACACACAGAGGCAGCATGTACAGAACGAAGTCAGCAAGAAACCGATAAGGGCAATAGAATAGTGTTAGAGAGCCTGTATTTCAAAACTGTGCTCTTGTGGAGCACGTTAAGGACACGTCAAACTTCTTCACTGACCCCGAAATTATGTTTGCCAAACGATAGTACAATGCCTGATATGTAACCAGCCCCATCGCAAATAAAAGCATTACTTTAAAAAGATCATATCTGTGAAGCACATGCAATGTGTGGTCTGGACACCATAGCCATCTGATAAACAAAGAAAAATAACGTTTAATAATTGAGACACAGCAAACACAATCCTGTCAAAGTACCCTGCTGCTGTACGATACTACATGATTAACCGAGTTTAACCGTCTGTATTGTTTTATTTTCCTCTCTGTCACGCCGTCTTGTTTATTCATTCGACGCTATGCTCGCGGACCCCGCCCGCTCTTTGCGCAGGTGTATTTACCTGCGTTAAACGAAGGAGTAGCGCAGTAGGAACATGACGATGATTGACAATTATTCAGATCACAACGCGAGTGTTTTGCAGTTGAAACTTGATGAAGACGAGAATGCTTACTGGACAGCGGTAGAGTGTGTTACAATTTTAAACGAGGCCCGGTAGTATAGCACTCTCGTGCGTGGGCCAGTGAAGCTCATCTGTTCTTCCTGGTGCATGTTCGAAACGCAGTCGCGACAGTCGTTTTTTGTAAGCCTAAGTCAGTAATGAAAGGTTATGTCCACAAATGTTGGTGACGTCACTAATGAGGCAAAATATGCATTCGACTTAAAAGAAAGTAGGCGTCGTGTTTTCTCAAAGCGCATAACAAAGAAGAAAGCAAGGTAAGCAGTTTTTTTTTCAAAGGTTGCCAGATCTCACTCACTTCTGAGGCGCGGACATGCACATGTGAATTAATCATATTCTATAAAGGTGGGTGTGCCTGAGGGGCAAATAACAAAATTCGAGCATATGTTCTACGTCCTGTTGCCGTTTCATATGCTTAAATCCCACCCTTCGCTGTATTAAGGAAGTAATTGATCCTTAGCATGCACTCAAGCGGGCTCAAATGGCTTTAAAACAAAGCTACGCAGTTTCTGCAAAACATCGCACTACATAAAGGACTCGCACTGGTTTGGGTTTCGAACCCGGGATGACACCTGGCCGGGACAGCCACTGAACAGTTGGCATTATCTGGATTGTTCGCTTGGTAAGGCAAGAGTGGATTGATCAGCACTTCAAAATTGGCATAGCGTTGTCAAATGTTTACGCGAAACCTCTAATGTGATTACTTCTAATACGGCAGCAATTACTCCTTAGCACCGATTTATACGTAGCCAAAAGGCTGCAATGAAAAGCTATGAAGTTTGCACACAACCTTTGTAGGTGCTATTAAGTAATGACCCCCGCATTACAATTCTGCACCGTGGGATATTTTCTGAAATATTAGCACAATTCGCATCCCGAGTAATTTGTGATCCCGACCCGGTTTGCCTGCTTAGCGCAGTGACTACGTCAAAGAGGAGGTCGTCCCATCTGCGAACCCCGGAAAAGGAAAAAATGTTTCTCTTCGGGGAAGAGAGAGAAGATTCGAAAGAAGAATACAGAGAGATACCCAGAAAGAGTTTTCAATCGCGTACTATGTATTTGGGAGATGAAAGAAGGTCTAAAAAGAGAAGGTAAACAAAAAAATGAGGCTACGAACATGGACCGCAGGCAAAGTCACACTACATAACATCCCCAGGAATCGGAAAATGCGCCAGCCTTCTGTGAGGGCCCCCGGCTCCGCCGGATACAGTATAGAACAACCCCTGCAGCCAGCGCCGAACACAAGGAATTCACGCAACATTAATAGGCACAGTCTGCTTAACGCCCGGTGTTTTTAGGACTGGTGAGGCTGGATCAGCCACTGGGCCAGCTATTCAAGATCTTCAAAGACTGGGCTGAATGTCAATAGCACTTTCAGTCCACTTTTGCTTCTGATGTGTTAATGCCGGACAGCAGACATACATTGCGTGTAAGTGACCTTCAGGGTTATGAGAATCGGCTGCCCTGGGACGCTGAGTGATCCGGACATTGACATGGATCCTAAATAAGCCTAGACCTTAGGCCATCACGTGCGCTCTACCTGCCACGTCATTCAGGATGTGAACGGCTTATGCAGAGTTGCTAAAGCCGTTGCCCGTCTCGTCTTCCATCCGTATTTTGGACCGAGGCGCTGTGACCACTCGTCTAGGGACAGTGGATGTGCGGTAAGTGCTTCGGCAATGCGGATGTGCACGAAATCGGAAAGGATAGCCAAGGCATGTTTCTTATAACAATCCCGTTTGCCCTCATGCCGAACTGCAATCGTTACAGCATCATGTAGAGAGCAAGGATATTTCTTAGAAGTAGCTGCTAGAACAAGCTATCAATTATGACGGTCATTGTACCTTTTGACTAATATAGCTGGGGTAAGGACATCGGTGAACTTTGGTGAGGGCATATTTGTCCGTTGAGTTCTGTCCCCTGATATTACCCATATACTCTTGAGGCGGGGACAGCTTTTCCAGACAGATTCAAAAGAAACACGACAAACGGCGTACGCGTGGAAAGTTGAGCGGCAGTTGTCGCTGCTTATTTTCTCAGGACCTTAAGGTGCTCGTTGAGAACTTGCTCACGCTGCGCCTGTGCCCACTATTCATGCATTTTTGCTATGGGCCTGCTTTTAGACGAAAAGTCTAGCAGTGTACCGGAATTTTTTACCTTCCACGTACGCCGGAGTGGAGTTACCCTGAAAAACTACTTGGGCTCTTCATCTAGGTGTTTGAAATCTATTTTCCGTGGTATGGTACTCTTTAACAGACAAGCCCAATGCTCTGATAAGGGATTGGAGATAGCCTGGAAAATACTGCATCGATGCGTGAACTGTAAAGCAGCAGAAACACAAATCAAAGATTTCTCATGCTCCCCATCAGAAAGCAAGATTCATCTCTTTCTTCTGTTGCCCGTCGATTCTAAATGGTAACGTCACAAGCAGAGACGGTATCCACTATTCCTGCTCTCAAACTGAAGAATAATGGTCGCAGACTTATAATTGTGTTCGCCGCTTGCTGCGCGCTTCTTTCTCCTGTTTCTTTATCGCGCAAGCCAAGTCCCTGCTCCAAAACCGTTCTGTGTGCTGAGCCGTTCCTATAACATTCCGGTCGATATCATGATTTGCGCCAAGAATAGAAGAGGAAGAGGAATTTGGCTTGCTGAAGCTAGAAAGCCGGGCAGGAGATTGAAAAATCTCTAAGAGGGAACGAAAGGAGTGTGAGGCGGCAAAAGCGGTTCATTGATGTGGCTATGAATGCGGTAATAAATACTCTTTTTCAAGAATATTTAGACGCCTGCTCACATTAACTGAGTAAAAATATTTTCGACTGGAAGATGGACTGTCTCCTTTTAAGGGTATGTCCCAATTGCATTCATGGTTCATGTTTCATGGCTACCATTGCGAATCCTCGTTCGCATTCTTTATGATAGCCGATCGCTAATCAGCTGTCTTCTATTTGTACGTCTATTATCTCGCACATACTCATAAGCACACAGTTGTAGTCTACAACATAATGAGAAATACTACACGCAATAGATATATATCCACACTCTACCCAAGCCACGCGTTATGGTCTCGTGACTTCACACAACCCACCAACCAGTCATGCACGGCCATATCACATCCTTGTCAATGCGAGAGTTTTCTTCAAATTTGTTACACAGTATTCGTTATGCACTTGCATGTTTGTTTTATGGGCCCATCTTTTGTTTCCATATCTGAGGTATGTAGCACCGAACTGCGTCATCCATCTACCAGCCTATACGCGTAAGGAAGCTATACCCTAAGCAGCAATGTTCGCCAAATGTGCACTCGAGTACGCAACAACGAGAACAACAACGGTCTGCGTACGGAACCCTGCTGTTCCACAGGGTTCCGTACTCGGACCGCTGTTGTTCCTAATCTATATAAACGATCTTTCATCCTATGTGTCATCTAACATACATTTATTCGCTGATGACTACGTTATGTTTCGTGAAATAAAAGACGATAATGACATTAACATTCTACAGCGTGACCTCACGGCTATAATCAATTGGTGTAATCAATGGCTGATGGAACTAAACTCTAACAAATGCAAGGTAATGCGTCTCAGCCGTACTGCTAATTCGTCCCCTCTATACTCTCTGAATAACATTGAACTTGATAACGTCAACTCTTATAAATACCTATTGATTCACGTTTCATCCGACCTAACTTGGCGGCTTCATATAGATTACAGCATCAACAACGCTAAAAAAACGCTAGGTTATCTGAGACGGAATTTTTCCCATGCCCCGTCTACTTTGAAATCAGTCCTTCACGACGAAAAGTTTGCCGGCTAACCCTATTCCACAAGTTATATTATCATTCCGTCTTACACAGCAATTTTTTTAAGACACCCTATTACATATCGCATCGCATTGATCACCCCTGCAAAGTAGCCATCCCTTTATGCAAAACAGATTCTTTCTTGCGCTCATTTGTTCCCCGTACTTCCAAAGAATGGAACGATCTTTCTAATGAAATTATATCTATTACTGATACAAATAACTTTCGCAAAGTATTTAACATGCATTGTATAAGTACTACTAGTTTTGTGTCTACTAATACAATTATTGCCGATTTCATAGCTAATATTGTATATATAGGATGTATTATTTGTGTACCCGATTTTTGCAGTGTTTCTTTTTTCCTGTATTTCTTTTTGCCCACTCCCCTCTGAAATGCCTGTACGGCCCTGAGGGTAAAGACAAATAAAAGTAAAATAAAATAAAGGGAGCCTTCACTTCATACTTAAAACTGAACTATTTGCTCCCATCATCTTTCAATGGCCGAGAAGGGACGTTTCACAGTAACTGCTGAACGCTAACTTGAGGATGCAAAACATGTTTGAAATTTCAACCGAGTTCAATTTATTTCGAATCGAGCCGTGTTATTTTTCAGTATAACTTCAGCCCTTTAATTCCGCTAACCCCGCCTCCTATTTAGAAAATGATCTTTAGTACTTGAAATGATCGGGGTAGCGATAGCTGCGGAGTTGAGGTCATTCTTAAAACTTACATGCACATGATTGCGAAACGGTTTCTGAAGTGCAATTGCGTGCTAAAACGACAGCATGCCTTGATTAGACGTGTGCACTAAGAAATAATTCTCACATTCTTTTTATGCGATGCTGAAGGGTCTCGTTCAGTCTGCGGTTCATGTAAGCTCCAAACAGCAAGTTATACATTTTCTCGGCTCCGAAGTAAAATTCTCCAATTTGTCCTGCACTGCAAAATTTGCCCACCTGTGGTCAGGGAGGAAGAAGAGGGAAAGGCACCATTTAAATAACTTAACAAAGAGCATACGAAGGCTAAAGACAGAACAGCAACACATATTATCAAGGATACAGTGAGGTTATGTTTCATCGAGGAAAGGAGAATGCAAAGAAAATCTATTTGTACATTCCGAGAGTAACAATTTAATCGTATAGTGCAAATGTATACCTGGTGTCCTAAAAACACTATTCGAACAGATACAACGTAAAACACTAGAAGCCGGAGAGGAAATCCTTTTACACATTGCATGCGCTTTAGAGCGATCCTTTCTTTCGCCAACAAATAATTATGTAGCTAGGGGTCACTTGCCTAGTTTACTAAATGCTGACGTTAAACAGTAAATACGACTTAAAATGTTGGAAAGCACGTTCGAAAATTCCCATTCTCTTGCACGCGACAAGGAATGCTTCACGTGTGTATTTTTTCAGTTGCGAAGAAATTCCACGAAATGCAAAACGTATAGAGGCTCAGCTACCCTGAACCATACTTCAGGAGCTTGAGCCATCAATTCAACAGCAGTCGCTGGTGTCACTGATCTTGGTTCGTTTCCCCATTTATCAGGCACCTCGGAAAGGGGCTATATAGTTCTGGCCATGCATTGCAGGATATGGTGACTCTTTCGCAAAATGGCGTATGCGTATAGGGTATAAGCTAATTTAAATGAAGGAGAAGTGCAGATCGAACTTTAGGACGACAACGATCCTCAATGCACAGCGCGAGTGTTTTTCAGTTGGAACTCGACAAAGGTGACGATGTTTACAGATGAGCGCGAGAGTGTGGTGCAGTTTACAGGAGGCGTGATCAGCTCTGGCGATGTCGTTGTTTTCTCGTGCCTGGGCCGAATCGTGATGACGAGGATGTTTGCCGCGCAGCGCGAGATAAAGATGAAACATACGATGCACAAATACGTGGCTCCATCTGTGGAACGCATGAGGTACTAGGTTCTTGAATACAGCGAAAATCTAATACAAACGCATTAGAGAAAACGCTCTAAAACATCCAAGTGATTAGCGAAATCGAGGATCGAAGTTGCGCTGTTCCCAACCATCGTTTGAGCGAGCGAAACCTGCTTCACTTTTACTCGACTGCCATACCAGCGGTAGGTTGACAAGGCGATGGTGTTTTTGTCTATGTTGGCGACGTTTTCTTAGACTGAGAAGAAATTTGATTTAGCCCAACACACACCATATCCCAGGACTTAAGATCAACCTCAATCATATATCGCTTTTAGGCTAAACCCCCATTCATTTTAAGTACGAACATTTTCGCCGTCGAATTGTTTGCGTTGATGCGCATCATTAGGCTTGGGCCTAAATCATTTTTATCTAAAAAGCAGAGTTCTTGCGTGTACACAGATATATGAGAAAAGTATGAGGCACAAAATAGCCGAAATGCAAAAGGTTTACCTCGGTCTGAGAAACAATGTTTGCATGTATGACAACAGCTTTCTCCTGCACAACCTCGAGCAGCATCTCTTCTGGGAAGCGCAAGAGGCCGAAAAGGTCACTTTTATCGCGCCCAATCATGCTCCATATCTTCTGCTCTGCCGCTCCTTTAGATGACTGCAGCGTGTTGGCACCAAATGAAAACACGAAGGCGAATGGTTAGTTTGACGCGTTTGGTTTTCGCTAAGGCACCATAGTTGACCTAGAAAATATTATATGCACATGTGCTCTTGACCCACAACCATACGCCACCTGTATAAAATGAAAAAAGGTGGCTTCTATAACACTAAACATAAAAAAAACAAATGAGCGCAGAAAGAAAAATAAAATGCAAAAAGGTACTAAACAATATGGTCCGTGCTGCGAAAGTGCAAAACGAAACCCGAGGTGAAGCTACAGACTGCCCGTTCCAACCCTGCGAAGGCCAGTTACCGCCTCAATATTCCGAAGCAACAGACAGCCCTCTAACACTCTGCAAAAACCTCTGACCCTTCGGGACGAGCTCCCTGCTCCTCTCTCACCCTGTTTTCCTTTCATGTGTCTCTCTCTTCTCCGGTGCGATCTCACTCTCGTAAATAAACCTTTAGCCTCGTAACGCGCCTCATCGTGTATGCGTCCTTCCTGTGAGGCTTCTGCGTGCCCGGCACTGCCGCAAGAAACAGTTAGCGCAGTACAAGGCAACCGTAATGAGGCCCTGTTAGCTTCGTTCCGTGGAGCTCGCTATATTGTGGGACTGACTAATGTCACAAGCAATAACTAGTAAACAATTTCAACATTTTGGTGCCGAAACCCGGAAATATTTTAGTAAACTGCCCTCAATGGCGACATGGAGCGTCATCAAAAGAATCAAGCCGCGCCACGACAGGTCATAGACAAGATCGTCGCAGCAGCCGCCACTTACTATAATCACCTGCAGTCCTAAACGCTGAGCTCGAAGAACAATTCGATTGTGTTGTCGAGAAGTCAAAATAGTTAAAAAAAGTTTACTGCAGCATTGAGAAGGCAGTAGACCCGCAAGAATTCGACACAGATTTGCCCGAAATATCTGCCTACAATTAAATGAGCATTATGGAAAAGCGTATCAAAATAGCTCTGCGAAATCAAACCTCAAGTGATGACCGATGAACAATTCATTGGTAACGGGAGCCATTTCCATGTTTAGTTATCAGCTATCAGTCCACGCGAGTGTTACCACACGCCAACTTCCCTCCACGACAACGAAAATTCCTAAGCTCAAAATCGTCAAATTCAATAGGGATTTGCGACCATGGCAGAAACTTTGGAATCAATTCGAGGCAATTATTCACGAAAACAAAGCTCTTTCATCAGTCGATAAATTTCACTACTTAACGAGGTTTGTCTTTGAGCAATGAGAACTACGCAGTTGCCATTCAAACCCTGACACAAAGATTTGTCATCGAGAGTGTCATCATAAAGTAACAGATGTCTCGCGTGCTCAGTGCTCGGCCGGTAAGCAACCTCCATGACACAGAACGGCTCAGTACGCTGCATGATTATATAAGTCAGAGGTCTGAAGCCTCGAGGCAATGGGCGTAACATCGAGTAAGTACGGCGCGTTCTTGCTAACTGTACTTAGAAAAAGAATTCCAGATTAGCTTTGTCTTGAATGGTACCGAAGGAAGGCCAGTACTGCAACCATTCGCCGAGACGACCTCCAAGATTTACTGAGTTCATAAGATTGAAACTGGAAAGGGCACAATGCAGCAGCCAACAGTCTCCAACAAACGATCTTTAACCGAGGTAGTCATGCTGAAGGAAAGCCACCAATTGCTTTAGTCCTCGCTATAAAAGAAAGCGAGTTACTGTTCTATTTGGGGTGCAGGAAATCCCGTAACAGCAGACTACGTGACCTCCGTTTCCCCATGTTGGAAAGGCGCAGTCAATGGGAATGCCACTGTTGGAAAGGCGTAGTCAATGGGAACGCCGCTCCCGAGTGATGCATGTGACAGCGTAGCCAGGCCAAAAGTCTGCCGCTTTATTTCCAGATCAAGGGGTATTATATAGTCAGAGGGGTGAGGGGAAAGAAGGAAAGAAAGAATTAAAAGATTGGTGCCGTTGCCGGTTCATAGATGGCGATAGCATCCCTTCCTCCTAATAACCATAGCGTTCCACAGGTTTCTTGACCCGGGTTGACCTGCGCAGCTGTGTCTCTTGGGGAGCAGGGTCGGCGGGCTCTGACGTGGATGCGTTGTTCTGAATAGCCAGCGGATGGTCCACTGGTTCTGCTGCTGGACTGTCTGTACCCATGAGTGTGGATCCCTCGACGTTGCGCTTGCGGATTTATCAGCATGACGACGGACCACCACATTATTCTCCGTCTTGATAGAGACTAGTCGAGCTCCTGTTGTTGACTTCACCTTTCCGGGTGTCCACTTGTCACCAACACCGTAGTTACGGACTAGTACAGGGTCCCCCGGAGCTAAACTCCCGCTGACGTCGTCCGACTCTGGTGTAGCTGCTCTGCTCTGGACAGGTTTGTTCCTGAGAGGAAAACACATGTCAAATCTGGTGCGTAGTCGATAACCTAACAGTAATTCTGAAGGTGATAGGCTCGACTGCCTTGGGGCATTCCGGTATCGATACAAAACTCGTGCGAGTGCGGTTTAGAGATCCACGCCAGGCATCTTCTTTAACCCATCCTTAACCGTTCTGACCGCGCGTTCTACCAGCCCATTACTTTGTGGGTGGTAGGTCGGCGTTCGAATGTGGGCAGTGCCATTCCTGTTCATGAATTCGGTGAAATCCGACCCGGTAAAGGGCGTGCCGTTATCAGTTACTACAGTACGCGGTAGTCCGAACTGGCTGAAGAGCGTACGCAGCGCGTTTACCGTGCTGCTTGACGTTGCACTCGAGAGTGGAATGGCCTCGATTCATTTGCTGTGGGAATCAACCACGATCAGCAACATTTTGTCCCTGATAGGTCCAGCGAAATCGAGGTGCAATCGGGACCATTTTTCTTCTGTAGCTGGCCAGTTTGCTGGTTTACGTGCTGGAGGCATTGGTAAAGCCTGGACACAGTTTCTGCATTCATCGGCTATTCGGCTAATGTCCCGGTCGATCTCCGGCCACCAAAATTTGGACCGTCCTACCTTCTTCATGGTGCAGACGCCCTGATGGGCTTCGTGCAATATCATCAGCAGTCTACCGCGCGCCTGTTTGGGGACTACTACACGATGTCCCCACAGTAGGAGGCCATCGTGAACAGATAATTCATGTCGCTTTTTGTAGTAATGCAACATCTCAGTGTTACCGGAGCAACATGATTTGGGCCAACCCTCCTGGACGTACCTGCGGACAATTGCTAGTACCACGTCCGTTTCTGTGAGTGACCGCAATTCTTCTATAGTGATGGCCGACTGGTTCCACTGGTCGATGGCGAGGACAAACTCTGCGTCTCCATCCGATGCGGTCTCCGTTTCCTGCAAAGTTTGAGGTAAACGGCTTAGGGTGTCCGCGTTAACCATCATTTTTCCGGATTTGCAAAGCAGCTTGTATTTGTACGACCCAGCAGAAGAGCCCATCTTTATATTCTCGCGGCGGCCATGATGGGGGTCTGACGATCCATTCGTAGAAGGCCGAGCAGTGGCCGATGATCCGTCACCAGGGTGAACTCCCGGCCAAGGAGGTAGTCCCGGAAACGTGAAACACCAAAAACGAGAGCCAACGCTTCACGTTCGATCTGAGAATACTTCTTTTCTGCCGAAGTTAAGGTCCGGGACCGAAATCCGATGGGCCTCATTTCCCCATTAATGCGATGGAAAGGTGCCGCTCCCACACCGTGAGGCGAGGCATCGCATTCCAAAAGTAGTTCGAGCTTCGGATTGAAATATGTCAACACAGAGGCTGCGCAAAGAGCCTTTTTCGACAGTTCGAATGCTTCTTGTTCTTTATCGCTCCACATCCACCTGGCTGTTTTCGTCAGTAGCTTATACAAAGGCGCAAGTAAGGTGGACAGGTTAGGAAGAATCTTATGGTAGAAGGTGATAAACCCAAGAAAGGCACGCAACTCTGTAACATTACGCGGAGAAGGGGCTAGTCTGATAGCGTTGATGTTCTTTTCAACCGGGTGCAACCCGTTTTTATCAATGCGGTAACCGAGATATGTTGCTGCTTGCTCGGCGAAGCGACATTTGTCAGCGCGCAGCTTAATGCCATTTTCCCTGAAGCGTTGCAGTACTGCTTTCAGGTTTGAGTCATCTTGGCTCTTGTCAGCTATCAGCACATCGTCAAGATAGACCTGCACGCCGGTTAACCCTTGGAGCACGGATTCAATTTTCCGCTGAAAGATTGCTGGTGCAGAAGAGATTCCAAATGGTAGCCGATTGTAGCAGTATAGCCCTTTTTGAGTGTTGATGACGGCCAGTTTCCGCGACTCCTCGTCCAACGCTACCTGGCTATAGGCGTCTCGCAGGTCTAGCACACTGAACCGCTCTCCTCCCGCTAAATTGGCAAACATGACAATAACTGGTAGCGGGTATTACTCAATCTCACACACAGGATTTAGTGTGGCTTTAAAATCTCCGCAAAGGCGCACTGAGCCGTCCTTCTTCAAGACGGGAACAATGGGTGTGGCCCATTCCGAATATGGTACAGGCGATATCATCCCTGCTTCCGGAAGCCTATCCAACTCCTGTTAAAATTTTTTTTTACGCAAAAGGAACCTTCCTTGCCTTGAAAAACTTGGGGGTTGCTCCGCTCTTGAGATGAATCCGTGCTGGCGGGCCTTTCAAGAGTCCGGTGCCCTCGCCGAAAAGATCAGCATAGCTGTTCAGAATTTCCCCGGCAGGCTGACGGGCAGCTAGCGGAACCGTGCTGGCCACGTTAGTCTGCGCCTTTACGTGCAGGAGAGTCATTCCGGTGTCCTCCAGTTTCTGCAATAAATCCCGGCCACAAAGACTGGGGTCTTTGCAGTTTAACACCACCAGATTGCATTCCACTGTAGTTGCTTGATAACGCACGTCCATGTTCATGACGCCCAGCACTGGGAGCTTTTCAAGATAGCACGATAACTTTATCGGCGATTTCGCGAGCGGAGGAAATTCATTGCGATGTTTGTCATAAATAGCTTTTGAAATGATGCAGACTGGGGATCCAGTATCAATGTCCATTTTTTGGTCAACGCCGTTCCATTTGAATGTTTCCTGAATGAGCGGTAGCAGCGTCTGCGCCGCCGTACGGAGGGATCATATCTGCGATGTACTGCTATCACTGTCTTCCGATTCCTGCCGCTTCTGTGCTTCCATGGTACCAGTTCTGTTAACGATGTCAGCCGCTGAGCCCATCTTCGCTAGATGCTCGTATCGTCTGCATTTGAAACATTGCCGTCTGTTAAAGCGACATACTGCAGTCTTGTGGCCGTAGTTACCGCAGCACTGACATTGCGTTCGCGGTTGCGTTCGTATCTCTGATTGGCGCCGATGAGTTATCTTGAACACGTTTGGATCCCGAGCCTCGCCGGTTATGCCTCGCGAATCTAGTTCGCCGCTTTCTGAAGCTAGTGCTAGAGCCTCTGCTTCCTTTAGCGACTGGTCTTTTATTACCAGAAGCTGCTTTTGTAAACTCTTTGATCGGACGCCACACACTATGCGGTCTCTGATCATTCTGTCTAGCATAGACGAAAAATTGCAGTTGTGTGCTATTTGTCGTATAGCGACAATAAATTCCTGCACGGATTCATCTTCTTTCTGATAGCGGTTGAAGAACTTAAAACTTTCTGCTGTTTCGTTTGGTGTAGGATCATAGTAGCTGTTCAAGGTCTCGACTACCTTGTTGTAGCTCAACGAACTTGTTTTTGCTGGCGCTACTTTACTGCATAAAACTTGAACGGTCTTTGTCCCAAGGGCGGCTACTAGTAAAGCCCTCTTCTTGGCATCAGCTGAGATTTCATTGGCCTCAAAGTACGCTTCTACTTTCACCAGGTAAGCTTGCCACTTATCGTTTTCCTCATCGAAGTCCGGTAGCTTGTGACCCATGTCTGGCGCTGTCCTGGGCCCGATATCCTTGCTTCAGCCTCGTCGCCACTGTTGGAAAGGCGCAGTCAATGGGAACGCCACTGTTGGAAAGGCGTAGTCAATGGGAACGCCGCTCCCGAGTGCTGCATCTGACAGCGTAGCCAAACCAAAGTCCGCCGCTTTATTTCCAGATCAAGGGGTATTATATAGTCAGAGGGGTGAGGGGAAAGAAGGAAAGAAAGTATGAAAAGATTGGTGCCGTTGCCGGTTCATAGATGACGATAGCACCCCAGATGCCCAAAAAGAAATATAGCCAAAGAGAGATGCTTTAAATAGGCGAAAAGAAATTATCCTCCAACCGAGGGCAGAACCATCACGTGGCTCAGATGTGCGAAATGCTCAGCACGGCAAGCAACAGGCATCTGCGAAATAGCAAGTCGACACTACCCTACAATGGAAACGATTTTGCACCTCCTGAGACTACCATGGATTCACCATTGCAGGTGGGACAGACTGGCTGTACGCCTCGGGTGCTTTTACAGACAGCACAAGACTAGGCCGAATCGAGAGAGAAGCGCTTTTCATGTGGGTGTTGTATTCGGGGGTGGCAGCCAGAGAACGTTCATAAAGCAAGGTGTTTCGTGTATTGGGTTGAGAATGTCTCGCAATTCACACCTTTAGGACCACCAAGCCCGTTGTAACAACATGCAATAGAGTCGAGGTGTCGCTACGGAGCCAACATAGCGGCTATGTAATGCGAGTCGAGGCCCTCGAGGTTCCAGAGATTTCTGGGGAGTTCCGGCCACCCCCTGACTTTTCCGCTACGTGCCTGGTTGCAGGCCAAGATATTCAACTCGCTGACCTAATTCTGAACGACTATCGACAAGACACCCCAGTCTCTCTCCTGATTGGCGCTGACCACTACTGCAACGTCCCTACAGGAGATGTCAAGCGGGTCACCAACAAGCTTTTCGCCATTACGCTATCTATAGGGGACACCGTAAATCACATTGGCAAAAAATACAGCAACGACCTTTCTGACAACGGCCGGAGTAATGCTCGTGTTCGTGACCACCGAGCAAGAAGACGACCGAAGACGACAAAGCTGGTGCAGCTTGGAATAGTCGACACTAAAGTCACAGAAATGAAAGACGGTGTTCTTCGAAGCTTCCAAGAAAACTAGTTATGTGAGGAGGACGTTATTAGGTCGCCCTGCCCCGGAAGGAAAATGCCCCATATTTTTCGAACAAGGCCATAGCTGTTCGCAGCTTCGGTGGTTAACAACAAAGCTAATGAGAGACAACAACGACATGCAAACTTTCGGCCAAGCAGTGAGGGGATACTTGATTGCCGGGTACGCTGATGATGTCGACGAAACTTAAGGGTCCTCAAAGAGCCTATTTATTACCTCCCGCGTTCATTGCCTATTGTGTCCGCGTACTTGCGTCGTCAGGAGCTTGATCTATCGCCAACAAAAAGCCTCGTTTTGGCTTTTACATGGAAGTTGTTGATGCGTTCCCTGTGACAATTGACGGTCAAGCCATTCTTTACGTGACATACCATAAATTTATGGTAGTCACTATAGACCGCGACCTGTCATGGGCGAAGCACATGTTTTTGCTCTGAATAAAATTTGACAATATTGCACAAGTTATTAGCTTTATAGCTGGCAAATGCTGGGGTCCGTCTGAGAGATCTTTGCCTGTATCAGGCGCTTGTGATTGGATATTTAAGATATAGTGCTCGGGTTCTTTCGGGGATACCACTGAATGCCCTGCAAACACTGGAAAACGCTCGGGTGCGTGCATTAAGTTTCTGCTTGGATCTACCCTGAAAGACTTCGACATGGAGAACATTTTTTGAGGCCTGCGCCTGCTCCGCCCGAATTTATGTCCAACGTGAGCCACTATACGGGTGCATTTGCGACACATAACTCGGCAGGATCACCGTTCCGTGGCCAACATTAGTAGCGTGCGTCCAGATGCATCTTATTTGAATGCTATCAAGGCGCAATGGATGTAACACCTACAAACTACATGCCGCACCAAATTTCGGCAGTGCCATTGTGGACAATTCCAAAACCTAACGTGCGTGATCATATTCCTTGTATGCCAAAAAAGTCTCAAATGGCGACAATTGGACTCAAACAATTGCCACTGTCATATATCTCATCTATGCATAGTGACTCAGTGCATGTTTTTGTCGACGGATCAGTGATGACCACCTCTTCCGCAGCGGCGTTTGTAGTGCCTGGAAGCGCGTATAGTGATCACTTTAAACATGCATAAAACATCATCCACTGCAACTTAATTGGAAGGCATAAGAAAGGCCATACGATACATTGGTCAGCAAAATGCAAATCATTGGACAATAATCTGCTACTTGAGACCTGCACCACAGACAATAAAAACGTACCGTCTTCGCCAAAAGTAACCAGGCTGCATGTTTTGCTCCTCACTTCTATCAGAAAGCCAATAAGGATTCCCGCTTTAGCAAAACTAGTTAAGAAGTGAGGACAGGTGCTCAACTTTGCATCGCAGAGATTTAAAGCTTCAGACGTGGTAAGAATCTGCTACCACATGACTGAGAAGCAGATCCTGCAGCCTGGTTACTTTTGGCAAAGACAGTGCATAAAACCAAGTACATATGAGCAGCTAGTCGGGCAAATCGTTGTTCTGCCTGCTGCGGCCTGCCAGCATGATTACGGCGTCAAGTTTCGATAAATCGCCAGCAATTGCGGTATCGCAGGCAATGAAAGGGCTAATGCGGCAGCCAAGCTGGGTCATGAAGACCAGCATTCCATACAACTGTAAAGAAGTAGTTCCGATCAAGCGGACAGATTGCTGAGAAAGAGGAAGTGCTTTTGCGCACTAGCTGTCTACATGTAATGCTACCACCACTCCGGTCTTGCTCGCTACCAGTGCCCGCTACCAAAGCTGGATCCCCGCTTAATACTTGTTGGAGGTCGCGGGATTTATCTTCCATTTTTCCGCCCTGGAGCTCCGCAGCAACTGAATTCCGCCCTCAGTGACTGACTCCAGCACTAACACTACCGGCCCCGTTCCCTCGGCCCCTTCTATTACATGCTCCGAGGTGCTTCGACAATGGGATCCGCCGATCTTCAGCGGTGCCGACAATCAGGACGTGGAGAACTGACTTTATTTGTAAGAACGCGTAAGCACCCACAATAAGTGGGATGTCGTCCTGAACCTTAACAATATGATCTTCTACCTTAAACATATAGCAATGTAGGGGTTCTTAGACCACCAGGCTGACATTCCAACTTGGGCCCCTTTCAAATCTCGCTTTGTGGATGTCTTTGGTAGCCTTGCGGATCCTCAAGCTTCGCGCCGAACACCGTTTACGCGGATGTAGTAGACAAGAGAAACATTCACTAGACACATCGAAGACGTTTTAGATTTGTGCCATCGTGTAAATATATTGATGACTGAAGCCGAGATGGCCAAAACTAGAGCCCCGCACTGTTAGTGATGTCACGATACGTCAAACCTACGACACACTTTGTCGCCAACGCATCGTCCCTCGACAACCTGAAGCCATGACCGTGGCTATATCTGATGCCACTCTCTCCTCCACACTTATTGATGAAATCGAACTTCATACGGGAAGAAGTTGCACGGTAATTATGACTAATTCCAAACGTTTCGCAATCTACCTCAAACCTGGCTCCGACCATACGCCAGGTTATTCAGAAACCAGTTGCAGAAGCACTTCGCCCCGTCGACAACCAGCTCTTCATGCCGCTCCACTTACAGCTCAGCTCATTCATACCGACCCTGTCCCGACGCCCGGACCAACTCCACTGTCTTATGTTGAGGTTGTCGCAAGACCACCACCTCCTACTCCTTTTCCAACGTACGGTACGCCTCAGCGCGCATTTTTCACTCAGCGGTGTGCGCCACCTCTTCTATGCCCTTTGCGAACATCTGACAACCAGCCGATTTGCTCTGCATGTGGTCTCCCTGGCCATTTCGCTCGCCTTTGCCGCCGTCGCCCGGCCCCGTACGTTCCTGATCAGAGCCTGGTCACCTAAGTGTAGCCGCGGTCCCCTCTCCGTGCGCCACTTCAGGCCTCGTCCCACTTTGACCACGCATGACAACCACTCAACCTCTGCGCGCCGTCACTCGCCGTCGCCGCCGATGCGTCGTCGTTCTACCTCGCCAATGCAGGAAAACCACTAGACGCAGTTCCGCAGGCAAGAACTGCGCTTTGGTGGACCAGTGAAAGTCCTGCTTCGTCACTGAACAGTTTAAATCGAACTTATCATTGAAAATGTTTGTACTCTTGCGCTTATAGATACCGGTGCTGCTGTGTCGGCTTTTGACGTTAGACTGTGCAGCTTGCTACGAAAAGTTGTTCTGCCGTACTCTGGGGTTTCTTTGGGCACCACCACTGCTCAGCACACCGCACCACTCGGTACCTGCACGGCTTGAGTCACCCTTCAGGACGTTCTCTATGTTATAATTTTTATCGTTCTCCGTGACTGCTTTCATGACATTATTTTAGGGTGGGACTTCTTGTGTCGCGATTGCGCAGTAATTCATTGCGCTCGTGAAAAGTAGAGCTTCCTCCGCTGTGCACCGTATCGACCGCCGCTAACCTTTTTGGGGAATCCAAATGCCACATTGCGGATGCTACTGATACCCTCCTTCATCTGCTACAATTGTAACTATAAACTGTGCCTCTCTTCATGACTGTGCAGTGCTCTTCATCCCATTTTCCCTTTTCACATCGTGATGCTGTCTTCACCCGGCGCCGTCCTTAGTGTACGAAGTGGCCACACCGAACTAGCCATTAGTAACGGTTCGTCCTATCCACTCACGTTTCAAAGTGGCGAGTGCGTTGGGCATGCCGAGCCTGTTCGATCAAAAAATTTTGTTACCGGCCCGCTGCTTCTCTCCACCTGTTCTGACACAATCCCCGACAGCGTCACTGCCCTTAGCTCACCTCGTTCCTCGTCTCCTTCATCGCCTCTGGCTGACTTCGACAAAGCCATCAACAGGGTTCTCGCTCCAGATAAACGCGCCAAGCTCTTCGACTTGCTGAACCAATTCCAAGCTTCCTTTGACAGCCACAGCCATCCTTGGGTTGTGCGTCAACTGTTGCCCACCACATCTATACCGGTATGAATGCCCCGATACGCCAACGTCCTTATCGTCTAGGTGCTCACGTATGGCTCTGGGTACCATCGACATCACCAGAGCTGACCAGCCAGTTTACTGCCAAGTACCACGGACTCTATTTAGTGCTCCAACGAACCGCTAGTCGCTTCCACCGACCTTTGCCGCGGTGGGCGTGAGATCGTTCACGTCGACCGTTTGAAGCGTTATTACGATCCCGCTATAACTTGGTCTCCTTGAGTCGCCAGGATGGCTCCTGTTTTCTTCGGGAGCCAGACTGTAAGGATGTTCTGTATAAGCAGATCGCCGAGAGAGAGGAAGTGCTTTTGCGGACTAGCTATCTACAATTTAAGCCACCATCGCTCTGGTCCTGCTCACTACCAGTGCCCGCTACCAGTGCCTAGATCCCCTCTTAACACAAGTCTCGTTCTCTAAGAGTGACGCCGCAGCCTTACTGACTCATTCAATGTAGTCTATTATGCATCTACACTGGGACAATGCAAGCCATCAGCAAGATCACGTATCTCGGCTAGATGCAGGCTCGCGACTTCAGGTACCATCTAAAGTTATATGATGTCAAGCAACTCTACTCCATAAGTTACGGCTTGGAGTCGCGTACACCAAAAGCTACCTCCACAAGTTTGGAGTTGAAGCAATCACGAAACGTGTGAACTGCAGCATTCCAGAGACAATTGTTGATAATATTGGCTAGTGCCATAACTATAGTGACGCAAAGAGCACCTTAAAAATACTCTCAAGCAGTTGAACAGCTTTCCTCTCTGAGAAAAAACTCAATGTGACAGGGCGCAACAAACAGATAAGTGGTGCAAAATGAAGGCCCTGTTTGATTTTTTTTGTGTGAAACGGGCCTATATTCCCGCCTGTGACATTTACGTGTGCTGTGAAGTGAGTGATTAGCACACGTCCATACGCGGTTGTGCTTAAACATGTTTCAATGCACTTTAAGCTTTTTTCTGGTGAATTTCCTCGTGTGCGTGCTTCCGCGTTTGTGTCAGCATATTTGTTCAGGGCCAAGTGGTGCATGTCCGAGACATCTGCGGCACCGTTACATTTACGAGTGTGCGTGGTCTTCTCAAGTGCGTGAGTACCAAACCTGTATGTAGTGCTTAGAGGTTTTCTGCTGCGTTTTCCTGCTTTTGTGCTAGCATGTGAGAGTGCGAAGTTTTTCCAATTGTGGCGGTGTTTGTTCAATGGCAAGTGGTGTGTTTCCAAGACATGTGCGGCATGTTGCGTTTCACGAGTTCTGAAGTGTATGCACGTACTCCTCAATAACTCGGACCACAAGTGAAACCTCACGTACTGTGACATAATCACACTTCATTCACACCCTAACTCTCCTTTGACTGCGTTTCCCCCTCTTACCCAGTGCGTAGTAGCAGGCCAGGGTTTCTTTTCCACCGGCCGATCTCTCCACCTTTCTTCCCATTAAATTACTCCCTCTCTTTCTCCCGCATCGAGGCATTCTCAGACCGACTAGCAAGAGCTCTAAGCTGAGGTTTGTTTTCGATGTTTCTTCGAGCGCACGCGGTTTGTTCTCGTTAAATCATATTCTCTCCCGAGTGAAAAATCTCGTATCGCGCCAAACCTGTTTTAACTGGTACAGTATTCTCCCGTAATTTATATGGGAGAATACAGCCTTGTATGAGGCTTAAGAAGGTATATACCGGAAAGACCGTGTCCGATAATAATCTCAATCCGGACGGACCGGTTCGGTATGAGCTAATGCCGTACTAACCATTTCATGTATGCCTCTCAGACAGGACATCCCAATCCGGTATCGAGCTAATAATGGACAAACGATTTCCAGCATGTATCTCACACAGGACATACCAGCCCGGCATGAATGCGAAATGGGTGGTCCAGTCCTGTATGGAGCTCATATACAGAACAGGCCATGTTCATTTTAAGTGGAACCGGACAAACCAGTCATGAATTAAACGGAGAATATTTCTGGTTCTCAATACAAGCCGGGTCAATTGATGAAGTTCAACCAGAATAACAATGCCAGAACATGCCTGCACACTAAATAAGCAAGAATTCAGATATGTTTTGCGTTACAACTTTTCTCTATACATGGAGTAGAAGTTATTTTGCAGCTACCTCGAAGATAGGAAGCCTTCGAAGACTGTTCTAGTAAATACATACACACATCGAGTCGCTTTTGCGCGTGCAACACTCACTGCAGCTGGTACTATCTTGCGGTGTATCTTCATATCTACGACTGACGATCTTCCACCTTCTATGCGAAAGTGCAAGCAAGAACGTACTGGTTCGTTAGCGAGGACACAAATACTTTCGACAATAAATGAGACGCATCGCTGGCCATCGAAACATGCAAAGCTTTGCCGGTCATCGGGAGTCGCTTCCTCGAGTATTTACGTATGAAAAACACTTCGTCGCAAAGAAATTCATAGAAGTTGCTACTCAGCTGGCAGCAGGTGAAGCTAAAACACGCAATATTAAAGTGTATGCGCACCGCATATCTCTCTATGTAGAAACAAATACATGCATTCGAAGATGATGACAAAACACATCAGCACTAGTAAATTGCGACGTTCTGAGGTTTGCCTGCATGAAACCGATGCATTCTAAAGATGCGGGACAGTAGTGACTCTACCGGATAGCCAGGAATAAGATTCAGCGTGTTCAAAGAGCGATCGGTTAATTACGCCCACAAATTCTGCAGCCGGCAAAAATATACAAAGTAGGAAGTAGCAAAATCAGCTACATGAATAGAAGTATACGATTAGCGGAAAATCTTTCCCCATCGTTCTTTGCAAGACATCCCTAAAATAAATCTCTTCCCAACAGTGTAAAAATACATAGTCTATTCTTTCTAGACACATATGGTATCCGCTACTTATGGGTAGAAAATGAGGATAGGGTACCATTTGACTTAACTACAGTAATGAGTCTCCACTGTACATCGCGCTCAAAAATGGCTGGTTATCATTGTGGTGAAGACACACGGCCTGCCCGTAATTATTTTTGGGAAAGCGTGGGCAGGTTTTTGGCGATTCAGAATGCTGCCGATGAACCTCCCGAGTGGCTTTCAAAACTAGAGGCTTCGTTGTTTATGCGTGCATTTTAGTGTATTGGAGCCCGTTCCATGCTGCCTGATCACGAGGTTTCATATGTATATACCGCTTTGTGTGAATGTTGTTGATTTTGCTGTGGTGAAATGTGGAGTTCACAGCCAGGCAATTTAAAAAAAAAACCTGCCGTGAAGTAATGGCTCAAGTGCCTGAATGTAGAGCGTGAAGACCGAAGTTCAAATCTCGGCTTATAGACGTCTGGTATTTATTTGTTTCCTTTTTATATTTCAAATATAGTTTTGTTATTTTATAGCTCTGCATGCTTATTGTAGCCTGGCGTCGCGTTTTTTTTTTTAGGAACGAGGGCCAGGGGCCACACATGGAATCAGAGCTCCTCGCAGTTTGATGCCGGTTCAGTTCAGTTCAGTCGTTCGGTCGTGTCCGACTCTTCGTGACCCTATGGACCATGTCACGCCACGCTTTCCGGTCTCTCACTATCTTCCTAACATCACATATCTTCATCTGCAGTGCCTCGATGATGCCATCTAACCATCGCGTTCGCTGCCTACCCCTTCTCCGGCGACCCTCAACCTTTCCCAACATCAAATCTTTCTCCAGCGACTCCTCTCTTCTCATCAGATGACCAAAGTAGCTGAGCTTTAACTTTAGAATTTGACCCTCCAATGAGCAGTCAGGGTTTATGGTCGACAATATCAACTGGTTTGATCTTCTGGCAGTCCAAGGAACTCTCGAGAGTTTTCGCCAGCACCACAATTCAAACGCGTCAATTCTTCGGCGGTCAGCCTTTTTCACAGTCCAACTCTCGCATTCATACATCAAATTTGGAAAGACCATAGCACGAGTTATACGGATCTTGGTTGGCAGACTAATGTCTCTGCTCTTTACTAGGTGGTCAAAGCTAAGCATTGCTCTTTTCCAGCAGCAGGCGTCTCCTAATTTCATGGCTGCAGTCTCCTTCCGAGGTAATCTTGGAGCCCAAGAAGAGAAAATCTGTCACAGGTTTCACTTCTTGTCCCTTGATGCTCCAGGACTTGATAGGGCAAGACGCCGTGATCTTTGTCTTTTTAATGTTCAGTTTGGGCCCAAACTTCTCACTCTCTTCTTGTACGCGCATCAGAAGTCTCTTGAGTTCCACTTCACTTTCTGCCATTAAAGTGGTATCATCCACATATCTAAGGTTGTTGATACGTTTTCCAGCAATCTTGCCTCCAGCTGAAGACTCGTCCAGACCGGCCTTCCTCATTATGCACTCTGCATATAGGTTAAATGGGCAGGGCGACAGTATGCAGCCTTGCCTCACTCCTTTCTCGATCGGAAACCAATCAATAAGACCATGCCCAGTTCTGACTGTGGCCTCTTGCCCTTCATACAGGTTCCTGAGGAGACAGATGAGGTGAATTGGAACTCCCATCTCTTGGAGAGCTTGCCACAATCTGCTGTGATCTACGCAGTCAAACGCTTTCGCATAATCAATAAAGCAGAAGTAGATGGATTTCTGGAACTCTCTTGCTTTTTCAATGATCCAGCGAAGGTTAGGTTGTTCCTCTGCCCATGCGAAACCCAGCTTGCACGCCCGGAAGCTCCCGATCCACATACTGCTGCAGCCTACCTTGGAGGATTTTCAACATCACCTTGCTAGCATGCGAAATAAGCGCGATCGTGCGGTAGTTGGAACAATTTTTGGCACTGCCTTTCTTTGGAATGGGGATGTAAACTGACCTCCTCCAATCCTGTGGCCACTGCAGGGTTGTCCAAATCTTCTGAAATAATGTATGCAGAATGTTAACAGCGTCATGGTTGAGGTTTTGAAGCAACTCAGCTGGAATACCATCAATTCCGCTAGCTTTGTTCTTAGCAAGGCCGGCTAAGGCACATTCAACTTCACTCTTCAGGATGCCCGGCTCGAGATCAGTAATCACAACCGTCTTATGTTGGGTTTGCACATTCGGGTCCTTCTTGTACAGTTCTTCTGTGTATTCCTGCCACCTCTTCATTATCTCTGAGGCTTCAGTGAGGTCCTTGCCTCGTTTGTCCTTTATCACACCCAGCTTAGCACAGAAGCTTCCTTTGATATCTTTGGTTGTCTTATGCAGAGCTCTTGTGTTCCTTAATTGGCTGTTGTCCTCAACTGCTTGGCACTGTATGTTCAAGAAGACATTATTACCTCTCCTTGCTATTTTCTGAAAATCCGCATTGAGCAACTTGTATCTTTCTCTTTCCCCCATAACTTTTGCCATCCTCCTTTCCTCAGCTATTTGCAAATCCTCTTCAGATAAGCAGTTTGCTTTCTTGCATTTCTTTTGCTTTGGAACAACCTTAGTAGCAACTTCTTGTATTATATCACGTACATCAGTCCACATCTCTTCGGGCTATCTGTCTTCTAGATCTAATTCTTGAAATCGATTCCTCACTTCCACAGCATATTCTAATGGAATTTGATCCAGATCATACCTGAAAGGCCTTCTAGTATTCTGCGTTTTCCTCAATCGAAGCTTAATTTTGGCAACAAGAAGCTGATGATCGGTGCCGCAATCGGCTCCAGGCCTTGTTTAGCCTGCATCAAATAACCAGACACCGGACGAGCCCGTCATTTTTGGAACGGATACCGGGCAAAGTATTTCTTCTTCTGAACTGAGCCGGGCAGATCGATGAAGCTCAACCAGAATGGCCATCGTGGAGCTAGCCAGCGTGCTACATAAGTATGAAACCGAAAATAGTATATGTTATACCATTTTTGTATAAGTGCAGTACGCATTGTTTCACAAATACCTCGAAGATATGAAGCCGTGGATGTGTGCGCTAGCAAGTACATACGCGCTTAGCGTCGCTTTTACGTGAGCAACAGTCGCTGCAGCTTGTACGATCTTGCAATGCATCTTCATATCTGCGACTGTAGATCTGCCTCTTCAACGCAGAAGTCCAAGAAAGAAAGCACCGCTTCGTTACCAAGGACAAAAATATGGTCGAGAAAAAAAAAACTCATCGCTGACCATCGAAATATGCAGAGACAGCCGTATATCGGGTGACGCTTCTCGAATGTTTCCAAATGCAAACCACTTAGTCGGAATTGTATTCATTTACGTCGCTGCTCTGCTGGCAGGACGTCAAGCTAAGAGGAGTAGTGTAAAAAGTATTAGGGAACGGGATATCTCTATGTGTGGGAAATGTTACTAGCGTTCGATGACGACAACAAAAACATCAGCACTAGTAAATTACGATGATTCGAAGTTGGCTGCAATAAAGCGGTGCATTATAAACATGCGGGACATTGGTGACCAATCGTGACAGCCAGGAAAACAATTCAGCGTGTTTAAGGGGCTCTCGGTGAATTACGACCACCAATTCTCCAGCCGATAAAAATACACAATGTACGAAGGAAACAAATTAGCTATACAAATAGGAATATAACCGTTATCACTGTAACCCGTCGTGGGCTCCCTCCGAAGTCCCCTTCGCTGCCAACAGAGTGCAGGAGATTCAATCTACGGCTGATCCGGCAGTTTGGAATCATTGCCCTTGAGAGACAAAACCCGCAGATCTATTACCAAGGGACATTATGCCTCTCAACTTGATTGAAGTGAAGCGTGGCGGAATGGGCCTGTATATTTGAAGACAACCACCAACTATCCCCCGGGTCTCCCTAACTTTGATTGCAGGAAAAGGTCGTGCAAGCGCCTAATACAGTGACCTGCACTGTACGAGAGCCAGTGTTTGATATTGAGAATGGTAGCTCCTTAATCAAAGTTATTCGCGTATCCGCATGGGTTCAGCGCTTCATGTGAAACTCTCGAAACAGCTCCCAGAAATAAGAGGGATAGTTAACTGTAAAACGAGCTGGCGCAGGCCGAGAAGTATTGGCTTCGAATATCACACATGACACGCTTCACGGAAGAAATAAGCGCCCTTCAATCGTCAGCTTCCCTGAACAAGAAATTAGCCATCCTAGCTCTGAACCCTTTTACTGATGTTGAAGGCTTATTGAAGTTCGGCAGCAGACTTCAACATAGCGCTGCCGAACATAACATGACACGACAGCACAAACTAAAAGCCATAATCCAGCGCTGCCTTTGACACGGGTGTCTCAAGTGCTAGTGTGAGACACAACGCTGTCGCCCTGCAGCAGAGCCCATGGACCGCCTTCCATCAGACCGTAGTACAGGGGATGACCCATTTCAGATCACCAGGGTAGATTTTGGGGGCAGTTTATTTTTTAATGACAGAGGCGCGCCGCGCAAGTGCTATGAGCTCTTTTTACGCGCGCAGTAACAAGAGAAATCTGTATCAAACTTAACGTTTATTTATCTTCAAACTTATTTCTCATGGCATTCGGATTTGATCGTTCATGTATTCCGATAACGTCTAACGTTCAACAGAAAATCAGACCTCGCAGGGTGGTTCAAGTAGCACGGTGAGCAGTATTGCTCACAGACATCGGAGAAACTGGAATATCATGGAAATTCATTGCAGGGAAAGCAGCATGGTGGGGTGGCTTTTAGGAAAGGATAGTGCACACCGTGAAAGCCTCTCTTCGCAAAACTTGAAAGAAGCTGCCTCGACTTTGATGGCCTGCGCTCATATAGTGCCCCTTATGTACAGTGTTCTATAATGCACCACCTCCAATTTCCTCCATCCCCCACCCCCCATCCCACAAATGAACTTCAGCTCATTTCGGTCCTAAGCGTGGGACATGCTCGAATGCTTGACTTGGAGTTCGAGAGGAAAAGAGGCCTGCACTGGTCCCAAAAACTCCATTTTGTTTGGGAGCGCAATTTTGTAAACACGAAATTGTTGTCCCACCCTGGCAAACTCTACTTAACTCGAGCCGTCGGTCACATTTAGCGGGACGTTCGGTCGTCGCCTAAAAGCACAATGTCGTCTTTACTAATTCGCTGCCGCATGAGTTTCGTCCAGTGCGCGGACTCCAGCTCCGGAAGGTATTCGTGTCCAATCGTTTCCATAATAAATCAACCGGCGCCCATAACACTAGCTCATTTTCTTGTCGGACATCGTCCGTTTGATTTGCCTACTCACTCATGTTTGCTCACTCACTCACTCCAGAAGCCACTAGTTTACTTCATCTTCATTATGAAATAGTGGCTAACTTTTGGAGTTCGGATGTGAGCCAAGCTCAGAGTTAAGTAACGCGGGACGAACTCTATGGTTCCATGCTGCCAGACATCTAAATCGAATGTTGCGGTAATATAGCAGCTCTGTACCGTTTACTTTTGCCCGTGTTGACTTCTTCACTGACCTAATACTACACCGCCCGCGCATGCGTTTGATGATTTCTTGGTCAGTGTTGCTTTGTTTGCTTACCAGGGAGTTATTGTAATTAATTTGTTTGTCCGGTATAATCTGTAATGTATTGTGTACTTGTGTACGTGACTTATGGTTTAAAATGTAAAAAAAAACTCACCTGTCTTATATTGGGTTTTGTACTGTGTATCTTTCTTTTACTTTCATTATTTTTGTATGCCTGTGATACTCATCGTAAAATTGTGTCTATTAAGTGTTTTCAGTATATTCATATTGTACCTACATATATTTCTTTTGCACACACTGCGCATAAATGTCACTATTGTTTTCTTTCTTTCCTTTTATGTCGTGATCAAGGCTACTGTTGTGTGCCAGCTTGCCGCAATATTGTATTTTCGATGCTTGCTGATCATGTAGCAGGGGGCTGAGGCCAGGTCAGGCGACCGCGCCTTTAGCCTAAGCGTCCTTTTAGGCAAATGCCTAAGACACAAATAAATAAAGAAAGAAAGACTTTAAAGTGCTGTATGCGATACTGATATCTGTTTCATATCATACCTCCAAATACCGAGTAGCGACAGTATTCTTCAAGAGGTAGACCTTGAGATGAGGCCTTGCGGCGATGTCATGCAGCGTATTCACTCTCTCGCGCTCATTTTTTACCATGAGACAGGCACGCATTTGTCCCGCGAAGGCGTTCATGAGAACTACGATGGCCAACCACCACACTGCGCTGACGATGCGCAGAACAGTTTTGTTGGGCATCTGTGCAGAAGCTGCAAGAGAAGAATGTTTTGTTGTGTTTGGCTTCGTGCTTTTATACTGTTTTGCAAGCGCACATGCAGCTCCAGCAGATGCAATTAGATTACACGGGTTCATGCTCACGTACTGTTTGCAACATGCAAGAAACTATTCAAGCTTTGTTTTTGGAATACTTTTTTAGAATAGATTTTATCCCTGTCATACAGCCATAATATGCATGAGTACAGCTGCAGCATAATTTGAGAGCGGAGGCTACGACGCAGGAAGTGCGGGATATAATTTGTGCGCCTGGCCGTCATGCGATCCTTCGGTAGTGCGCGCTGCGCTGCGTGTTGTTTTTATACCAAGCGCCCACCCTGGCACCGACGGTCATGTAAGTGTCTTGTGCTCAGGCATATCATCCTCTATACGAGTCCCTTCTAGACTGCCAGAGAATAAACTTCTTTCAGTATTCCGACAGTTCTCGTCATGTCTAATTCTGCATTGCCACATCTGCTTGCCGCTATTAAGCGGTTTCAGTTTCTTAAATCGTGCGTTGGAATTTTGTAGCTGATAGTGGCAACATCTTCAAGGCATTAAAGAATTGTTAAGTTCATTCATTGCCGATGTACCATGTTGTCCTTGGTACAGACGGTTGGTAGTTAAGACAAGCGTATTAGACAATGCGACTTCCATCTTGGTTGTTCTCTGTATTCAGCATTTTTTTTAGTAAAGTCTTCAAAGTGATGGCTGTTTGACAGCCTCTCTTGTTTTAGTGTGTGCTTTTACCTCCAAGTGAAAGTAGCCAACATTCCATGACAACACATGCACGATATGAAATATCATTACGTGAATGTATTTTCGCAAATGATTATAGAGAGGACGCTAATGCAACAGTTTCTAAAACCCGTTGTATGTTTAATGGTCTTCATGGAACAAGAAGGGAAATATGTGGTGTATACTGCTTATGTTTACTATTTTGTCAGGAGAGAATATGTGAAAATAGATGTAAAAAATAATCATATTGAAAAACCTTTTTCTTTTGCTCCGAAGCAGCCACGTTCGCACTCTTGGTTTACTGATAGTACGGAACTGAGTGCAAAAAATACGGGGCACACCTAATGTCCGCCCCTGAATGTACGACGCGATAGCGCGGGCTACCACACTGCACATAAAACTGTGCTATAACTAAGACGAGTGAGTTTGCCTGCGTGGCCTGGTTAAAGCGTTCCTGACCCATCGTCAATGAGCATTGGTATGATGAATCTTACTAAAGCGAGAACATTGTACGGCTGATACGACATTTTCGTGTCACGAGAAATTGTCATCACAATTACATTTGAATGAAACGAGCTACAAGAAAAAGGCTGGTTGCGTTAGATAGAAGAAATAAAGCCTCCCTGCTGAAAATATTGGTGCCTGTGAGGTAATTAGGAAATTATTAGGCCGAATAAATCAAAAGGACGTTGAAATAGACGGGAGGGTAATAACCGCCCGCAATTGCTCACATGGTACTCGACTTCTGGTGACGTAGGCCTAACTTCCAGTTTCGGAAAATTTGAAATATTTTAACGTGAATCTGCGGGAAAGGGCGCGATTTGCGCCTGCAATTGGGTGGGAATGGTGAAAAAGTGTGTAAAGAAGTGTGTAAATACCACTGCAGGATCTGCAGTGGAAAAATGCGAAAGTCTGAGCAGTGATGCTGCACACGGCACAATTCGAACCGTTGGTACATGTTGCGACCCTTGTCAAAAAAAACCAGCGTTTCGTTGAAAGCATTAAAGCTCATCGGCGTTATTTAATTCGTTTAAAGGAAGGAAAAGGCGCAGCATCTGTCACTCACGGAATCCGCTGACATCTTGTGGACAACACCGCAACGCTCAGGCTAACAGAATTCTCCAGTGCAGATTCTGCAAAGTCATCTGAACGTTTTCTACTTTCCCACTTCAAGTGAGCAGCTCCAATCATGCTACCAAAATCAAGTGCTCTCAATAAGTCGCACAAACTATTGAGAAATTAGTGGTCGCCCATATCAGCTACCAGCTATCACCTGCCATCTCTATGCTCGTGATTTTTCGTTGAGGACGTCGACACCGACGCCCCATTTTCTGCGCAAAGTACCCCTTAGCGGTATAGCGTGAAAATCAAAGGTTGGTAAAATTAGCCTGTAATTATTCTTTCGTGTGAAGCAATGATAGAACACCGGTAAACGTTTATGAATTCAACAGAGCGCTGCTCGGGTTCGACAAGGGGCTCGCTATGTACCCTGTAAAACAGCAACACTCAGTCGCTCGTATTTATGCACTGTAGATTAGGCTCTGCTCTCAGAATTTTTAGACTGCAGTCGGCTGATTACCTCTCCATACACACTTTGTAACCCTTCCCACTCTTTTTTGCCCGCAAATAACACCCTGTCCAGCTCGTTCAAGTTCAATTATTTCAAATTTCCCGCTACCGGTAGTTAGACCAACGTCACCGGAAGTCATAGCTACATGACGCCTTTTGGCAGGAAGCTAGGAACTAAAACCGGCAGTTCTCTGGTGGCCATCTTGGCTCCCATATATGAATTTAATTGGCCGTCATTATTATCTATGTAGGCCACATCAGCCATTTTGTACCTTGGACATCTTTGCTTGACGCTCTGTGCGATGGTGCCGTTCTTTTTTTCCTATACATCGAGTAGTTCCTCTTTCACAACTGCGTCAAGGTCACTCCCAGGGAAAACCCGCCTACCAGGCCACACAATGATTACGCATTAATAAAGCAGAATTGCGGGCACAGAACCATGTTTGCAATAGGTGAAGGAGCAAGCGCTCTTCGCTGTCCAGCGCTTCATATGGGAAGCGAAATTATTAACTTGCCATTTATTTCTTGAGATATTAAGCAGGGTGGCAATGTCGTTTCACATCTTTCGTGCACAGTGTGATTACATAATGCCAAGAGCGTAGGTATTTTCAAAAATCTTGAACTGGTCGTAAAAGTTGATCTCTTTCTCAATATTCTGCTTCTATTGCTGAGCGGAATGTTGACATGTTATCTCAGAGTCGTGACAACGCTGGCTTTGTACCTAGCAGCGCGTTTTATTAAATACTCTATGCCGCACAAAAGACACCAGAGGAAAAGGTTTTGAAGCACTGAGAAAAATTACAGTTCGGTGTCACACGTTGGCACCATATTTACGGTTTATAGTGTTTGACGCCCCAAAGTGACTCAGCCTCTGAAGAAGTAGGTTGTGAAGTGCTCGGATAATTTGCAGCGCCAACCCATGATGGAAGTTGGGTATGTTGCCTTATCTACAGTCTAACCAGAGGAAATATTGAAGGAACCGCTGTGATTGTCACAGGTAAACTTAGACATGAGTACTATGCATGCAAATCACAAATTTTGCTCCTAATCGTTGATAACTCTGCCCAATTTTAGGTTTTAGTGGCGTTTATTGGTAGGATGCGTTCTTTATGACAGCATTCTACACCTTCTCTCATCAGCCAATAACATATGCTTCGGCGTCTGTTACTATATTTGCTTGAATATTGAAACTTGACAGAAGATTCTCTTCAATCAATATCTCCATTTTTTTACAGCCTCCATGCACCATACAGTATATACCCGTATGCACTGCTCAGCAGACTTCTAGTCATGGTTCTGGAAGCTGCATCATGGTCCAACAAATGAGAGGGCCTGAAGCCAGCAAATGCATGCAGAACAGCCGCATACCTAAGGTAAGAGATGAGATCCTGACCGTGCCCTTACCCTGTCTGCGCATATATAATTATTTTTCACATTCTTTCTGTTACAACTATTATTAGGGTTTGGAAAGGCATACCTCATGTATCGTCTCATCTCTTGCAAAAAAATATTGATATTCTGAATTTCGGTGAATGCGAAATTCGAAAGTACCCATGTGGTGGGCGATATCGGCGGACGTTATCACTAGATAATATGGGATTGAATTGATCCAACCTTCCGCTACGTTGCGCCCCGTAGCCCCTGAAGCATTGAGCTGCAAAACTCACGTATTATGTAATCTTACGAACCTAAGAAACTATTTCCGTTTTTTCGTTGATGAAATTTTCAGATCTAGATGATTCCAACATGAAACACACACTTCAGGGCGGTCTGACTGTGCCAACTTGTACCGTGAAAAATAAGAACTGGCTAGTTTTCCCCCCTGACCTATTTCCTCTTTAAAAGAGGTAATTTTATCACTGAGGTTTGCATCATACTGTTTTGGGGGTACATACCTTCGCAGAACATGTTCTCGAAGAGCATCCAGAAGTGCTCGTTCCAGGTTTCGAGGAATAGGGCCCTTTTACTACGCATCCTGAGGGAAGTAACGTCCAGGAATCCCAAAATGATGCTCAGAATAGCAAGAAAAAACAGCAGCAGGAGCCATACCTGCACAAAGGTGGCAAAGAGTGGAGGGTCTAGCTTTTGGAAAATAATCTCGCACGCCTATTTAGTGCTCTAAAGCATAAAGGAAGTGATAAAAATCTACTGCGAGTTACTACATTCCATCCTAGTACCTCACTGAAATAAATAAAAATATATTTATTTTCGCATGAAGACGATTGAAATGACTGCAGTCAGAATTAGGGTTCGCCGTTAGCACCTAAATTTTGATAAACAAGCCGAAGAACTTGCGTATATTTCACGCTGCCGTAAATATGAGTTACCGGTAGGTTGCGCTTCATTAGGCTTAATGCGTAAAACGTTTGAAGCGCCTTTCGCGCCACGCTTAGTCGCGAACAATAAGACTGCGTCTGACAATGAAGAAGTAGGCGCGACAGCGCCAACAGCACAAATAAAATGTATCAGATCGAACCCTAACGCTGTCTGAGCTGGTTCTTCCTCGTCTTAGCTCCGGTATGTCTCATGACTCGGCATTGATAACACAACTTCACTCTTCCTTACATCAGCGACGGCCAAGCACCACATTGTAGCGCTACTATCCTGGCGCTCACACTGCAACCGGTGAGCACACATCTATCTCCGGCGTCGACGCTTCGATCACGTGGCCGGAGCCTGACCTGAATCCATCACTAACACCTCTCCGGGCAAGCAATGTCGGTACTGGCAGTTCGAGACTACCTTGTTCCTGCACGGTGTGACAACCCAAAATATAAAGCGCAACTCACGAAGACTCGTTCTGAAAAGCACGCGCACAACCCAGCCGGTGAAATGGCAGGAAATTAAGAAGAAGAAAAACATTCAAAGTCAAGGCCTAACTATACGACTTTTTTCTAATAGAGCAAATTCCTTACAATGAAGGCTATCCGATGTCTTAGCCACACACTTGTCCTTAGCCATAGCAATGTAATACGCCTCAACCAACTCTCGACAGAATTGTTTACCATTGCTGTAAACTACACACGTATTACTGAACTCAGGCGTAGAAAGAGACGGGTCATCCTCCGATTTACATTCCCGGGATTGCACATGTAGCGCCAGATTAGAATTCGCCTTCCCTCGCAGAGAATTAGAGTGCTCCGTCAGGCGCACATTTAGACATCTGCCTGTCTGCCCGTAGTAGCACCGGCCGCATTTGAGCGAAATGCGATAAACCACAATCTTTCTGCAGGTGGTGAACCTTTTCTTATGTGACACTGTGCAACGAAAACTATCTCGCGCTACATTGTCGAGCCCCATTCTAACTCCGGTGCACAAGCGTCCTGTGTTGTTTTTCGCTGTAAATACAACGTCAGCGTTGTACCTTGCCGCAAGTTTCGCAAGTTCTGTCGCACCCTCATTGAGTTCGGCGCCGTACAACCACTTGCGTCGTCCAGCAGTCATCCAGCAGCCTCCCAAGGCAGAGAAGCAAACAGAGACTGACGGCGAAGCTGGGGTTGCTGCCGCCGCACACACGAAACACACGGGCGCCTACGACAGCCTGCTCTACCGGCATTTGTCGCTGCGGATGTATGCGGGTCCCCCACACCGGACGCCCCACCGGATGCATCTACCAGCGACGTGCGCATCTTCCCCGAGAACTTCCAAAAGGCAGATTTCTGTTCGGATGGGCATAACACAGACACGTTCACCTCGAGACACACCATCCTGGAGATCTTCCTGGGGGCTACCAACCTCAATTTCGCTAAAGTGGACATTCAGGAAGCGGCAGCCCAACTAAAGAACGCCCCATCTCCACGGCTCACAGGCGTGCCTCCACGTCGGCCACCGCACTTCAGCCTTGGCTAACCGCCAGAATAGTGACCCTCCCACCGGCAGCCACACCACAGGATCATCACCGTTGGCCTCGTAATGGACACTTTTGTGACATACACTATACGCGCTTGCCCCTGCTCTGCGCGGCTCTCGTTCTACGGGGGGGGGGGGAGGCCTGTAGCTCCTCTCTCGCCTAGCTCGGTCGCAAACCATGGCACGGCGCCAGACAAGGAATAAGTTGGCACGAGGCGCGACAGCGCGAGTGGCGCAAATAAAAATGTGTCAGGTCGAACAGCAACGCTGTCGTAGTTGTTTATTTCTCGTTTTAGCTCCGACTAGTTCAAGGATGGCAGCAGGCAAAATTAGACTAGAGTCCACCACCATCGCTGGCTGGTATTTCTAAAGCAGAATAAAATGAGTTGCTGTGGTCAGCATGAACCTTTGTAGCAATTTTTTCGTTTAATGGAAGCTACCTACAGATTTTCTTTGAATGTAGGAAGAGAGTATGTGCCAAAGCTTACTTGTGAATCAAATGTAAGTAAGTAACCAGCCACATTGGTGTCCTGCGTCCGGTTCCTGCCTGCCAAAATACCAACTGGCAAATTTAGGATCGGTGAAGTGGGGTTGGCGATAGCGTCTCGGTCGGCAGCTCTCGCAACGGTTGGCAGCGTGATGTCCACCACCTGGAATAGACGAAAGTGATTGGTGTTCCGTATGCCTTTTGTTTCTTTCCGGCGTTGGAGCCTGAAACGAATGCAAGCAACCAGAATGTGCCTACAAGCGATTCCATTATCTTCATTTAGCTTGAAGCACAGGAGGCAGACGCAATCATGCAAATCAAGAACGTCATGAAAATGCCGCTGACAAGATTGTTGTAGGATTTATTCATATGTTTAGCGGTCGCGTGCGACATCCAGCTGCGCAGAGGTTGCTATTCTCTTTTGCAAGGTTGGTTAGTTGGTTTAGGGACTGCAAAGAGAAAGTTTCAAAGCGGGTAATGCTTTCAGGGACACCGTAGTAGAGGACTCCGTGAATGTTGACCACCTGGGCGTCTATACTCTGCACTCACATCACACAGCACAGGAGCACCTTGCTTTTTGCCTCAGCCGAAAAGCCACTGCCACGGCCGGGATTCGACACCGCATTATTGGACACAGTAGTCAAGGGCCCTAACCACTGCACCACCACGGTGGAGGCTCTTTTACAAAGATATCGTATTGAATGTATTAATATGCATCTTCTCCTCTATCCACTCTGTCACTTCTGAATTCCCATCTGTTCACCTGCTTCTTGATTATGTGCGGCTAAGCAGGCTTTGTGCACATTTTTATAAGCCGTGCTACTTTTTTATCTTCCTTCAAGTTGAAAAACAAATGTCCCGGACCTCACGTGCCTGTTCAAGATTAACACTTATGAAGCGGTTCAGCTAAAACAGCTTATGACTAGTGTAAAGGTCGTCACTTAAAGGTTAGACCATACAACGGCACTTTATCGAAGAGGGGTAGAGGGTTATGGGGTAGAGGGGATGCCGTTGACATCCATGTTCTCCCTCAACGGTGTCTTTTTGACTAGGCCCGGTTCTATCCTCGCGGCGCGGGAGTCGTCATAAATTAAATGTAATGTGGCCCCACCGAGAGCATATATTGTAGCCCTCGACGCGTAGGTTAAAAAATCCCAGCGACGATTCTCGGCGGTCATTAAGGGCTGTAGTGCGCAGGTGATTTGCGGACGCCCGTGGCTGCCCAGATTGAAACGCACAGAGCAATGTTCGAGAATTGACTGCTTTTCGGAAGGTCAGCTCCTAGGCAACGGCGCTCATTGAAGGCTGGCGTTTAACTGCGCGGGCAGCGGTTTGTTCGAGCACTGCGTGAAGATGCTGCGGAGAAGTCAGACAGCTAGTCTTTTTGGTCTTCGCGCACATCGTGTTTCCCTCGAAATGCCGGCTATGTAAAACGTGGTACAACCCTCTTTCTCTGATTTAATTGCTTGAAACTCGTCTTCCGTCTCTATGTACCTGCTACGACTTCAACATCATGCCACCTGTGAGCCCCAACTGCAACATTTCATACGGTACCGATCTGCATTGCTTTTTAAAAGGGGCCACTGTGTTGTGGACCATACGATTTATGAAAACTAGTGGTTTTGTTTATATCGCTGGTAAAAGTGAGGCAAAATTTGAAATTAGAACAAACGTTTTCACTCACATTATTTACAATGTCAGCAATCAAACCACTTTTCCAAGTGCCATTGGGGCTGGGCGTTCCGAATGTAAGAGCCGCAGGCAGGTGGTAGCTGTAGCTGTAGGAGGAAATGAGAGACATGAAACAAGGGCTTTTGTAAAGAAAATCAACTGAACTCCCACGAATGCCGAAAAAAGCGCTAAAATGCAAGCATAGCATGGGAGGCAGATGGTAAGATGGTGACTTAGATTATGAGGTTTGTTGGCATAATAAGGGACGTATCAGGGGCAGGACACGATATGTGGAGGGATAAGTTAGAGACGTGTCTTCTGGAGTGGGCCCAGCTTGATTGGGGATGATAGCATTCATACAAGAATAACAGTGATCGTTTTTCTTTTGTCATGCGTTTTTTTTAGGTTAAGTGCCTGACAAATGCTCGTTTCCCTCAACTGTGCTCAATATGTTTCCCTCGAGTGCGCTTGCATTAATGTGCGCAAATATATACGGCAGAAACGACCATTTCGCTACTTCAAAATAAAAACCTTAAAATGTTTTTCCGATTTGTGCCAGCGACCAACTCCACCTAGTAAAGCTGCGATATGTGCCTACATCAAACTGTTACTCAAATTTAAATCTCCTCTACGTATTCTTTACCATGGAGTAATGCTATATAGCAACGAAAGGTTATATACGAGCATTACACCCCACATGAAAATGTGCGGGTTATTTTCCTAAGCAGGCATTAAGCTAATTTAGAAACACAGACCTTCAGAAACCTTACATTGGTTAGACAAATCGACAAGTTAGCAAAGTTTTGTCTTTTCGTTCGGGCACAATGGTGTGTAATTCGCAGGATTTCAAGGCTGCATGCATAGAGGTACTTACGTCAGGACACAGCGGCTCGCCAGCACCTAAAACATGCAGTCTTTCATCCGTAAACACTTGTCAGCTTCACGAGTCGTCTTTATCAGCAGTCTCGTTTACCCACTGAGAGCTCAGAACAACCTGCCTGTTATTTGTTCTCCAAATGCACCTTCGTTCTTTCGAGGCTACGTGACTCAAGTATTTATTAACCATATTGCCCTTTCAGTGGCTCTCTCCGAACCATCCTCAAATAGCACCCGTTCGGCATTTAGGCTCGAATATGGACTGCTTTCTCCTCCACGAATATTGAAAGGGAGTCGTCTGATCGAAAACGAGAACTTCGTGTCGCTTAATAATTGCCCTACTGAAAATTTCTGTATAAACTTTGTACAGGAAATCGTATACAAGTTTACTGTACAGGATCTGGGATACTGGATTATGGGCTATTTCAGAAAATTCCTGTACTGCACTGGAAAGTCCGGAATGAAACCGCGCGGAGCTCTGATACAGGAATGACCTGCATGGTGGATGGCCCTAGTTTCCGGAAAGAAACGCGTTGCCAGTCTCGAAAAAGCATGCAACAATATAAAATAACACGACTACATTTAAAAAATAAATAAATGAAATATATACAAATAAAATAAAAAACTTTTGTCGCCAAGTGTGGATTCGAACTTCATGGTCTTGAGATGGGCACCTCAACCACTACTCCATGGCGGGTTATGGTTACAGTGGTTATTATTCAGTATATGTAGCTAATTTTGCTCTTTTGTACTTTGTATATTTTCTTTGGCTGTAGAATTTGTGGCCGTAATTCACCGATCACCCTTTATACACGCTGAATCTTTTTCCAGGCTGTCACGAGGGCTCACAAATGTCCCGTACATTTATAATGCGTCTCTTTATTGCAGGCAAACCTCAAGATATCATACTTCACTAGTGCTTATGCGTTTTTCATTGTCTACGAACGCTTGTAAGTTTTCCTACATACAGAGATATCCGGTGCACTAATACTTGTAGTACTGGGCGTTTTAGCTTTACGGGCTACCAGCGGAGCAGCGACGTCAATGAATACACCTCCGACTGAGCGGTCTCAATATGTAAACATTCGAGAACGCGTCGCCCGGTTGGCGGCTATCTGCGCATCTTTCGATGGTCAGCGATGTATTTTTTTATTTTTTCTCGAGCAGTTTTTTGTCATCGCTAGCGAAGCAATACGTTCGTGCTTCCACTTTCGCGTTGAAGGCCGGCAGATCTTCAGTCGCAGATATGAAGACGCACCGCAAGATCGTACGAGCTGCAGCGACTAGTGTACGTGCACAAGTGACGCGACGAGCGTATATGCTTGCTAGCGCACACTTTGACGGCTTCGTATGTTTGACGTATTTGTGAAACGAAGCGTGCTATACAGAATAGTTGTATAATATGTTTGGTATCATGCTTATTTAGTGCGTTGGCATGTTCGGCATGGTCATTCCATTTAGCTACATCGGTCAGCACGGCTTCTGTTCAGAAGTGGAAATACTCTGCCCGGTATCAGTTCCAGAAATGACGTGTTCGTCTGGTTTCTGGCTAATTGATACAGGCTGAACCGAAATGAAACAGCGCGGAGCTCTCATTCCGGAAATTCCTGTATGGTCCGAGGCCATTGTTTAAGAAAAAAAAGCGGGACGCCAGGCTAGAAAAAGAATGCAGAGCTATTGAATAACATGACTACATTTGAAAAAGATCGAAAAAAAGAAAAAAACAATTTGCAGGTTGTGATTCGAACTCCGGTCTTCTCGGCCCGCAAGCACACGCTTCAACCACTACACTTTTTTTTTGTTATTGCTGACTTTTGCAAGACAACACAAACACACACAAGACATTGATATAATGAGCCTGCCAGGGGCTGGCTTCGTCGTTTTAGAATTCCTTTAGATCCATCAAAGGTTCTACCTTTGGCAACCACTCAGGATTATCATCGCCAAACTTCACAATCGTGATAAAACAATGGAGAGCCTCGCGGAAAAAAATTCGTGCAGGACGCGCATCAGGATCACAGTGATATTCTGCCATGCGTAAACGCCATATACTGTGGAGGCCCATTAGAATGATTTAATGATATGGAACTCCCTCCCCATTTTGAGTGGGTAAGTACCGTATTCCGTAAGGATACTTGGGTAAATCTTTCTTTATGGTTGTTTGAAGTACGTCCCAAAGCTAAACCCGTTCCCAACAGTGAAGAAATACACGATCTGTCGTTTCTGGCTTTTTACAAATTAAGCAATGTGCACCCCAGAAGAAATAACCCTTTTTCTTGCAAAAACACTTTTATTGGCAAAGTTCTAGTGCTCAACTTAAAAAAGAAAGTTTTAGCCGCTGCCGGCACTTTCATTCTCTTTACCCTCTTCAGTACATTTCTGCCAGGGCCTCCCCTGTATATGGCCCTATAGATGGGCTCCGGAAGAACAGCGTCGCACAAATCTTTGTACAACTTTTTCTTTTTTACAGTTGATAAATATTCTTTTGAAAATCTTGCAGAAAGAAATCGCACACTTTTAACAACTTCTCTATTGTAACCAAAAATACCTCCCGTGTAACATTCGGTTGGCAGAACAAAATCTGGCAGTGCACGTCCAAGCCTAAATTAGCAGACAGTGAACAAAATTGGATCACGAACATCACGCAGGAATAGAAATCTGCTTACAATCTGCCGCAAAAAATGATGCCCTATGCCCCCGCCGCCATCCTTGACACTTCTGAATAAATTCGTGCGGCTGCATCTTTCCCATTTTGAAGCTCACACAAAAACCGCGAATATCCTATGCAGATTCTGCACATTCAATCTTGTACAGTGTAAAACTTGCATCACATACCACAGCCTAGAAATGAAAAAGAGGCTGCGCACTGTGGCTCTGGCAAAAATTGATAAACCAGTTCCTTCGCACTTATCTGCCCTTTCCTGCATGTCATCTGTGCATGCTCTCCAATATGTCTCGCTATCACGATAGCATTCTAGTGGCACGCCAAGGTACTTTGGCGGAGTCATCACCCAGGAAACGTTTGCAAAATTATCAGGAGCACTTTGCCATCTACCATGCCAGAGTCCGAGGGACTTGGACCAGTTTACCCTACTGCCTGTAACTTCGTTCTTGGTTTGTGTATATTTGTGCCAACGAACCGTCCCTTTATCCCACACGTTTGATGTGGCCCAACGATTTCCTGGATAACCTACTGCAACCTTCGTGCTAACACCTTCATATAAATTTTGTAATCAATGTTCGTGAGCGCAATTGGCCGGTATTATGTCACTTGTAGTAGCCTATCTGCTTCATCAGTTTTGGGTATGAGGACTGTGTGAGATTTGCCATAAGAAGGGGGCAGTTCGTTAACCACGGCGGGATACGGTGGTAGTGGTTATATTTCTGCTTTTGTAATCGACATCGCTCTTTAGTACTTTGTGTATTTTTGTAAGGTGTACATATTTGTGGTGGTAATTGAACGATCGCCCTTTAAACACGCTGAATCTTTTTCCTGGCTATCACAAAGGGTTATCCGTGTCCCGCATCTTTACAATGTATCGTTTTCTTGTAGAAAAACCTCAGAATGTCACAATTTACTAGTGCTGATGTGTTTTGTCATCGTCTTCGAACGCATGCAATTTTTGCTACATATAGATATATGCGGTGCACCAACACTTGTAATACTGCTTGTTTTAGGTTCACCTGCTGCCAGTGGAGCAGCGACGTCAATGAATTTACTTCCGACCAAGTGTTTTGCATACGTAAACACTCGCGGAAGCGACTCCCGATGTCCGGCTGACCTGTGCATATTTCGATGGTAAGCCATGTGCTTCATTTATTCTAGAGCGTATTTTATCCTCGCTAACGAAATGCTACGTTCTTGCTTGCGCTTTTGCGTGAAACGCGGCAGATCTTCAGTCGTAGATATGCAGATTCACCGCAAGATCGTACAAGCTGCAGCGAATGTTCCACAAGCAAAAGCAAAACGCGATGCGTGTATGTACTTGCTAGTGCACACATCCACGGCTATATTCTAGGTATTTGCGAAACAACGCGTACTCCACATATACAGAAACGTTGTAATGTATAATTTGCATGGTTTCATGCTTATTTAGCGCGAAGGCCTGTTTCGATGTGGTCATCCTGGTTGAGCTTCACGATCCGCCCGAATTGTGTTGAGAAGCGGAAATACTCTGTCCCATATCAGTTTCATTCATGACGGGTTTGTCCGGTATAAACCCGTTTAGGCTTCATATAAGACTGGTCGCGCCGGTATTAAATCTATAAGGCATAATACTGGACCGGTTAAAACCCGTTTGGCGCGATACGGGATTTATCGCTAGGGTGTATATGTATAATTGTTTACAAATTATCGTTCTTTTGTATTTACTTTTTGTATCATTTTTTTTTCTCATTTCCCGGCTCCCAGCCCGAGTGTCACAAAACGTTCCAATGTGGTCCGCATTACGACAAAGTTTGAGAGCTCTGCTCTATATTATTAAAGGAAGAAATTACCCTACATTCACCACGCTTAGTTCGACACTTTCAAAGACCGAAAGCTTATCAGCTTCTTGTGCGAGTGGTGCCCAATTAAAGGCAGCTACGAAGCTCCACGACAATCAAACAGGCGAAAAAGAGGAAAGTGTTTTATGAACCGGTTTAGCTAACCTTAAAGCAGGAAGGTTATATCATGCATGGAACAGATGAGCCGAACTGAGAGAAAATAGGAAAAATGTTCTAACTTAGAGATAAGATACAGGCCATTTATTACTAACAATAATGCTTCCGTATACTTTCAAGGGCTCCGAATTGCGGCTCATGCCGTTTAATAAGAATAAACAAGTTTGCAATTACAGTGATAATAACCTATGTTGCTTTTAGAATGAACCATGCAATTCTCACTTGTCGCCTACAATATAAAGGTTAATAGTCGAAATATGTTTCCAATTGTAGAAATACAACAATTGCCAATAGATTTTGAGAAACGGCCATATGCAAAGTATTTTCAGAGGTACATTTTTCAGCACAGCACACGTACGACATGCTGCAAAAATGCTTAATACCTTAAGTTTGTTAGTTAAATAATTGCTTTATTATTTCATTAAATAGGATACCAATAATAAATATAATTCATATTTAAAAATGGAAATGCTACATGGCATCAAGGATCACACTCCTTGTGATGACAATACGTTCTGCAAAGTAGCATAAAAACCATGGATATAAGCAGAATACCTTATTATGGTTTTAAAATGCAGTTGTTAAATTATTACGTTAAGAATAGAACTACTTTTTGGTGATGGGCACAACCAATAGCTAGAAATTAACGAGTCAGAACGTCAACTGGTTGTTATCAAATAAAATCAAATTTCTTTGTCTAATAATGAGAAAAATGGGCTGACGGGTAATAGCGCCTAACCATTTCCTGGAAAATCACGGCTCTGGCAAATTTCTCGCTTGTGCATTTGAAGTGCGCTCATAAAGGCAGCAAATGCAAAATGCATTTTTGATCCAGCCATTGGAATGTGTCCAAAGTAAACTGATGAATTGCCGGTCCTCTTGGGCATAATCTCTCACCCGCATGTATGTGATATTTACTTAATGCTTAATTCCCTAATGTGTGCATCTGTTGTTGCATGAATTTAATGTCGTGCTTGTGTCATATAAGTCGGATATGTGTGCAGGTTCCTGTAACAGACCAATCTCATCGACCATCCGTACATTCGCCGGTTTTCCGGAAACAGTACTGCCTTTACGTTAGATTTAGTCGACTGGTCAGAGCACACGCATGCAACTGCAGTGTTATTATACATAGTCGTAGGTAGTAGTAGTAGTAGTAGTGGTAGTAGTAGTAGTAGTAGTAGTAGTAGTAGTAGTAGTAGTAGTAGT
>JAJIZL010125031.1:138046-187844 GCA_023969395.1 Amblyomma maculatum
GTAGTAGTAGTAGTAGTAGTAGTAGTAGTAGTAGTAGTAGTAGTAGTAGTAGTATTAATAGCAATATTACAGTAGTAGTAGTAGAAGTAGTAGTATTAGTAGCAGTAGTAGTTCTAGTAGCATAAGCAGTGGTAGTAACTCGTGTCATATAGTTCAAGCTGATACCTTTTGTGACAGACCACTCGTCATAGGTTAAATCCTGTCACTAACCAAACCGTGGGAACGTGTCTGCATAGTCTGTCTCTGGACCAAGTGGTACCGTAGGCTTCGATTCTCCTCTAAATGAAGCAACTCTAGTTGAAAGATCCTGCCTACTGGACCATAACGTAAGGTCATGTGACACCGTAACATCACGCAACCCGCTAATCAGTCAGTACCAAGCCACGCTACTGACAACTGCCAGCTGCCACAGGAATGTTAGAGAGCTTACGTTCCCAGCTCCTACAACAAGGGATATTCTGGAGAAAGGGGCCTGTAACGCTAGAGCTTTGTAAAAGTAGTGGCTGCGACCCTCTATTTTTCTCACCTGGCGCCTTACCTAGACGAACCGCTATGCCCACTGGACGCTACCAACTTCTGACTCGAAATATGCTTTGAGGTCGAACTTCCAGACATTTCAGAGCACGCAGGCGTTCGCTGAGAAGGCCATGGCCGTTTAGTTTCTTATTCTGGTGTTCTCGAGTCACTGAAGGGGTCATTTCTCTTCTCTTGAGCGTCATCTGCTCGTACGGCATTTCTAAGGCAGGGCATACCAAAGTGACATGGAGACAAAGGTACGAATCTCTGCGAAACAGCAGAAGAAACCACAAAGCTGGAGGCTGATCGTGTAAACGAAAGCATGGTAAACGCGCTATTCAACCCAAGCTTCGTACTGCGTTTCCACGACCATTGCTTTAATTATGCTTAAGGCTACCTAGCTTTATTTCATCTGGTGGACATTTGCACTGCACCGGGATCTGAGTATGGGCGCTCTTGCATGCATGTCAGATGTTCAACCTCTACGCCACAGCTGATCACATAGCTGTCCCGAAATTACTTGTTCAGCAACTTCAGTCGGAACAGATTGAAGACGATATCCTGTTAACATGTAAAGCGAGTTCACTTACGAACAGTTGAGAAAACGTTTCACAGATGAGAAGAAAACCTCTGTGATTCCCCTTACTTCTATTGAGTTGTTTTTCATCTTGATGTCGCAAGCAACTGGGATCTGCAAATGAAAGAGAAGTGAAAGGTAAACCTATTTTAAAAGAGAAATGGTACCTTGAAGTGCCGTATATTGAGAACTTTGTCAAAAAAAGCCTAAGCCCGCTCTGAAAACTCTGTGTATTATAACACAATCCCTTATTCTAGTGAACCTGTTCTCTGTGCAGTACTAAACAACGCTCCGTATCTGACGAATATTAAGTTTTTAATATCGCACAGTTGCAGCAGTTAGCTCTTTGCGTTCTATTTTTCTCCGGTTAGATTGCTCCTTGGACTCTACAGCACCCCAGAAAACACGCAGGACTGCCTTTTAAATAATTTACATTGTCGATTCAATTTGTCAGTTTGTTAATTTGTCGTCTCCTAAGAACTGGAAAGAAGATTGTCTTGTTTGAATGGCATGTAATCAAAACGTCACGCTAACGCCTTGGGTGGTTGTAGAAGAGCGGTCTTGAGTGTAGCAGGTAGTGGCTCGTTATGTTAAGCCTAGTACTGGGTTATAGTAAGTAGCTTTTATGATAGGGTTTGCTTTGCCGTATTAGAGTTTTGGGATACATGATGGCCCGGTCGCTTCCGAAGTGTTGGCATACCCTGCCCTTCAAGGGTGGTCGGTATGGTAATTCAGAGTTCCGCAGACTGAGCAGTCACGGAAGAGCGGTTGCAGGCAAACATCTGCTCTATGGTGCGGTAGAAATTCGTATCGATGTCTGCCGTAATATTTGCTGCGTTCGTTTGTGGTGCTTACAGGACAGTGAGGCAGCGGTGTTCGGCAAGGCTGCGGTTGAAAGCCGGAGCCCATGTGTGCAGGTCCATGCCCGTCTTTCAATGGTAACATTTGAGCAATGAAGAACGACGGTAAAGGCTTGATTGTATGTACTGTTAAATCGAAGCTTAAGCGCCCTCCTATTTTTTTTAGTTTCCTGCGAGAATATTTTGTTTAGCACAAATTCTCCAGGGGCTAGTCTTATTTTGGTTTCACCTTCTAAAAAACTAGCCTAAATCTATCTACTGCTGTCTAGTTGGCTTTTCTCATGTCTTTGAAATTTCGGTGTGGTGCGCCAGCGGCATCTCTTTCATCCCAGAAGGCTTCCTTATATCTTGCAGGTACCTGACCCCCTATGGTCTTTTTGCTCTCTCGGTTTAATCGACCCCGGTTGGTTACTGATGAGGAGGCTGTGTTCTCTTGCCTGTGTACTGCATGTTCCGCCCATGCTAATTTATACTTCTTAAGTTCAGCAAGAAATTTTTATATCCTGTTACATCTCGCACCCGTTCTCTACTTCCTGTCACCTCATTTCAAGCGTATTATTTTCGTTTCTCAGCTCGATACGGTGTCCTAAATTCATGCACAATCTTTTCTTTGACATCCACATTTCTCTCCCAGAGCTGAGGACCTGTAAAATAAAGCAGGTATATATTTTGTCTTCGGGAATTTTGGTGAAGTGCTATTAATGACTCCAGAGTACCTGCAAGATGCCCTTCAACCCACTCTTATTCTTCCAGTTTTAGAAATCTCGCGGGTGATCTGCATATTTTTTGTAAGCCGTATTATGTAAGACTCCTGCCGCTCACTTACTGAAAGGATGCCGACGCGCACGTTGCAAGCCATTAATAGTCAGCTAATCCCGCCGGCCGCTTCAGTTATGTTTGAGGGAAGTAGATCGGAACGGCTTCACTTGCTTTTATCTCTAGTCCATCAAGCACCCCCAATATATAGAAATGGAATCGAGGTACATGGCATATAATCATTATTTACCTTGCATCAGCTTACCCGAGACGTTTCTTCGCCGACACAAAGGACAGTGGGAAGCATTGTGTATTTTTCTTCGGTGTGCAGCATATGGCGTATGGAAGGCCTGCCCAAGTCGTAAAAGTAAATGACGCTTCTATCAAGAACGTGTCAGACTGTTATCTGAAACGCCCCAAAAACATCTGTGTATATAATACTTAGCGATATGTTGCTCAGGTGTGATAATTGTTGCTTCTCAGGTTCAGTAGCTTCATAGAACAATAAAAAAGGGCTCGCTATAGTTTTTCTCTGGCTAAATGAGAATTTCCTCAAGACTCCAAAGAGCGTAAATTCTTGCTTTTCCGATGCTTGAACAGGGCAGCGTTAGAGACTCGAAAAAACAAGGAGAGCATTGAGTATCAGGAAGATACGTTCCCAAGAAGTACAAACCATGAGCCCAATGTTTCTACTGTATTCATAATGCCTGGCCCTATAAAGAAACAGTACATTGCCGATATACTCCAATATTGGGCCGATGATTTGTGTGAAATGGAAATTGTGTTTTCGATGTGAGTGGATCGAGAGTTGTTGCGTTATCTGTTGCTCAGAAAAACACCAGACAGTTTTAGTTGGGAGCACGCAGTGGCGTTGCGTACGCAGCGACCATGCTGGGAACGAATGCGCATGCGCACGCCTCAAATCTCGCAGTACGCCCCTTGCTGCGTGCGCTGCGGAAAGAGTGGAAAACATGGCGGCGCGCTGGCTGCCTGCTTCGCAAAGAATACACCTCGCCGCTGTTTTCTCCGATGCTAAAGCTCGCTCTAAAGTGCAAAATTCTCTTCTATTACACTCACTCTCGCCCACACGCTAAGGCATTAGCTACAAATGTCTCTGGTTTTCGAGACAATTTCGCAAATTTCGAGCCGCTAGGCCAATCTCTAAGCTGTGCATGTGCTCAACATATCAACGACTTTCCTTCTAAACCTTCTTGTTGCTTTGCCTTGTTGCTTTAATTTTCTTCACTTTGTGCAGTTTTTACTTCGTACTAAATAATGTTGATAGTACGACTATTCATCTCATCAGCTATTAAAGTTCAAAGTTTTCTCAAACCAGCGATCATATGATTTGACTTATTGTCAAGAAATGGCGCTACTATACACACCACTTGCGGCGGACGCTGCAGCACGGCTAAATAAAAGAGTCGTGTACGCGACGTTTGCAGCGCACGCAACAAAGTGAGCGATACGTACGCACATTTACCACGTACACCCAACTAAAATTGCATATAATCTCAGACGCTCTTCTGTTTTAATGCGTAAAAATGGTAAATGACCTATTTGGATGGATGGATGGAATATAGGAGCGTCCCCTTTGAAACGGGGTGGTAGCAGTAGCTATCACGCTCATTTTTCTCCCTATATCTTGATTATTGATTTAGATTGGTTAACTAAACCGTCATTCTATTTCTTAAATTTTTTGTTTCTACATTACTAACATTATGTCACTTCTCTGCTTTTAAGCCACCAATCTTCCAGTCGTTTTTTGCTAGTTTCCACCGCCGGTGTATTCACCCGGCCACTGGTATCTCTAAACCCCAGAGCTTCGGGAACAGTTACTGCGCCTGCATCAACTTCCGGGTGGATACCATTACATTCGAGTATAATATGGTCAATTGTTTCACTGGAGTTACCACATGCACCCCATGCGTCATCTTCATTGTTAAATTTCTTTTTGTAGCTGCGTGTTCTAAGGCACCCTGATCTAGCTTCAAAAAGTAGAGCACTGCCTCTTGAGTTATCAAAGAAAGCTTCTTTCCTGATCTGCATTTTCCACTTTCGGTATAATTCCACACTCTGTTTCTTATCCATCGAATTTATCCAATTTTTACCTTCTGTGCTTTTCACCTGTTGCTTAATTCTCTTTATTTCTCCGTCCTTGTGTTAGTTTCCTACTTCTTTTCCTGCAATGTTAGTCAACGCTTTTTAAGTACAGGTATTTAAATACTTTAGCTGCCCATCTGTTACTGTCCAATTTCCTCAGGCGTTCCTCATGTAATATTTTACTCTGAGCTTCCCGTACTTCGAAAGATGCCCAGCCCATATCTCCCTCAAATCATCATTCCACGCCACGTAGCGTCCTTCGCCAGAAACGTCCGAACCAGGGCTGACTCAGTAGTCGCGATAAGTTTGTCAAACGAACTCTGCGATAGTCTCCTCGTAATGCGGCCATGTGAAAAAGAAAAACGCGCGATCGATATTTCCACTAGGTTTCATTTAACAACACTTCTCTTTGTAAAACTCGCACAGCATATTACGCAGTTTACATAGGTAATCAGACGGCGCACCCTGCAATACGTTATGGGTAGGAATGCGACACTCGAAAAACTTCACCGTGGCAATGCTCGTTCGCACCACTAAGCTCGGGACGACTTCTGCCTACACGGCAATCGTCAACTTACTTTGTAATCGCTAATCACCGTGCCTGATAGCGTTGTGGTCACTCAGTATTATTTTGTAGGCGAACTGTCATTGATAACCTGAATTAGTTCTCAGAGCCTCCAGTAGGTTCTCGAGCGCGTTTATTTCTTGTAATTGATGATTGTTCTCGACAACTGAACCATGCGGCTAGCATGCCTGAGCGCCCTAGTGGCTGACAGTCTGTTGCTCAGCATTGACTTTTGTGCCAAAGGGACGTTTTACTAAGCACATGGCCAACGTACTGGCCGATATGTGAAGGATACGCTGGAGGGGAAGACGTAAACAGCTGATTATTAGGTCACACTGGAAGGATTATTTTTCACCTTGTTTTCTCAATCTCCTTTGGCACCTCTTAATCCGCCTACATGTCTTTAGATGCCCGCCTGTGCGAGACCTGCAAAAAGAAGTTATAAATTTACCCACCCCATGTTCTATGCCGCCTGCTATTCGGCAGTTGATAGCGGTCACAAAATATGACCGTCGGTCACTGAAGATGGACTGCGAATCGACCAGTATAAAATATTTCTGCGTATATCAACAGGAGTGCGAAACTAGTTTTGTGAGTTCCCCTCTATAAGCGTTCATTTACCTAATTTTGCTATGGGACGCATCGCACTGAGCTTGTGAAAGCAAACTTTGCGGAGCCTGCTTCCTGAATTAACGCTTTGTGGTTCAGTGACGATATAGCTAGATCCTCACAGAAGGCGTCGAAACGAGGGTTTCGTTATTCTGGGTTAGATATGGAAATACAAATTTGCTTCTATCACTACCAGTTCGTCGTTCTTTATGCAATCATTTCATGCTATTAAGACAAGGCAACTACAGTGAACTGCGCAAAAGGCAGCATCTCATCGCTCAAGCACTGTAAAAAAAAAATTGCACCGTTAAAGGTGTTTTTCGTGGCTATAATGTACACCCTCCAGAAAGGTAAAAAATGTGGCATTGCAGTACCCATGCACCATTTTAATGGATAAAGTGCTGCTTGCTGCACCAAATAAAAGGCTTCATCAGTATCTCAAGGCACGCTTTCTGAAAAATGTGAGTTATAGGCATGGAAAGGGCGTAACTTTGTTTTACAGTGCGCGATTGACAAAATCCAAAATGAATGCTTAGATTCAGTTTGATAAAACTTTGAAGCGACTTGCCTGTGGTACAGAATAAATATTGCACTTCTCCGTTTGAGAAAAGCCAGTAATGCTTCCGAACTGCTCTCCCATTGCGATCGACTGTCTTAGGAGGCGTTTTATTTTGATTGGGAACTGCTGCGATTCGGACGGCTCTGCACACAGAGCAGTACACTGCTACAATTTCTGAATTTTCGTTATCCTTTCCGGTCATTCAGACGTTTCTACCAGCTATATATTCCATTCACTTTCGACAAAGCATCGCGAATTCCACTCAGCAACATACAAATTGAAGCACGGTACCCAGAGGAACTGCGACTAAGAACATATATTGGACGAATCTCTTTGTTTATGTTGTGCAGTGTAGGCAAACAAGTAACCTTTCCCGGAGTTGGGATTAAGGAGGAACTGGATCCAATTGGAAACTATGCCGGAGAAGGCGGCGGAATGTGGAAACATTTAGACAATCTATATACAGTCGGTTCTTGGCGTAAACCAAGTGGGACGAGGAGAGTTGCAATGCGTGGAATACCTTTCAAGGGCAAAGTATAAGCGAAAACATAAATTAATCCTACAAAATACATTAAATATTCCATGCGGACCTTAACTGACAACGCAAATGTTATTGCGTCCGCCTATTTTAAGGATAAGCTAACTAGGCTCACAAGTTATTTGCTATTCTTTACTAATTAAGAAAAAACTTGTAGTGTATGCGAGTTACATGACATAACTACAAAACTCTTAACAAACTCTTAACGATTCGTATTGTCAGGAAGCCAATGACAAATATCCGACTGGTTAAACAGCCATGGCCAGTACAAAACACACCGGTCCGCTCCAATGTGGCAACTGAGATTTGTATTTCTAGACACTTGTTTCGAATGCTGACATCAATATACCGCGTTCCTTTTCTACTTGGGAGCGCAGTTTTACACAGCTTCTATTTTTGTAGCTTAAGCGTTATGAGTGAATCCCAGTTAAAAACACGCAGCATTACTCGTTGGGTGCAAAGCCTTTTGTGGCTCAGGAGTGGCGTCCGCAAGAGTTTTCTACCACCTCATATAGATCCAAAGCTAATCCAATTGAATTCACAAAACAATTCTTACCCGAAATCAGTCCAAAACTAAACAGTCAATAATCCAATCCAAGGCAAATCCAATAAATGTACTAGACTTTAGTTTAACCATTAAGAAAAAAAATTGTCCTCCACAAGCCGAGTGCGCTAACCAACTGCGCCACACCGCGAAAGTGAGAAAAGGAACACTTTGTTTCATTTCTTAACAAAACAAAGCGGCGAAGTTGAAAAAAGGGCACTGACAATGAAAGCTAGCCGAGAAAGAGCATATCCACACCACGCATCATCGTGAGCAGTGACGACGTCTGCAGAGCACGCTAGAAGGGCAAAGGTGTCCTGATAGTCTGAAACGCAGTGATTACACACCTACAGGTGTTCTTGTCTCCCAATGTCTGCCCTCTCCCATAAAAGTGCATTCTGCAACCGGAATGCGTTCCACAGCAAGGAAGAAGAGCGGAAAATGTGGCGATAAGTTTGGAAATTTGAAATGTTGGCGACAGCCGATTCCCCACGAATAGCCCCGTAACTTAGCTGGGAAGCCTAGGGTTAAAATTTGACTTTTAGGTTACACTACGTATGCTGGTGCCTAAGTTGTGAAACTAGGGGCCGCTGGTTTCACATAACATTTTTACAAACTTCTAGCACATCAGTCCCTTCAGCCCGCCTACTTGTTCTGGCCGACGGCACTCCTTAAGCGCAAAGTGCTAGTAGGAAAATGGAAAACAATCCTATGAGCGGACAGATGTTCAGCTACCCTGTCCTTCATTTTAGACATTTATTGGCCATACGCTTTCAGTTAAAAACACGTTCTCGTTTTTGTGTACGTAGGCATGATAAACATTTTTTGAACACAAGGGAACAAAGAATCCTAAATTTATGCGCTGGTGAGTGCGTCTGCGCACCTACGAGTGCGAGTGTAAGTACAGGTGTTCCCGCATGAGCCTTTTTGCTTGCTTGGGTGTGCACGTGTTCTGGTGTCCTTGCTTGAATGCGCATATGTGTACGTTCGTGCAGGCGATTATTGTGCCTGTGCACGCACATGTGTACATTTGAGTACATTGGTCTAAGTTTGAGCACGCTCGTCTGATCATTAACTTAGGCTCATTGCGCAGGTAATCTTCGAAGCTTTCAGACTTTTGGCTCGAGATTTCGCAAAACAAAATTATAAATTTCCATTTTGGGAGACAAATGTGCCGAGTCGACTGATGCGTCATGATAGAGGTACGGTATGGTACGGTCCGGGAGAATTTAGACCACCAGGCTGCACTAACATCGCGCAACACACGTTTTTTTTTCTTTTTCATTTCGCTTCTGCCGAAACGCTACCGCTGCAGCCGGGATTCTATCTCCTGCGACTTTTTAATAAGTATTGACATTTGTTGAGTGAGCTGTATATATAAATCTAGAAACAGCGTGAGATCAGCACGCAATAAGCAACGGCACCCCCGGAGGGTTGGTGATCAATTCAGGCAATGAACATCGCGCATGAAGGTGTCAGGTGCGTCAGCCTGGCACCACTTGCACAATAAAGGAAGAAGCGCATGTTTTTGGATGCTTCGTAAATAGCAATAATTGACTAACCAGTGAGGACGGCTAACCGGGTTAGTTCGAAGGGGGTTTATTTCCGGAATTCTTGGCTTTCATTTTGTAGTTTTTTGCTTGCTAAAAATAAATGAAAGATATTACCTGTGTGCATCATACTGAATTTCATATTTTGGTGGAGGGAGAGATTCATGCTGACGTTTAATGCATGCATACCTATCTCGCAATAGCAAGCAAATATAACGAGGGTATATGAATTCCCTGATGTGTTGTGAACGTGTAAGCATTTAGTACTATGTTTTTCGCTGTTTTGTGTTTTTCAATCCAGGTTGAGAGTATTTTTCAGTTTTACGTAGCTCTCGCAAGATTTAACGCTTCATTTTTTTTATCTTACTCATCGAGGCCTTTCCAACCATATATGAAAGCACTGTAGCGCAACGTTAAGCAGTCAATCGAAATTACTAATTTTCGTCTATTAGCTCAAACGCCAATCATATTTGGGCAGTCACACTCAAGATGATATACCCAATGATATTGTTACGGGGCGCCAAGCCGATGAACACAGAGAAAAGAGAGAAGATGACTGATGACCATAAGGTCTTTTTTTGCAATATTTATTGCCTCAGGGTATAAAAGGAATGTAATGGTAGATGAAGGGTGTGGTCAAAGAATGAAAAAGGTTGCCTGTTGTAATCAAGTATAGGAGGGAACGATGATGCGGTCCTTGCGTCCAGATGTCAAATGACGACAGATTATGGGGGAGATACCAGCTGCAATCAGGCGCCGGATCCGCGTCGGCTTGAGTGCTGGACATTCGCAGATGGGGGAGGCCGGCTTATGTATCTCGAAACTTGCAGATGAGGTACCTAGGCTGGGAATAGAAATCTTAAACCTGAAGCCCCCTTCAAGTCACTGCTTTTGTGAGAGCCAGCCCAACTTGTGGCGTTCGTAATTCAGCTGCGTTCTTATGAGTAGTAGCACGCGCGATGAGATTTCGAGGGCTTTGTCTACAGTAAAACGCTCCAACTTCCAAATATGCCTGTTTTTTATTTATTTAGGCGCCTATCGGGACTCAGCTGGAAACTTTCACATGCCACTTACTAGCCACTTCACCCATTTTCCGAAAGCAGACACGTGCCATCTGCTCGAGCAGCTATGGAAACGGCACCACGAAAACATCCTATGGTTGGCAGCCTCGTCTGAAAAAGATGTCGCCAAAGCCAATTCCAAGTGGTATGGTCGGCAGCTCAGCTTACTGAGGAATGGAGATGTCCAGGGACCAACTCGCTCTTTCCCTTCGACTGCAGCTCCAGGCTGGTACCTTAATTAGCTTTCTTCAATACTGTGTAGACTTGGTCGCGACAGAAACAGCGTACCTATACGCTGACAGGAAATAAATGCTTTCTACTTTGCAGCAGTCGTGGATAAGCGCCCAGCATAGTGCAAGTATCACTATCCGGCGCTTCTAAAGATGAAATTCGGAGCGCAGATCTATAAAGGAATATTCATCTACCCAGAAAAGAATCGTTTAGAATGCGCGACCATCATATATACATCAAAATAAAGTGCATGTGCGAGCTGCGCCGTAGAAACGCCAGCGAAAAGGACTACACAAATGCCCCTGGAGTTGGTGCTGCCTCTGGCGATCACAATTTTTAAACGTTACACTACCTTGCTGCGCCTCAATTCTCAGTCGGATCATCTTCTTCACTATACAAGAAGGAGCCCGAGCGGATGGGTGGGAGGCCAAATGTTGAAAGCGCCGCTTCATGTCGAGCTACAAAATGGCGTTTCGCTGCGTTGATAAGATTTTCCGAAACGGGATGCTCGCATCGCAATGTTTGCTGCCATGCTCAGGAAGCGGGAAGTCATGATCTATCGTACCCATCTACTCACTGCGGCTCTTATACCACAGCCGATCACGAGCAGAAGTGCGCGCTCTCGACACCGCCAGTCCTCTTGCACCTGCGTGGCGATCCTAGTCCTTCCTAGCCTAGCCTTCTGTGCGGAAACGTCTATGCCAGTTTAACAGATCAGTCAATACCTTTCGGCATATGCGCGCAGAAATGAACCATGAACACCCTCTGCGGCTTACCTCCTACATAATTTCTAACATTCATTATACCGCGCATTAATGTGGGGCTCGGATGATTTTATTTTCTTGTATTCTTGCGTTCTTTGTTTCAAGTTGAGATCGTGTACAATATATATGCTTCACCTTCAACTGTGCTCAAAGACCTCATTGGTTTCTTTATATATTGACTTCTTGATCATCGCAGATATTAGACTATTGAAATCACTTGTGCGCGTAGTGCAGCGCAATTCCTAAAATCACGCGGGAATTTCGGCATATTTTTGAAGAGCTATCGGCTTGGTTATTTAAGCAATAAGTCACGAAGAGAATTAAACATTTCAAGGCATTATATTACATCGCAATCCTATGGACACTGTTCGTGCCTATGCGTAGATGTGCAAGGGCCCGGAATGGTCTCCACTATGCTCTCCATGTCATGTGTGTGGGTGTCGGAACATTACCTTATGTACTGTCTAGAACGGAACGTAGAAAGGTGACTCTCGCTCGTATTACACGAGAAGGTGGGAGCGCTGCACAGGGTATTTCAGGTCATGTTCAGTTAGGAGGTAGGTCACCGCTGCTTTCGGTGGGGGGGGGGGGAGGGGGGGCTATAGCCTGTCACTTAATTTTTATCTGTTGTAGGCCGTCATTGCACCCGCCACTGTTTCGGTGGTGGACGACGGCTGTTGTTGCGGCGCGCGTCTTTCGCTCCCTCTTCCTTTTCTTCTCTATTTTCTCTCCTGTCTGCACGAGGCAGCGGAGGTAGTTCAGCTCCAGAGCCAGTAGCATGCCCGTGCATTTTCTTCTCCTTCTTCCTACAGCCACAACAACAACAACAGGTTATGTTCACCCACGCGGAAAGGTGGCATGTTTTGGCGTTTTGGCCTCGTTTAAAGATTCTTAAAGTCTGAGATGGGGGTCTCAAATGGCGACAGCGGCAGGTCATTATTTTTTGTGATTGTGTGTATGGCGGCGTACATCTGCCAGGTTACAGATATGCCCCTCAGTTATAGACCTTAAACAATTCTAGGGCTAACTTTGGACTGCAGTGATGCGATAGCTACTATTTCGCGATCATCTGACGCCTTCCACTACGGCACCTCTTTCTCCCTTCTTTCACGCCCACCTTCCTTCTTCTCCCTACGGCTTGGTTAAGGTATCCACGGAGAATCGTGACAGCTAGTGCGCGTTTTCTTCCTCTAAACGATTTTGGAATGCCGCTAATGCCTGCTGTACTGCGTCTGCTTCTGTATGCTCTGTGGTGTGGCGTTCGAGGAAACGCCAAATGAAAGGCGCTGCACGGACGCCTGGATTCAACACCTGGGGATCAGCTTCTTGTGTGAATCGCCTGGTGACGTCATGACCAGTAGTGATGCCATGACCATGAGTGACGACATCACGACGTCAGATCTGGTTATTAGACATTGTAGGATAAGGTGTCACATCCAGTAATCACGTCACCATGTGATGACGTCATAATCAAGTCATGTCTGTTATTATCACTAACTACCACTGTCATTATCGGTAACTATCTAAGACTAACTAGAGGCGGTGGTCTTCATGGTAATCGCGCTGGCATGACGTTAGACGAGGGCAACTAAGATACGCTTCTCACGTGCCCGGCGTGGCTGTCAGGATGATTGACAGCTGTATTGTTACCGAAGGAACGACAGTATTAGCCATTATTGAATTTCGCCTTAATATACATCTAAGGGTACTTAGGGTGAAGTAGCTGCAGGTAAAATCCGTAAGTCTAATTTCACAAGCAGTTTCCAACTGTGTGCACCCATCGCAGTGACTACATAAAGTGCCTACGCACACGCACAAAGACACTCGACCGGAGCGCTCATCTCACACATATTAATTAGAGGTGCAGCTTTAGAGAACCTCGTGGCTGATATTCGCGTTAATTTTCGTTTATACGCTGACTGAATACTAGTATTTTCACACTCAACATTGTGATGTAAGATAAAGCTATGTTATACGTAATGTGGAGCAGATTTAACTTGGAACATCTCTTATTATTACGAGGCATTGCACATCCTTTCGCCACCTGAACGTCAGAACAAAATTGGGGCGGGCTATGCCTCGGAGAGCAAACAAAAATTAAAAACCAAAACCTCTAAATATGTGTTGTTATTTGTGTCTGAGTGCCTTTAAAAGCGGTGCACTCAACTTTAACCATAAAATGTTATATCGCGAGCGAACTTCACAAATGAATGCTTTACTGTCTCTGATGTCCACTGCTTGCATCACGCAAGTGCAGCTCCTGATGAAGAAACTGTTCTTCATCGAGTATAAAGATGCAGCAACACCAATGGCAATGACAGAAATAGTGAAAATGCGGGCAACAAATTTGCAGATTAAGCCGACTTTAAAGAAAAATCATCACCGGTTGTACACTACAGCAACTTTGCCCGCTCCCATTGCAGACGTGATTGGGCAGTCGAACTAGGACATCTGTATCGGTGCGGCATATCATAGTACATAGAGATATCGACCTTCTCTCCTTTATTTGTCGCAGTCTTCGGTTCGCTTTCAAAAGAAGAATGCTTAGAATTGTTATCTCGACCGTATTTTGTTTTCTTTCTGTCCGACCGCAAATCTTTGGTGGGTGCGTGAAAAAAATAACCTTCTCCTTCGTTTCCCTTCCCTCTCTTTTTTTGTTTGCGGTGTAACACTCAGAAATGGATTTATCAGAAATTTCGAAGCCCGCGGTTTACGTTTTCTGTGGGTGGGCGATGGCTTGGTTTTTACATAATCGATGTTTTGCTAAAGGGGAAAGGAGACGCGGCGAATCTGAATATTGTGTAACATTTTAGCGGTTTCATTTACACATTACAGCCGATGTCTATGGGACAAATAAAGTGTGAATAAACGCAACCTTGTTGATTTGTTGATTCGATGAAGCAGCTGTGTCTCGATGCGTCAAAGCAAGGAAGTATGCATGACGGTGGAAAGCGAAATTTTCACTAATTTCGTATTATTGTAATCATGTTTAGCGGATGCAAAGGCCGCACGAAGTGTGGTAGCGTTCATGAAAATTAGGATGATTGTGTAAGGGTGCTGCTTGTGAATACATAATATGCATCGAGCGACTCCACAATGTATCTATAGCATGCGCGCACAAAAGTACCCAACTAACTCCCAAAGTCTTTGCAAGGTGTGTTGTGACAACCTATTTTCGTGATTTCCTGAAACATTTGTCAGCATGGCTTTTATATTCCTTCATTTACCCATTTGTTAGAAACAGCCCAAAAGTGCCATTTGCTTGCAGACAAATTTTGGAAACAAGACGGGAACAGTATTTGAAGAGCGATCGTTTCGCACGGGGACCCGCTAACAACAACAGCTGTGTGTTTTTACAAAAGCAACCTTATGTCTCATCAGAATATTAAACAATATGAAACAATATGCCTTTCTGCATCTTCTCTTTGCAGTGCACGAAATATTTTTCTGGTGGCCTTTTTAGAAATAGGAATTCATATAGAAATGAAGGAGGCAACGAACAGGTTTTCGCGCTCAATCTTTCATACGCACGCTTGTTCGTTTGAAAGGCAGTATATTTTGAATTGCCGTGAATTTTGAAATACTAGAATAAGTCCCTTTCTAAATCGCTGTCATTTCAACAGAGGTGCATACACCTTAAAAACTTCTGAGGATCCAAACTTTCCAGCTGTACGTATTAAGTTCCTTCCTTTGGGTTGGAAGTACAAGCGATTAATTTCTGAAACAAGCCACTGTGGATACATTTTAAGCTAGTGTGTTCTTCCTATTATTTCTTGTTTTTCTTCAAGAATACTTTAGTTCACTTAGGTGAAAGAAGGCTTATAGGAGGAATGGAGGCATTTGCGTAATATTAAGATTTCAAGTTCACAATATGGTATACGGATATGAAACAGCCCGTTGCTTTTTACTAGGTGGCAGACATTTGTGCTTTCTGTTTGCTTACCGGAAGGATGCCCACTCGCAGATGACAAGCCATTGCGGTTGCTGTCTCTATGCTGGGGGTTTGCAAGAAATGAATAGGTCTAGCGCATATGGGATAGCACTTTATAGCCGCACTCGGCTAAAAAGAAATTAGGTTGTTATGCGTCTGGAAATCACTAATTTAAATGTCTCCGCACCATCTAAAGCAGTAAAGCTCTGTGTATTGACGTAGAGAAGCGCGCATGATATTATGGCTACTTGTATGTAGAATATTACTCAGCCAGATCATTATCGTGTAGACTGATAGCAGATGGCGTTTCTAATATGCAACTCTCAAATTGTTTTGGGGAGCTCACCAAAGAGTTCTATGAATTGAACGCTGTAACGAGCCTGTCATCAGTAATATGATTTTTCGTGCCTGTGGTTCTCTATATGTCCTTGATATGGTACGGAGACAAATACTGTTTCCCTAGGTTATTTGCTTCGATGAACAGTGATAGTTTGCTCAGATTGAGAAGAACTCTGGATCTCCGATGAATATCATTATAGGCACCATGTTTCGAAAGTCTAATGCATTGGTTGCAGTATGGAAAGCAGAGTACGATGTGAGGTGTTTTCTATGTTTATGCATCAATCGGAGTCATTTGCGTGCTCGTAGTAAAATCAGTTTCCGTTCTGTTGACATGCACAAAATACGGTGACCGTGTGTACAAAGATAGATTGTGTTTGCAGCTGGACTGTTTTGCGGAGCTGTATGGTAATACATCGAATGTCGTCGTTTCTAACTTATAACGAAGAACGGCTTGCAAATACGGTTCGACTCTCGTGAAATTATCAAGCAGCACAATAATGGGTAAAAACTTTTTGATCACGAGGTATTGTCTTACGATTGACATTATTGTTGCTTTGATGCGCCGTAGAGTGATTCTTTAAATATTTCAGGCTTCAGAACCCACACTTTTAAGGACTTGCTTTTAAGCTGAGTGATGGATACCACTGAGCACTGATGGATAGGAACGGCATCAATCTAGAGACCTTTATTTCTTTTTTTTAGCAAAGAAATAAACATTGCAAGTTTATATGGAATATTTTTGAGCACTTATTTCATGTCAAGAATGGATAATGTGCGAGCCGCACAGTGGCCCTATTCATACTGAAATAAGCTCTGTCGGACAAGTACATTAAACAGGATTTCTTGTAAAATCGTCTATAAAAATATCTTACTAACGTAAATTAGTAAACAACAAAAATGTAGAGAAAATGAAGGGCCCGATATGAGATACAAACAAATGGAGCCATTAATCACTGACAGAAGGGAAAGCGCGGGGCATGTTTGAGTGATGAATGCGAAATGGTAGTGTTATCATGGAGAAAAATGATTAAGAAGTAGGTGAAAAAATTGGAGGACACTTAAGATTCACCTTTAAGAGTTCAACGTGATAACGTTATGGCGCCCCGTTTCCATCGCCTTCTAGTCCTCATCAGCCTTTTATCTACGCACTTCTCATGACACACCACTTCTTATTTGCATTTAGTGCAGGAGGAATTTTCAATCTGCCTTGATTTAACCTCCAATCAGATAACCTCCGTATGGTTATTTCTTCCCGCTTAAAGTTCAGTATTTTTTCTCTGCTGTCCTTAAAAATCGAAGCTTTGAATACGACTGATAGATGTATGCGGCTTTGAATCGGGCGACGCCTCACTTCATCGGTTGCGGCAGCGTCGTATAATCGAAGGAGTTTCCTAGTGAGTGCCGCCCGCATCGAAGGTGAATAAAGGAGAAATGTTTTTTTTTTTTGCTAATTATTAGCGATTACTTCCGTAATTAGTTTCCAATGACGCACCTGTACATCAGCTCACAGTCATAAGGCAATACATATATTAAGTCCACCTTTACCCCAAAAGACGCAATATATGGTTCTGTGGCGGAAACACTGCTTGCTGAGCAGGCAATAAAGGAAAAATAATTATGTGGCGGAGTAATTGCATGCTCGTCTCGCACTGCGAGTGAACTGTGTTCGACTCCGCGGGTTTCCGCAAAGCTTTACTAATTCTTTAATTGCTCCCAATTTTCGTGTTACAACCACAACGCCGAGCTTTTTCTGGGACATGGGACCCCTAACGAAGTCGCATTAAAAGAAATACATGGAGCCGGTGGGATCCGAGCCCAATACCTCCGAACTTTGAGCCCTGTGTTCTACTGACAAGATACCGCGACAGTTGTTTCCCTTCTATTTTCTTAGTTACTACGTTGCATGCTACCTGTCCGTAAGCTTTTTCGCCAGCCCCATGAACCCTCGTCCATAACGGCAGAATGGAGTGTCGTGTGGTACCGTGAGTGTCACGTGGAACGTGGATTACCGATCAGGATGGGAGCTGTCGGCGACCCTCATATTGTATATAAAGACAGAAGTTCTGAGCTCTTGTGCCGAAAAGGCTTGTGCCGAAAAGGTTGTATAGTTAAAGCCATCATCGTATGGCTTAAAAGACTATGAATGCTGCCGTTTAATGGTTTCACAATCGGACCTCGTAGAGCCACTCATTTGTTTGAGCAAGCGCACAAAAAATGGTATCCCATTGACTGTTTTCTACTTGTGCTGCACGAGTCCAGCTCTCTTCCATAACGCTCCTAATTCAATGAGATTTGACATATGCGCCACCAAGATGATCCCGTGAAAGTGCTGATAAGAACGATCCATTTTTCCGATCAGTGGTTAGATCTTTCTTCAATGACCAAGGCACTTAATTGCGCTAGTTGCTCATAGAATCTGTATATTGCGGCTACCGGAAGAACTCTCCTTCTGGACGTAAGCGGAGAGGCGAAATGGTGAAAAGTGATTGCACCAGTTGCTGTGTATGTTTCCGTCAACGTTATTACGGCGCTCTCACCATGTTTTAGGGTGCAACAGGTGGAAATTTGGTAGGCGTTTATGAAAATAATTAAAAGGCAACTGTATATTTTGTAAGAATCTTTCAAAAACCTGTGGATTGGAACTGTGTATTATATAGTCTAGTCAAATGTGTAGCATAAAACTCGTCACTCCAGCCATCCCTCTCCACCACCGCTCCTCCTGACAGTTTGGAAATGTTCCTCCAATTATACTCGAACAGCCTCGATCTTCTTTCACCTACTTGAAATGGTATGTCTTGTGTGTAAAGCCTAGGATGAAGTTAAAGCAAACATTAGAAGATAAAAATGCGAGCAATCATTAGCGGAGATCTAAAAGCTTTGCAGAATGCAGTCAAGCAACCTAAGGAGAACATTAAGGCGAAGCGGATTAGTTTCGTTACATCTGAATTTCATAGCAAGCGTACTTTCGCCTTTTTTGCGACCTATTGTAATTTTTTTTTTTTGTATTTCGGGTGGGAAGATAGTGGATGGGTCACAACCTTCTGGATCCTTTCTTGCTATATTTGCGAAATGCTGTAAATGCTGATAATTTTAAATGTAGAACATAAGCGTGTTAAGATCATTTTTATATTTAATGCTACTTACAATCATGAGCAGCTCTCTTCAGCAACAGCTGATGTCTCCGCGATATGGCTCTCTTTTCTAGGAAAAATACGCCACCAAAAATTGGGTTCTGTATATTGAAATTTAGTGGGACCAACAGTAAGAAACATTCTTCGGTATTGATGTCTTTCCGCAATAAAATATCAGCATAAGGATCGAATTTCAAGCACAGGCTTGAAAATAGACTACGACGAGACATTGATATATAGTGGCCAATAACAACAGACAGGCAGGTTCCTTACTACATATTTGCGAAAAAAAAATGCTATCTCTAATGTTCCTGCTGCGTAGGACTTGTCTCTGTCTAGCTTCATTGTTTAGCATCGGGCACCTGAAAAAAAAAAAGAATTGCTATGAATCGCGTGTCGCGAGAGCTGTACCGGTTGTATACATTACAGAATTCACCACGAACTGCATTTATGGAGGGCCCACCATTACATTTTTCTTTTCGGATCTGTTTGGCTCCCCGGGATTGATACTTTTTTGGGGGGACGTAGTCGTGTCTTTCAAGCATTCGTAGGAAATGATTGGACGATTGGCCCACTGAAGACCGGGCCACACCCTTCGATGGGTATCACAACCAATGGTAAGGCGGTGAGTTCTAAGACACGAAAGCCGTCGACGATGTGGGTATATGGAAAACTGATATGATTTTCACTGGCGCTTCGTACTTTTGTCTGACACTGCTAACACGCTGACATCAAACCAGATCAAATTAAAGGCATGATTAAGTGGGCCATATAGCGCCGCTTTAGACTGCTGTTGTTTACAAATGTCGATCTCTCACTAATAAACCAATAGGCAGAGGACAATATCTGATAAGCGCTATGTGCTTTAGGTGTTCCCCATAATTTATTCTAGCCTATTCAAGACACCGCTATATAAACGACCCTACAGACACACTATGAGACATACTATTCAGCTCAAGCAGCCTACTGTTTTCTCTGCTTTCATATATAGTATGGTCCATTTGTTCCAGTCCCCACGCGTAGGATAGCCATGACCTAATTAACAGCCCTGCTATTCAGCGTTCTCTCTCTTTCTGTGGAAGACACAACCAACCATCTTAAGCACAGCCATTAATTTCTCGCTGGAACATGCCGTTTATTGTGCTCTATTGTGCTATAAGTGTAGCAAAGCTACCTTGGCAGAGTTTTGGAGCAAGCGCCTTGTATTTTTATTCCTTAACACGCAATAGATGGACCATTTTGCGCCGCTTATTCCGGGCTACGAAAAATGAATAATTGGCGCTATTATTTGAATGAAGGAATGCTCTCGGCCGCTGTTTGAGTGAATAGGGAATTTGAAGGGATGAAAGTATAGCTTCGCATCCACGGTTATTCAAGCTGTTGCTCTTTGCTTGTCATGCTGCCCGTATGCGCGCTGTAAGTCAATCTGTCTCACACTACTCGAAGCAGGCCGCTCTCACTGTCGTATGTATAACATTCGAATGCTGTATTGCGGTGCTTGATAGAATCTGATCTGTGCGAAATGAATACGTAATGTTATGGTATGCCTCCTATTCGTCCTCCGATAAGCGAGAAAATGTCAGAATTTTGCGTACCTAATTTTTCCTTAAGATGGGCCATCATTTGCTTTTTATTTAATTTTGATCTTAAAGTTTTTCTTTATACCTCCCATTTCAAGAGAAGTTTCAAAGGTCCTTTAGTTCTCTTCTGCGATTAGAAAGCAAAAATAAATGTTATGTTACGAAATGAAATGACCGCAAGTGCATGGGTGAAACCAGTGCCATAACACTCCTTGCAGCAATAGAATTTCCAGAATGTGGCGTTATTCAGATGTTTGTGTAGCATGCTGAGTATGTTTGGACCTTTGCATTACCAATAATAGAAAGCGCGTTATGACAAACAGAAACATTCCGTTTAAGATAAATCAGTCGAAGCATCAGAATATCGATTTCATCAGAATATCGAAACCAATTCATGTTTTTTTTTAAATGTCCAAGTTTCTCGCACATCCCACATTGTAAGAAAGAAGCGTGCCAACCTTTACATTAAAATATATTGAAACGTCATTCATTAAATATTTCTTTGCCACAGAATATTCACAGCAGATAACAGTGTTAAGTTCTTCTTTTCAGCAATATATCAGGTAGTTGGCGTTTTGTGCTTTGTTTTCGCATTTTTGGGTCTGTCCAGCATAGTCGTGTGCAGTGTATAACATCCTTTTCATCTAGTAGGGCTGGGCAAGATACTTCGAAAAAGTATCTTCGATACCGACACACCATACCCTGCAAATTGTATTTCTGATGCCGATACAAGATACAGGACCAAAATTTGGGTTTTGATACAGATACTCGGAACTATATTGTCGATACTTCGATACATCACTGAAATCTATACATAATAAAGGTGGTAATATGATTAATTATTGAAATAAGTCATTCATTCATTCATTTTCATTTCCCTAAAGACCCCTTTTGAGGGGCATTACATAAGAGGTGGATACAAATTTTGGATGAGATGGAACAAAGTCATGTGTTATGAAGATAAATAGCTGTAGGCTTTCGTGCGAAGGTTATTGGACAGGTTGTTGTTGCAATCTCTTCAGGAAGGCCATTTCAGTCCACAGCAGCGCGTGAAAAAAATGAGTTAGCGAAGGTGACGGTTCGTGCACGTGGACCGCTGATCTGGAGATTGTGGAGAGTGCGATGAGATATACGTGCCGGTGGGACCATGGCGGTGTGGTTCTGCAAACGTTCTAGTGGATTGCTGAGGAAGCTTGATATGGGTGCCAAATGGGTGATGCAAATTCTAGTTTTGATGTCACAAGTGATTCGTAAGCTAGTAGCGTGACGTGCACGGGAGCATCGCGAAGATGACGTCTTATAAAACCAAGGGATTTGTTAGCTGAAGAAATGATGTTAGTTATATGAGTTTTCCCGGACAAATCAGCGCACAGAGTTACGCCAAAATATGTGTATGATAGCACTGGTAGCACGGGAACGGAGGCAATTTGATAAAGGGATACGAGTGGGTTGCGGCGGCGATGAAAAGACAGTACATTGCATTTGTGAGGGTTTAGTTCCATTTCCCAAGTTTCACACCAATCATGATTTTTGTTAATGTCGTTTTGGAGGTATAATTGATCAGAGGTGTTATTAACTGTTTCCTAAAGAACACAATCATCAGCAAACATGCGGATTTTGCAGGACACTTGAAAGGGTAAATCATTTATGTATACGAAAATCAGAAGGGGACCTAGCACGAAACATTGAGGGACGCCAGATGTTACAGGAAGGAAGCTGGAATTATATTCATTAACGAAAACAGATTTAGTGCGGTTAGATAGAAATTCGGTCATTCATACAACCACATTTGGATCGAGGTTAAATTGAGATAACTTGTGTAACCGGCGTTTTTGAGGAACTTTATCGAAAGTTCTTTTTTTTAGATCAAGAAAGATAGCGCCAGTTTTTAGGTTAGGATCTAGGTTGGCATTCAGGTCGTGTATAAAATGCGCTAGGGGAGTATCACAAGAAAAGCCTTTCCGGAACCCGTAATGCGCAGATTGAAAAAAAACATATATTAGAATCGAAAAAGGCAAATATATTTGGAGAATATGACGGGTATCATGATCTTCCAAGTCACACTTGTTAAAGAAATGGGCCAATAATTTAAGGGAGAACTGTTGTTACTAGATTTGAAGAGTGGAATGACCTTCCCAACTTTCCGTCAAGTGGAAGTTGCCCTGTAAGTGATTGCTGCAATAGCAAGCATAAATATGTGGCATTGATGGATTTAGTAATATTAAGAAATTTAGCGTTGATATTGTTACGTGCTTTGTATGCACGGGGGTTTATTTACAGGGATCGGTCCAAAGAGGACGGCGGCGAAACGTACAAACGTCCTTCTGCCCTTATTCTTTCTTCTCCACCGATCTACCCGACCGTTCTTCTTCATCCTCCTCGACGTTCTGCGAAGGCGCGTGACATTACCCTTCTCGCAGACGAAGCCCGTTGGGCGAGTTACATAGAACCTCTGGAATGAAATCGCTTGAGGCGGGCTACATGCACTACCTGAGACTGCCGCGACCGTCGACCATTTGCAGTTAGGCGTGATATAACGTAGTTCAAGTCACTGATGCGCTCTAACACAACAAACGGTCCGGTGTAGTGTGACAGCAGTTTTTGACAAAGCCCATGCTTATGGAGAGGTGTCCACAACAGCACACTGTCACCAGAAACATAAGAAACGTGTTGGTGTCGGGCGTAGTAGCGGTTCTAAGAGCGTTCTTGTGAAGATAAAATTCGTACTCTGGCCATCTGGCGAGATTCTTTAGCTATGCAGAGTGTGATAGCAAGAGAAGGTTCGTCAAGAATGGAAAATGGAAGTATGGTGTCGAGGCCAGAGCGAAGTGTGCGAGCATAGAGAAGGTAGAAGGAGCAGTGGCCTGTTGTCTCATGTTAGGCTGTGTTGTATGCATGCGTAATGAAGAGAGGAACGCCATCCCAGTCCTTATGATCTGCAGCGACGTACATAGCAAAACATGGTGGTGAGCACCCTATTAGTTCGTTCTACCACACCGTTCTTTTGGGGATGATATGGCGTGGAGTGGTGAAAACTGCAGGCGCTGAGGCGAAGACGTTCTTCGACAATGTCCGCTGTGAATTGGCGTCCACGGTCACTAGTGATGACTGCAGGAGGGCCGCGCCGGATAATGACGAGTCGAAGTAAGAAATTTGATACTTAAGACGCAGTAGCGGATGGTATCGTGGCTGTCTCACAATAGCGGGTTAAATATACCACGCACACAAGAGTTCATCGGCTTCCTTTACAGGACAGTGAGAAAGGTCCACGAAGGTCAATGCCAACTTGCTCAAACGGGGCTGTTGGAGGTGTGACTAGCCGCAGGTTTTCATGTGGACTTGAAGTCGACAGCTTAAAGCGCTGGCATTGCACACAGCTGGCTACATATCGCTCGATCGCTGAACGCATCTTCGGCAAGTAAAATCGCTGCTGTGTGCGGTGGAGTGTTCAGCCCACTCCCAGGTGACCAGACGTGGAGTCATCATGCATCATTTCTAGAACTGTGATGCTTAGGTTTTCTGGAACGACAAGAAGCAATCGTGCTCCCACAGAGGCGCAATTCTTCGTGTAAAGCACTCCTTCGCGAATGCTAAATGCGTTCTTCATAGAATCGTTGGCGGAATCAAACAGAGAGGTGAATGTGTGGTCTTTGCGTTGCTCGCTTTGGATAACTCGGAGACCGGGGAAGTTTTGTGAAATTGGAGCAAAATGTTCATCGAAGTTGTCTGCGTCATCATCAGTCGTTTGAAGCGGGAAAACGCGAAGGACAATCAGCATCTGAGTGTTTATGACCGCTTTTATGCCCCACAGTAAAATTAAACTTTTGTAGGCGTAAAGCCCGTCGAGCGAGCCGCCCTCAGGGGTCATGAAGACTCACGAGCCAGCAAAGGAAATGGTGGTTTGCCACGATGGTGAAATCGTTCCCGCACAGATAGGAACGAAAGCGCTGTACAGCGAAAACAACGGCGAAACATTCTTGCTCCGTAACCGTGTAATTTCTTTCGCAGTTACTCAACGAGCGGCTCGCATACGCTATCACGTGCTGATTGCGTCCATGGCGTTGTATAAGTACAGCGCCGATACCGATACTATTGCGTCAGTGTGTACTTCAATTGCAGCTGAATGGCAGAAGAGGTGGAGCATGGGGCCCGAGGTCAAAAGAAATTTCAGATGACGGAAAGCTGAGTCACAATCGCTGGTTCAATTGAATGGTGCATTTTATGCAGTAGACACGTGAGTGGGTAAGCGATGTCTGCAAACCTCGGTGTAAAGCGTCGAAAGTACGAGCACCGCCGCAAAACGTTCTGCATCTATTTTACTGATTTGGGCATGGTAAAACTTTCGACAGTTTCAATTATCTTGGGAAATGGTCGAACACCTTTTTATCAACTAAGTGACCGAGGACAATTGTTTCATGATCATCAAAATGACATTTCTTTCCATTGAGTACAAGACCAGCTCGTTCCATGCAATCAAGTACGATATCCAGATGGCTTTTGTGCTCACTAAATGTTTTGCCAAAAATTACAACGTCATTCAAATAACATAAACAAATTTGCCACTTTAGTCCACGGAAAATGGTATCCATGAACCGCTCTAATGTGGCAGACGCATTAGATAATCCAAAATGCATAACGTTAAATTCATAAGGTCCGTCTGGTGTAACGAATGTCGTTTTCGCTTTATCTGCAATGTGTATGGGGATTTGCCAGTAACCGGATCTCAAGTCAATAGAAGAAAAGTATGAAGCTGAGTGCAGACATTCAATTGAGTCATCTATACGTGAAAGCGGGTAGATTTCTTTTTTCGTGACTGCATTTAAGCGCCGGTAGTCAGCACAAAATCTCCATGCGCCATCTTTCTTTCTAACAAGAATAACTGGAGCTGCCCAAGGACTACAGGACTCTCGAATAATGACGTGCTTTAGCATGTCTTGAGCTTGCTCATATATTACCATACGTTCAGTTGCTGATGCTCGATAGGGCTTCTGATGTATTGGAGGTGCGGACGCGGTGTTGATCGCGTGATGAATACGATTGGTAGGCAGTGGCGTTGAGTCATCCTTGGCAAAGTCGAACACTGTTCCGTGTTTCACTAGTTGTTCCGCTAGAATGCGACGCTCAATTGTAGAAAAAGACTTATTAATCATAGCCGTAACTTTGGTCCTCATGCCTGGTTGCACCTGCTGCTCAGTGACAGAGCTGTTTAACGCCGCGAGGGAACCGGATACGTCTTCCTTGAAACGGGCAAGTTTTAGGCCCCGAGGCAATACGTTGGCTCTTCAGAGTGGTTCACTGTCTACAGCTCAGTGCGGCCTCTAATCACGGGAACGACGCAACGAGGCACAAGAATACTCTTGTTAGAGCAGGTGAGTCTCGTAGGTTCTGCTCTAGCTTCGAAAGATTCGCACTGGTTGCGAATAGAGAAAACCAGCACGAATGCTGCAGATAACGCTGGCACATTTGTGTCTTCTTCCACAGCTAATACTCCAAAATCAGGTGTCGAGTCATCCACAAAAACCGAAAGTAGTGGAGGATTCAAAGTAATCTCTCCCGTACCCCAGTCTAAAGTTTTCGCCATGCTCTTGCAGAAAATCAATCCCAAGGATCACATCATGCATTGACCGAAGCAGCACTGCAAATTCTACTCTAAATTTGAGGCCGCCAATAACAACATCCGAAGCACAGACACCAAGAGGAACTAAAGGCTCACCACCGACACCACGGAATAACACTGCACGGCCACCCCTGAACATTACTTTCCTACCTAAACGGTTCTTAAAACTGAAACTCACAGCAGATACTGTAGCAGCAGTGTCCACAAGAGCCATTGTTTTCACACCATCAACAAGAATTTCCAATTTGTTCTTTAACATAAACACGGGTTGAGGTGTGGACGTCATCGACTAGCCGGTGGCCTCACCTCCATCGGCTCCGCCTCCTAATTTCTCTGAGGCGGAGGGAAAGAACGACGTCGAGGGGAAGGTGACCTGCGCGGGCGCTAGGGTGGCGGCGTCACACTACGATCAGATGCAGGAGATGAATTCCGCAAATATGTCGAATGGTATGAGTCCCAAGTGGACATAGTAGGAGATCGCTGTTGTTTAGTGTGCAGCCATCCGTGAATGTTCGCGGGGGGTCGGTAGTCTTGGGCAGTTGGAAAACGGCGGCGGCAGTATCTAGCGATATGCCCCGCAATGCCACACCTGTAGCACATAGGTTGAGGTCGCCAGCGATCAGCATAAAAGTCCTAACTAATAAAGTCGCGACGTTGGTTGTAGCCAAGCTCTCGCTGCTGTTCAGAGTAGGCGGACCTCTTTTCCGTCGGATGGTGGTTATAACATTGAGAAGAGCTACGCCGATCGCCCATAAACGATGCGCCGCTAGATTGAACCCACGGAGTGGACAGGGCGGCAACGTTTGCCTGCGGCGCACAACTCTGCCGCACATATTCTTCACTACAGATGGCGTCCCAGGATCTTGACAATTCCTCGCGTACAATCTCTCGTATCATATCAGCTATTGAAACTAAAGGACAGGCTTCAACACTGACTATAGAGGTGAGATTGGCCAGTCTTCCGAATTTTGGTGTAATCCTTCGCAGCTTGAGAGCCTGAAATGTTTTACAATGCTTTATAACATCAGAGGTGGTGCTCAGGCTCTCTTTGCTAATAAGAAAATTATAAACGTCTTCTGCTATTCCTTTCAGCAGGTGGCCGACTTTGTCTTCTTCGAGCATAGTGGGATTGAGCAGCTTGCATAGCTTTAAGATGGCTTCAATATATGCAGTACAATTTCTCCGGGTACTTGCGCCCGGTGAAGCAAAGTCTGTTCAGGGCGCTTCTTCTTTGCAGGCTCATCCCCATAAATTTTCTTGATCACGCTTGTGAAGATTGCCCATACCCCGCCGGGGTGGCGCAGTGGTTACGGCGCTCGACTACTGTTCCCAAGGACGCGGGATCGAATCCCGGCCTCGGCGGCAGCTTTTCGATGGAGGCGAAAAGCAGGGCGCCCGTGTGCTGTGCGTTGTCAGTGCACGTTAAAGAACCCCAGGTGGTCGAAATTTCCGGAGTCCTCCACTACGGCGTCTCTCATAGCCTGAGTTGCTTTGGGACGCTAAACCCCACAAACCAACCAAACCAACCAAGATTGCCCATGTATTTAATGAATCCTTGTGATTATCAAACCAGTCGAAGGCAGTGGCGGCAAGTAAGAACACCACGTTAACCAGCTTAGCAGCGGCGTTCCAGCAATTGTATTTACTCACTCTTTCGTAGTGTTTCAGCCACTCATCAACGTCCTCCTCAGGTTTTCCAGAGAATGTCGGCGGCTCTCGATAATGGGGCCAGTTGTTCGCTGTCGATGGTCCTGGCTGCTCGGTACTGCCATCTTGAGATATGTCCGATGGCATTGGTGGTAAGCGAGCGAGTCTACGGCTTCTTCGGCAGATGGAACGCTCCGTGGCTACCCAAGCATCTCTCACCAAGATGTTACGTGCTTTGTACGCACGGGGGGTTTATTTACAGAAATCGGTCCAAACAGGACTGAGGCGAAACGTACAAACGTCCCTTTGCCCTTGTTGTTGTTGTTGTTCTCCTCTAATTTGGTTTTGTTTGGTTTGGCTAATTTGGTGGCACATTCTTCTTTCTTCACCGATGTACCCGACCGTTCTTCTTCATCCTTCGTCGGCGTTCTGCGAAGGCGCCTGACAATATTATCAAAGCCGGCTGAGGATGAAAGTTCCATTTCATCAATCAGCGATAGAATCCTAGAGGTGGTAATTCAACAGGTGACATAGTATCAAAAAAGTTGTCTAGCACAGAAAATGGCACATCGGATTCGTTAGTGAACACTGAATGAAATGCAATAATTAATATGCGTGCCCAATCTGCATGCCTAAGTACTTCTCTCACTTCATTTGTGATTGTGACATCGTTTTTGTGTTTCGGGTTATGATGCCCCAGAATTTTCGAGGATTGGTATTAAGTATTCTGGCCAAGTCATTGTTAAAAAAGAATGCTTGGCCTTCTGAGCGGTTGACTTCTACGCCTTTTCGGAAGGGTAGTATTTACTCCAGGCGGTTTGGTTAGTTTGTGCTTTGGGGGCGCGAAAAAGACGTTCCTTTCAATTTTATAAACGTTTTACTGTTTTAGTGAACCATGGTTTCTGCGAATTCTCTCGGAAGGTGAACTTAGGGATAAACTGATTAGTTAATTCTATAATTTTATTCTTGAACAGAGTCCAATTTTCTTCCATCGACCGCCTATGAAAATTAGTTTGGAAAGATGGAAAGAAAGCGTCCAGTTCCCGACTAATCTCTACATAGTTGCCCTTGTCGTACAAACGGATGATTTTTTTTTTAATCTTTGGGTTCGAAGCGGAGTTACGACTATATCGCTATGAATAGTACTTCGTGATCACTTATTGCAGGAAGGATCGTAACTAATTTAACACTTTCGGGGTGGCTGACAAGTAATATCGGTCTAAGATTTTTGAGCTCGTTTTTGTTGTTCTAGTTGGGGTCAAAATAACTTGTGTAAGGCCAAAGTTCAGACAGACTTCTATAAAATTCTTCGCTTCCAATGGGTGTGATGCTGTAATAGTGTTAGTAGTCCGGTAAATGTTCAATGTGCGGAAAATTAAAATAGCCATAGAGAAGTATATGTGACTTTCTGTACTTAACAGTAAGTTCACACAGCATGTTATTAAGCTTCTCTGAGAAGTTCGAATTGTTGTGCGGGGGCCTGTAACAAACTCCAAGGAGAACCGACTGAGGAGCACAACGGCAGGAAAGCCACATTATTTCAAGATCAGTATGAACGGAAATCATTGAAAATGGTAAATAATCAAAAAAGCAATGAGCACTCCTCCGCCACGTGACCCTTGATGATCCTTACGAAAACGCCTAAAGTTCGGTAAGTTTGTTTGGACCACACTGTCGTTAAATTCGCCAGTTAGCCATGTTTCGGTTAATACGAGGATGTTGTTGTTGGGTGGGCGAACAAGACTGGAGATTTCTTCTCGCTTGGAACTAAAACTGCGGATGTTAGTGAAAAATATTGAAAAACAAAGAGTAGGCTGGGGTGTAAGTCTAGGCGCGGGCCTGGAGTGATGATGTAATATGATTTCCCTAACAGTTTGCGAGGATTCGTCATAAACGTACCGTGTGCGGCCGATAAGCAAGGTTTTATAACTTTGCTTATAAGCTGTAGGTTTGCTTTTTGCAAATGCGATAAGTTGCTTCCGTGCCTTCCTAACCGCATGCGAGAAATCTTCACCGGCGCTGTATTCATTATCTTTGAATTTTTTTTTCCTTTAGAAAGGATGCCCAGCTTCGTTTTGTGGCAGAAGATTTTTACAATCATCGGTCTGGTTTTTCCAGATGCGTGACGTCCGAGACGATGCGCGCGCTCAATACCTTTTGGATCGACCGTTAATCTAAATTTCGGAACAAAGGCGGGTTACAGCTTCTTCAGACTGTGTGTAGGTTTCACTAGGGTCATTCTCAGGGATTCCATAAAACAGTACATTGTTCCAACATGACCTGGTCTCAGCGTCGTCAACACGAGCTTCAATGTCTTTGATATGAGCCGAAATCTGCGCTGTCGCTATCTCCATCGAGCCCAGTCGCGACCGCATTTCAGTGATTAGTTGGTTTATGATTCAAGGATGCACATGCGTGTATTTAAGTCTGCTATTGCAGCGTCAGTTCCCGTAAGTTGTTTTTCATGTCTTGGACCTCAGATAGAAGTGTAGATTGCCCGGATGACCTGCAGGCCCAAAAGGCCTTGGTCGAGCGCGCGCGGGCAGCGGCCGACGCCACTGGGGTCCCGTACTAGGGACCCCACCCAGTATCTGTAAGGGCTGGATGTTCATAGATCCGGTCAATGCATACATCTACCCCTTTTTTGATTCAATAAACGTTTGTCACCACCACCACCGGTAGATAGTTTCTTTAGCTCAGCAAGCACGGCGTGAGGTTCAGGTCCCGGGTTAGTTTCGATATTCATGGCCAAAAGCAACAAGGATCGTACAACCAGAACACATTATACACCAATACAAATACAGCTCTGTGGGCTCGATAGCTTTAGCAAAAAATAATTGCTAGTTTTCTTTGCGAATAGGCTGTAAGAATTACCAACCTGCAGGACGAAGGCGAAATGGTTAGACTGTGCGGTAGCACCACTACAGGGCCACAGAGCGTCGGGGACGGACGTTGCTGCTTTATAGCTTGTGCTGGTGATGTCACTCGCAGTCCCGCTTGCCAGAGATGAAGTAGGCTCCAGTGCTGCGCGAAAGGCGCTCCGGGAAATGTTTACACGTTTGCTGTAGGATTGTAGTACGAGCTGCTGCTTTCTCCTGTATCGGCGTTGGTGGGGAGCACTGAGTTCCGGGGTGCGCAGACAGCAGGACGGGAATAGCCACGCGAACGATAAACGGAAAAATCTGCATGACGAAGGCGAAAGGGTTAGGCTGTGCGGTTGCACAGCTGCCGGGCCCAGCCTCATTAGGAAATTTTACTGTGTTTTCTGGAATTTTTGCAGCATTCCTCTGATCTAGTTTTTCTGAAAGGGCTTAACGAATACGGCAGCACGGAGTTATTGATTGGGCAGCTGCCCTTGTCAGAGCTTCACATTGAATGGAAGCCATGGTTACAGTAAGCGATCGCTTCCACAAGCAGACCGGCGAAATATTTCTTTAAACTAATTCTCTTCATGCGAACCGACTTGTGAGAACTTGGCTATACATACAAATACAAATGTGCAACCTGCGTGCACTTGGATAACTGAGCAGTTATATTACCATTAGTGCGATTGCAAGCTTTTGAAGCTCTGAATATTCTTAAAAACTAGAAAGAAAGCAAGCTAAAAATGTAAAAAAAAATAAAACTAAAATGGCTATACATTATTCAGCCCGGAAAGAGCTCGATGTGGCGTCCTAAAAGCGACGCAAATGAGAAAAGCCTCTCTACATACGCACATGAGCATGCCGCAGTCTTGTATTAGATGAAGATACCTCTTATCAGTGTTTAAGAGTGAACCGTAGCCGCGTTTACTCAAGCACTCTGGAGGTGGCTAGGAAACTTGAGGTTCACTAGCATCGCTGGAGAACTACGGCTGGTTGTTGATAAAAAATAAAAGTACCCTTTTTAGAAGAAAATGGCCAATATGATGTCAATCAATTTGCATATTTCAAAAAAAAAGTTTTTTTTTAAGCTATAGATATCCTTAGAAGTTTTATTCAATGTTTGCTCAAATATTTTCGCAAAAAAACATTGTTTCACAATGCATAGTTTGTTATTTGAACTGTGCTGGAAAATTCAATTCATAGATTTCATGCCGCGCATTTCATAAAATTTTCGACGTAATATTTTTTCCAGAAAAAAAAAAAGTCTAGTGGGAGCCTGTTTCATGTTACAAAGGATGAATTTGTTTTCAGTCAAACACCATAACTACGAGAACGTGGTTAGCCGACTGCATCGTGTCGGACTGAGGCCTTAGAAGCTTGTGTGCTAGCCGCCAAGCAGAGCCGGCACGTGGAGCCCAGGGGTTTTGGGTTGTGCATAAGTTACTGCGTCCGAGCAACTGAGCACACTGCTTGACGAGAATCAAATGCCGCAGGGACGGGGTGCGGATGGCAAAGGGTGGGAAGAGCGGGTACAGCAGTGTGTGTGATCCCTACTGCGCGTTCGCCTTGCGTTTCCGCTTTTTAACGCGGTAGCGTTAAGGAGCTCGTGTCGCAGAAAAGCCGGTGTCGTCGGCGGCGTTGGCCGTGAGCGATAAATCCCGGCATGCACTTCATGCATGCACTTCATAAATAAAAAGCAACTTCCAAGATGGGCTGGATGGATGGGAATCGAACCAGAGTCTCCGGAGTGTGAGACGGTGACGCGACCACTCAGCCACGAGTTCGATGTTTGAAAGCGGTACAAAAGCGCTTCTAGTGAATGCGGTGTTGCCTTAAAAACTTGCCGTAGAACGTTATACTGCGGTGTATATCGGTAATTATGAGCATGTTACTTACAGAAGTCGCAGTTACACTAGTAGCGAAGTATGTTTCCGCTACATTTCTTCTGCGTTCTGCGCACATGCAGAGCCATCTTGCGGCAAACACGGAAGAACCCCTCCTCGCAATGTGCGGCGCTGCCCCGACACGTGGCGCGCCACTCGCCCCTGACGTTTCGCCGTGCACCCTCACGGGTTGTAGAATCAAGCGTCTTTCCTTTCTTTAGATCACTATCTTCGCTCACCCGCTTCTCCCCTTCGGGCCGCGCGGGTACCGGTGCGAGGATACCCCAATACCCTTGCGTTTAATAAGTTTTCTCGCTCTCTCCCTTTCCAACATCCAGCGTGCGTCACTCGAACAGTGGTGTTTAGGCGACGCGGCTCCTCTTTCCGCTCACAGCGCGATTGCTAGGTGCAGCGTCTGATGCCAGACGCCTCTGACGTGATCGCTGCGCCGTAGGGCTTCTGCTGGGAAAGCGTCCCCTGCGATGTGTGCCGAGCTGCTTCCGAGGAATCATGCTTCTGCGTGGTACTCCCAAGCGAGATAGAGGACGATCCCAACAAGGCGTAAGCCCCATGATCGCGTCCGCCTTCATGGCGCGTCGCTGCCCAGCTTTCTCCCTCCGAGACTCCGAGTTCTTTGGTTCGTTCCGCTTGCTCAGGCGCACGTTCGTTGCCGCGCCGAACGCTGAGTGACTCAAGAGCATACCGAGCGAATGAGTGGGCGGTGGGAACGAGGTGCAATAACGCTATCGCGTTCCACTCTTGAAGGCGAAGCCTAAGCGTCCTTCAAATTTTTTCATATCTCTGTGTGTGTATGTTAAAGGCTTAGCAGCTTCGTGGTGCGCACTTGGTGCTCAAACGTAAAGCACATCCGTCACTTACCATTGCCTCCGTCAGTTTTAAAGAAAGGGAATCTGGAAAAGTGGTTGACGCTGAGAGGCCGGGGCATTTGTAGAGAACTCACACGGTACTACAAGCCGAGCTGTTTCCGGTCCTGTATACTACCGCCTGAACGAGCGCCGTCAACCCAGTCTCATAGCGGTTTCATTATTTGAAGTTTTCTTTAGTATCGAGTATCTTCAAAATACACCATACTTTAAAAGTGTATTTTCGATACCGATACTCCGATACTTTCATTTTCCGCACACGATACCTAGCACCGATACCCAAAATGCATCTAAAGATAGTATCGAAGGTACATGTATCTTCGATGCTGCCCATGACTGCCATCCAGCTACCGTTATGCACCCTGACACGAAGGTGCCAAGTGATATGGTAGTATAGGAATGAAAACGGCGTCATTAATCTAGTCACCACTCACATCCAGCGCTTTTGCGATTCTCGTGGTTGATTAGAGATTTATTTTTCAGGCACACGTTTCAGTGAACCACTGTCGCACATATTAGATATAGGCTCCTTGTCAAGGAGGTTAGGTACTTAGAAATGCTATGCAAGAGAGCTTGACTTGTGCCGCACGTGACAAAAAGCAGTCATCCGGATTCCTTTTTTTGTTTTTGCACGCCTACTCAAATAAATGAGTGACTCAAAGAGGCCCAATTGTCAAACCGATGGCTGCGGCAAGCATAAATTGCATCAAGTCATACGTTGTAGTTCTTACCTGAACAACCTTTTTTGGCGTTTTTGGCTTCAAAATGGTAGCAGTCGTAGAGGCACATTTCGGCAATCCCAGGCAGGTTCGGAGAGCTTGAGCTTGAACTCTCTGTAGAATTCCTAAGTTGGTTCTCCTGACATTTCCAAGTGCAGGTAAGCTGTACCGAAGAAATCCCATAAATAATGCACGGTACAGCTGGAGCATCGACCGCACGGACGCTCCCCATGACTTTCCCCCGATAAAGGCAAGTATGTGAGCAATTGCTGTCAGCCTCTTTTTTCATGAATGAAATGTGGGGAGCCCTCGAAATATTTCTGTCGACGATCATTCCCAGAAAGCGATGGCTGCTTTCGTAGGGTATTGTTTTTCCATCAATGCGTACTGTGTAAGGTGACATGTTCTTGCGTGTAAACGCAATTAGGAACACTTTTCAGTTGATATCTGCAGACCTTGCAGATGGAGGTAGGACGCAACTATACTTGCCGCTTTTTGAAGCCTCGCTATGACTTGTGGGTGCGTAACTCCTGATGCTCAGATACAGATGTCGTCCGCATGTATTGAAAGTTACGCTGACTGTGGTATTAAGTCAGCAAGCCGTACAAGAGTAACATTTAGGAGCGTTGGGCTTAGTACTCCACCCTGTGGGACTTCACGGGAAGTGAAGTGAGAAGATGTTGGGCCATCCTCAGTCTGCATAAAGTGAGATCTGTTGGATAAATAACTGCGTATCCAACAAAAAACACGACCGCCGAGCTCGGCAGCTTCTAGAGCGTCCAAAATGGCCTGGTGAGTGACTGTCATATGCGCTCTTTATATCCAGGAACAAAAAGTTTGGTAAATACAGGAGGAGGTCCCAAAGCTAAAGGCTGCACAGGGAATCTCTTATTAAATGCATGCAAAACAAAAATGAATAATTACAAACAACAGGGGGTGAAAACTGCAACTGTTATGTAATATAAATATAGAACACAAAAAATACAAGATGGCGTATATATAAATAGAACATAAATTGGGAACATGTTATATAAATGTAAAACAGAAAAACAATTGAATGTGGGATAAGTATTTCTTATCAATGAAAAAAAATATTTAGCGCGATAGCAGAAAAGTACGAAAACTACGCTTAAAAGCATGAATGTCAGATGATTGCTTTATTCTGAATGGTGATGAATTCCGCGAAAATGAGGCAGAGAAATACTTTGAATTTACCGTAATTGGTTCTGGATTTTGGTAGTAAAATATTGTTTTGGCATGAAAACTGAGTGAAACTATGTCACGAAAACTGGGTAATGTTAATTTGAAATGGGAAGTGATCCATGTATGACTTTGAATATGAGGATGCCAATTTAATAATGAAACATGGGTGAGACTCCAAGGATGTTATGCGCTTGTAGTAAGGGCACAACCCTGCACAAATGGCTATTAGAAGTAATGATGTGAATGGCTTGATTTTGTATGTGTTGTAGTGGTGCCATGCGTGTTCTCTATGTATTACCCCAAGAAGAAATACAATAGTTATTATGCCTCCACAGTGTATGGAAAACGAGGATGGCTGCCACAGAACCACATTGCTTCTCTCCGAGTAAGGGTGGACATAATGTATGCATAACCATATGAATTTGAAGTTATTTTAGGTAGTCATTACAAACTAAGTGCGGAAGTAATAGTTACGTGAGTAGCAAAGAACATTTCCTCTTTGATTATCTGCGATGCAAGCTGCGCTCACTGGAAAGTGCCTTCGACCGTACGGCGCTTCCGCAACAGATGGCAAGAGCCATTGCCCGATTCCAAGCCTTATACACTCAGCAATCGTATTCAAGTCATTCGTGTTTAAGAATAGCGGAGAAAGAAAAGACTACATGCTTTAAGAGGGAATAAATATTCAAACGAAGCTTTTCTGATTGGTGATGAAAATCAAGGCAGAAGCGAAATTTCCTTGCACACTGAATACAAAAAGAAGGGGCTTGTCATGAGAAGTACGCTGTTGTGAGACTGAAGAGCATTAGAAGACGATCCAAACGGTACCCAATAACGCTATCGCGTTGAACTACTACAGGCGAAGCTTAAGTATGCTCAATTGTTTCTCCTACTTTCTAATTATCTCCATGATTTCGTTACCATTTCACATTTATCAACGTAAAAATTCTCTCTGCTATCCTTTCTGTCAGTGGTTGTTTGTTTTGGTTTGTGGAGTTTAACGTCCCAAAACGACTGAGGCTATGAGAGACGCCGTAGTGGAGGGCTCCGTAAATTTCTACCAACCGGGGTTCTTTACCGAGCACAGATATCACACAGCGCACGGACGCCTTGCTTTTCGCCTCCATCAGAAAGCAGCCGCCGCGATCTGGATTCGCTCCCACATCCTTGGGGACCGTATGCGAGCGCAGAAACCACTGCAGCGTTACGGCGGGCTCTCAGTGGTTGTTGTCTCCCTTTGTATGTATCTCATAGCAAGCCCCTCATTTTTCATACATTTTGTTTTCTTCACGGACATACCTTAGTACAATATTTTTATGACAATTTTATAACAAACCTGTTCGGAGTACCTGCGTGATAGAGCTTATCTCAGCGTGGATACCCTACTGTGCAGCGGACTTATTATTCATTCTCGACATGAAACAGGCACAGAAAGCTATTTCGTAGAAATTGCCAATATATGCTTATTTCCTGAGGACAATAAAGGTCTATAGATTCATGCTGTCCCTCTTCATCGGGTGCTGGGTGATATCCATAGCTGAATTTAAAAGCAGGCCTTCAAAGCATAAAGTTTGATGCCTTACACATTTAAAGGCTTGATTTAAGGCGTAATAATATAGCAATAACGTGAATAGCAAGAATAATAGATTATTGTCGAGAAAGCCATTACCCCTAAATCTGTGGCTCGAACATTTCACGCTAATTCAGACGCATTCTTCAAACTGAGAAGCTATGGTGCCACTGCAGCAACTCCCACGCGACTGCATTATCACGTTTACATAGGGTATAGTTCTCGACATTATTTGATGTCCGGATTTCATTAGGGACAGGAGCAGCGGCCAGCACGAGACCAATAACTATATCGATTCTTCTGCTTTTTCAACGTTTTCCTTATCATCTCCAATTTTATTTTAACTTCGCTCAGCTAAACTGATCCTCATATTAAATGCTACCGCCTTTTGAATTCTCTTTGGGTTCGATACTTAGTCCGGGGTATCGAAATAAAGTACTTTGCAAGCTGTTAGAGCATCCCATTAAATATGCCAAGCTAAGCTACCTCCTTATTCCGTTTGACGTTTTTTATGATTACATAGCGGTATCTTCTCAGCGTTGCGGCAGTTAGGGAAACTTTGTTCCTAATTGTGTTCTTGCATCATTCATTGTCACCCAGACGTCTCTACAGTGGCAATATTTCCGGGCATAAAAGTGCTCTGCCCCCAATTTTAGCGCCGAGCTTAGTATATACCAATTAGTCACACTCTCTTTTCAACCATGTGGCAGCCGCCAAAGTAGGGATACATATCATTATGCATCGCAAGTCTTATGTTGAGCCCTTGTTTTTCTAACGACATCAATAAACTATGTTTTCCACACTCGTACAAATTCAGTTTGTCAGCCTCCTCGTCTCGTTATAAGTTACAACCCAAGATACTCAATATTGTACGTACCCAAGAGCTCCGCAAACAGCCCAGTTGCAAACATAAGGCATCTCTGTACACTAGGGCTCCGTGTTTTGCGCAGCTGAACAGAAACGAATCTGTTTCTTACTAGAGCACGCAAATGGCCAAATAGCTCTGATTGATCCATGATCATCGAAAACTCCGTACATCGCGCTCTGCTTTGAATACTGAAATGAATGCATTACACTTTCGAAACATTGATGCATATGTTGATATTCATTTGGGATCCAACGTTATCAGTCTGAGCAAACGCTCACTGTTTATCAAATCAAATAACCTTAGAAAACAGCATTTGTCTCTTTACTATATCAGGGACATATACCGAACCATAGCCATGAAAAATTATATTACTGACAACAGGCTGGTTGCAGCGTTCAGTTCAAAGAACTCTTTGGTGACCTCCCAATAGCGATCTAACAGTGGCATATTAGAAGCGCCATTTACCATCAATCTCCAGGATGTGCCCTGCCTAATTATTATTCGACATAAAAAGACAGTGTCATGCGCTCTACTTTAAGTCCATACGCAAAGTTTTCCCGCTTAAATGGAGGGGAGAGACTGAAATTAGTGATGCCAAATTACAACAGTAACCTATATTCTTTATAAGCAGAGGGCGGCTGTAAAATCCCAGTTTATAAACGCCAGACATATTCATTGCTGACAGACATCTAGAAACAGCAACAGCAACTACAATGGCCTGATATCTGCGAGCGGGTGGCCTCCAGAGATCAAACAGGGAGAGATAGAGTAAACTTTAATTGGTTAATGGAATTGCCTGGGCAATGTCCTCACTCCAGGATACCAAATACTTGGCTGCTTCTCATATTCGTACTAAATATTGTGACCTTTAAGCTGTATATTATGCAAGTGCGTCCAATGCTCCGATAAGCATTATTTCCCCTATGCAAAAATCAATCCCTTTTGAAAGGAAACTAAAATATAGTAGGAAGAACACACTTGTTTTAATGTTGTTCAAGTGGCTTGTCTCACAGAATAAACGTTTCTACTTCTACGGAAAGCGAAACAGCAGTGCCGTAGGAGGGTCCCGAGAAAGGGCTACTAACGCAATCGGAGAGTACAGCGAAACATCAGCGGCAGCGCCAGAGGCAGTTGATGGAGAGCACAGCAACGGTGCTAGTAAATTGGGAAATAAAGTGTTAAAGGGGAGCTGAAGCCGGGTCTCCCCGTTTTAGGGAAATGTCAACAGTGGCACCCGTAGAGTGCTCTAAAATGGCGCCTGCACGCCCGTCCGCTTAGTATACATCGCCACCTGCGCTCAGGCCTTCTTTCCACATCGCAGTTGATGACGACGAACTAAGCCTATTGCGGGGGTGAAGGGGGGAGGGGCATGCCTCACCAGCGCCACCAGCGGCTTCTTCACAGTTCAAGCGACAGTTGACAGGTATTTCAGTATAGGGTACTCCGCATGCGGGGACTCATCTTTTCCGGCACCCGACAAAGAAGACGCCCGACGGAGGTCATTCCCGCCTTTTCTACCCGTCCCACCTAGGGTTTGGCCTCTGCCGAAGCATGGGCGCCCATTCAAACGCATCCTTGATGGTGAGTCGGACGTCATATTCAATACCGTGTTGTATTTTTAGCTGGCAATGTTGAGCACCAATAAACGACTGTTTGTTATCATTACGTGTTGTTCCATTGTTGCTAAACCACGGCACGCCTTGGTAGGCATGCGCTCTCTAACACACGCGATCACAATGTGAGGTAAGCAGCTTCGACTATCACCCAGGACGATGTTTGGAACACGAATTTAGGCTCAAGCTCCCAATAGATGGAAACCCAAAGGTTCTAAAACAGGTGTAAATAAAAAACATTATGCTAAATATAAGTTACCAGTCGAAAAGATTGTCAATCCGTTCAACAAACAAATACTTTATTACATACGTATATCGTGGCGGTAAATAAATTTGCATCTATGCACTAGTCGGTTTTTTAGTACGGTAATTTCTGTGCATTACAATTCGCTAATCTGTGATATCACTTTACAATCCCCTAAAATAATTCGGAGGTCACGATCGAAATTCCTGTAGATAAAAACGGTGATAAATCATAATCAAGCAAAAATACTATGGTGACAACAAACAGTTGCTGTTGCTCTTTGCAGTGTATCACGTAAGTAAACGTTTTCTTTTTAAAACTAGATGTAGGTATAATAGCAATATTTTGTAAAAATATCGCGGCAGGGAACATTTTTAATTTCTTCTTTTTAATATTTTTTAAGCATTTGAGAATGTCACATCGTGCATCCGTGTCGTAAAATTACGGAAGGAAGCAAGAACAGCTAAGAGTTGATGCATGGGGTGGCGATCCGGTCCTTGCAGTGAAAATGCAAAAGAGCTACGTTAGATTATGTTAGTTTTATGATGCGATGTTTCACTAATGTCCAAGCACTGAGCGGAATTAAAGCTAGACCCTTGTGAATCTCCAGGCATGTTTAGCCTTGCGTCATCGTCAAGCTATCATTGTTTTTCCTGCGTAAATACGCTATTTGCTCAGTTTTGTAAGAAATAAAAATCCTGAATGAAAACCCTAGTTTATTTTCTTGACGCAGATTCCATTGAGTGAGTAGCGGTGACATCGCTAGGCAGCTCTAACATATATATGCGAGTGCATTAGTAGTTACAAAATGTCGTAAGACCAGGACGCAAGTTGTAAAAAAGCGGTTGCTAACTATGAAGTACATTATGCGGCCTGCAAACGCGGTCGGTTTCTAGGTCGTTCAGAACACCAAACCAGTCAATGGTGCTAACTTTGGTGAGTAATATATTACCGACTTTAAAGTTTTATCTATGTGGCCACAACCTGTACACAAGTGGAGTGTTTCGCCTAAGAAACAAGTGTGCTTAGATATGTACAAGCTTCAGTGAATTTCCAGTGGAATATAAATGAAAACAAAAAAGCGCGAAAGGGAAGGAGCGCTCTGGTAATGTCTTAAACTTTCTCCTCTTTCTTTCACCTCTGTCTGTGTTATACGAAAATTGGCGTTTAAGCGTAAATAAAAAAAAGTTAAAAGAAAAGCACGCATGCAAAAAGCTCCGCGAGCATTTCGACCGCAACCACCGACAATATAGCAACCGCACCTAATTTTCTATTCTGTAAATTATTTTTGTGACGTTCTCGACAGGAGCTCAGATTAGAAATCGAGCTGCGACTGTCGACAGCCACTGCGCGGAACTACTCCGACTGCCTTGTAGGCAGTTCGGACAGCAAAGCATCGGGGTCAGCGGAGCTTCCCAAGTGCGCATTCCACGAGGCTGAGCTGTGCTCTGGACAGGGAAGGCACTTGTACTCATTTGACCGGCTAGTTACCGGCGGCAGGATTCGAACAACCTCCAACCTTCCAAAGCTGAGGCCGGTGTCCAACCCATTGTGTCACTGCTTCTTTTCTTTATTGCATGAACTGGTACAAATACATCACTAAAAGATCGTGGTTGCCATGCCCCTTGGCTGACAACCGTGTCTAATGGACTTTCATTAAAATGGTTTTACTTGCTAGTTTAGTTTTCCCCCTCTCCACACCCGATTTTCTAACTCTCCGCACTGGCTGTGAGGTGGCGCGAGCGTCGCGGCCTCATCAGCGCCACCAGCCGCTTCTTCACAGCTCAAGCGACAGTTGACAGGTATTTCAGTATAGGGTACTCCGCATGCGGGGACTCATCTTTTCCGGCACCCGACAAAGAAGACGCCCGACGGAGGTCATTCCCGCATTTTCTACCCGTCCCACCTAGGGTTTGGCCTCTGCCGAAGCATGGGTGCCCATTCAAACGCATCCTTGAAGGTGAGTCAGACGTCGTATTCAATACCGTGTTGTATTTTTAGCTGGCAATGTTAGAGCACCAATAAACGACAGTTTTTTATCATTATGTGTGATTCCATTGGTCCAAAACCAAGGCACGCCGTGGTAGGCATGCACTCTCTAATATACGCGATCACAATATGAGGTCAGCAGCTGCGACTATCCCCCTGGACTATGTTTGGAAGATGTATTTAGTCTCTAGCTCCCACCAGATGGAAAACCAAATATTATAACCAGGTGTAAATAAAACACATTTTGCTAAATGTAAGTTACCAGTCGAAACGATTGTGAATCCGTTCAACAAACAAATACCATATTACATGCGTTTTTTCTAGCGATAAATAATTTTGCATCTTTGCACTACTCCTTTTTTTTAGTGCTGTAATTTTTGTGCATTACAATACCCTAATATGTGATATCGTTTTACAATTCCTTAAAATGATTCGGAGGTCACGATCGTAATTTATGTAGTTAAAAAAGGTGATAAGTCATAACCAAGCTGAAATTTTACGGCAAAACAATCTGTTGCTGTTGCTTTTCGCAGTGTATCAGGTAAGTAAACGTTTTCTTTTTAAAGCTAGATGTAGGTATAACAGCAATATTCCGTAAAACTATCGCGTCTGGGAGCATTTTTTATTTCTTCATTTTAATATATTTTAAGCATTTTAGAATGTCACATCGTGCATGCGTATCTTAAAATTACGGAAGGAAACAAGAAAAACTAAGAGTTGATGCATGGGGTAGCAATCCGGTTCTTGCCATGAAAAATCAAAAGAGGTTCGTTAGATCTGTGTTCGTTTTATGAGGCAATGTTTCGCTAATGTCCAAGCACTGAGCGGAATAAAAGCAAGACTATTGTGGATCTCCAGGCATGTTTAGCCTTGCGTCACCGTCAAGCTATCATTGTTTTTCCTGCGTAAATACGCTATTTGCTCAGTTTTGTAAGAAATAAAAATCCTGAATGAAAACCCTAGTTTATTTTCTTGACGCAGATTCCATTGGGTGAGTAGCGGTGACATCGCTAGGCAGCTCTAACATATATATGCGAGTGCATTAGTAGTTACAAAATGTCGTAAGACCAGAACGCAACTTGTAAAAGAGCGGTTGCTAGCTATGAAGTATATTATGCTGCGTGCAAATGCGGTCGATTACTAGGTAGTTCAGAACATTGTTACTTAGCTGTATTCGCTATTCGTGATGAGGATGAAGACGTGCCACTGACTCGCAGAAGACGACGACGCTGAGTGTTGTGAAATCGCTGCCCTCATCAACGTTAGTTGTGCAGACAGCTTTGGGACTGTAAATCTTCCACGTAACATCTCTTGGTAGAGGTGGATCTGTTCGATCCCCGGTCACAAGCTGGATCTCCGCAGCGGCAGCCACATCGGAACCACCACGATGACTACCGACGCCTCTACCTCTACAGCAGCCGCACCTGCTGTTGTAATGGCCCACCCCCGTGACCCCGGAACCTTCTGCGGGACCGACGACGTCGACGTAGATGACTGGCTAGCCCTATACGAGGGCGTGAGCAAGCACAACAGGTGGGATGCCACGCTCATGCTCGCGAATGTAATATTTTACTTAGCTGGCACCGCGCGGGTGTAATTTGAAACCCACGAAGACGAGCTAACATCTTGGGATATTTGCAAACAGAAGCTGCACGACCTATTTGGAAAGCCAGTTCGCCGGCACATTGCCGCCAAAAAAGCGCTCGCCTCTCGCGCCCAAACGTCTGCGGAGTCTTATCTCACTTACATCCAAGACGTCCTGTCTCTATGCCGCAAAGTCGACCAAGGCATGCCTGAGGAGGATAAAGTCGGCCATATAGTAAAAGGTATTGCCGACGACGCCTTCAACCTCCTGTTGTGCAGGGATTGCTCCACCGTGGACTCTGTGCTACAGGTGTGCCGACGTTTCGAGCAGGCGAAAGAGAGGCGCATATCTCACCGTTTCGACCGGCCGCCGAACACGGCTGCTAGCTCCTCCTGTATCGATATCCCGACTCCTCGACCGCCTGCTAACGACAACACTTTGACACGCATTGTCCGCCAAGAGCTTGAGGTAATGACTCCCGCGGCCTCGCTGTCGCATACATCAGACAACACCCTGGCTACCGTATCACTTATTAAGGCTGTTGTTCGCCAAGAGGTTGCGAATATGGGCCTCCCTTCTACCAGCACGACCGACACCACGGATTCAGGACCTGCCCCTCCAGTAATTGCTGCCCCCTCAATCAACGCCGGTTTCTTGCCGTGATATCGTTACCGCAACCCAAATGAATGGCGTACCCACGACAATCGCCCCATCTGTTTTACTTGTTCTCGCGTTGGCCACATTTCCCGCCACTGGCGTAGTCGCTGGTACATGCCATCTCGTCAATACACCTACGTCGACCGCCGCGGAGACTATGCCCCTCGTTATTCCCCACCTCGCCCCAACCAGACCCTTGCCGACCCCGGTTCCACTGTCCGTGCTGCCAACCGTTCACCATCCTCGCATGCACGACGTTCGCGTTCTCCTCTTCCTCGCTGCAGTTCGCCACCGTCATATTCTGGCCACGTACCGGAAAACTAGCCAATGCAGCTCCCGGAGGCGCTGCATTTATGACCCGTACCCGAACAACCTCTGTTGACCCCTGCCCTACAGAATAACCGTATCGACATCCTTGTGGATGGAGTTCCCGTTTCTGCTCTAATTGATACAGGCGCCCAACTGTCCGTTCTCAGCTCCTCATCTCGCCGTCGCCTCAAGAAATTCCTTACGCCAGCCGTCTCCTCCACAGTTCGCGTCGCCAATGGCAGCCCTGCTTCCGTGGTTGGCATGTGTACGGCGCGAGTTACAATTGCTGACCGTCATGCCCCAGTGTTGTTCACCGTCCTACATGAATGCCCCCACGACGTTATCCTTGTCATTGACTTCTTAACAGCCCACTCTGCCCTTATTGACTGCTCTAGCGGCCTACTTCGCTTGGACCTTCCGCTCTGCTCTGAAGACCCCTCCTGCTCACCCCGCCTTCGATCAGCACAATTTAGCCGGCTTCCTCCTGAAACTGCCGTTTACATCCCTATGTCGCCATTTCCACCCGTCCCAGATGGCGATTATCTCGCTTGTCCCATTACTGATGTCATGCTGCAGCGGCACGTCCCCCTTCCTCATCTAATTGTGCACATCTCCCAGAACCGCACCACTCTCCCTGTCCTTAACTTCAGCGTTTCAGCTCAAGTTCCGCCCGAGGGAATTTCATTAGCTGCGCTGTCCTCGATTACCGATTGTGCCAATTCAGCTCTGTCTACAGATCATACAACTGCCGTCCCTGCCAACAACACCTCGTCCTCCACACCGCGCCCTGATCCGCTTAACAGCATGACTGCAGCTGATCTGCAACCTGAATTCGCCGCTGTGTTACACAAGCTTTTGTTTACCTACAGTGACTTTTTCGACTTCGGTACCCGCCCATTGGGTCAAACGACTGTTGTCACCCACCGCATTTGCACCGGTGACGCCAGTCCTATTCACAGGCGGCCCTATCGCGTTTCGCTTGCCGAGCGACGCGTAATTCAAACGGAGGTCAAAAAGATGTTAGCGAATGACATAATCGAGCCTTCAAGTAGCCCCTGGGCATCCCCTGTCGTGTTGGTCAAGAAGAAGGATAACAGTTGGAGATTCTGCGTTTACTACCGTCATTTGAATAAGATAACCAAAAATGATGTATATCCTCTTCCGCGCATCGACGACGCGCTTGATAGTTTGCACGGAACCAGCTACTTTTCATCCATCGACCTTCATTCTGGCTACTGGCAGATTTCTGTCGACGAGAGAAACCGTGAAAAAACAGCGTTCATCACCCCTGACGGCCTTTATCAATTCAAAGTCATGCCTTTTGGCCTATGTAACGCCCCTGCAACTTTCGAACGGATGATGGACTCATTGCTGCGCAGCTACCATTCTCGAGCTATTACGCCGCGCCGGCCTTCAACTCAACACAAAGAAATGCAGTTTCGGCCATCGGGAAATCAAAGTGCTTGGTCACTTGGTTAATGCTTCCGGTGTTCAGCCTGACCCTGACAAGATACGTGCCGTCAGAGATTTTCCCACTCCGCGTTCATCCAGCGATGTCAGAAGCTTTATTGGCCTATGTTCTTATTTCCGAAGATTCGTCCCGAACATCGCAGTCTTTGCTCGTCCGCTCACACAACTCCTCAAGAAAGACGTTTCATTCTATTGGGGGCCTGAACAAGTTGCAGCTTTCTCAGAGCTTATTGCTGCTCTAACTACTCCACCAGTCTTGGCCCACTTCAACCCTTCCGACAATACTGAACTCCGTACCGACGCAAGTGGCCATGGAATAGGAGCTATAGTCGCTCGGCGACAACACGGCCGTACAAGGGTGATTGCGTATGCCAGCCGCCTCCTCTCAACACCCGAACGAAATTATTCTATTACAGAGCGAGAGTGCCTGGCGCTTGTCTGGGCTATTACGAAATTCCGCCCTTATTTGTTTGGCCGCCATTTTACTGCGATAACAGACCATCATGCCTTGTGCCGGCTTTCCTCTCTCAAAGATCCTACTCGCCGTTTGGGGCGCTGGGCGCTACGATTACAAGAAACACCTTTTCCGTCGTCTACAAGTCCGGCCGGTTTCACCAAGATGCAGACTGCTTGTCACGTCAGCCCGTCGACTCCCCTAGTCCTACAGACTCTGACGATGATGCATATGTCTTGTCTGTCTCTGCCTTTTGCAACATTGCCAAGGAACAGCACTTAGATCCTTCTCTGCATTCCATTATCCTCCGTCTTACCTCCGACCGCCCTGACCCATCTCTCGCCTTATTTGTGCTCCACGAGAACACCCTATACCGTTGTAATATGCGACCAGATGGCACAGACCTTTTGCTCGTCGTTCCCCAACACCTGCGTTCCATCATCCTTAAACAGTTCCATGATGCTCCAACGGCTGGCCAATTGGGTGTCTCTCGCACATACGACAGCTTGCGCCGACGTTTCTACTGGCCGGGGCTCTACCGCTCTGTCCAGCAGTACACTGCCGCATGTGAACTGTGTCAGCGTCGGAAGAAGCCCAAAATTTCGCCTTCAGGTCATATGCAGCCGATACCCATACCAACTGACCGTTTTCCCGTATAGGCGTTGAACTCCTTGGCCCCTTTCCAGTTTCCACCTCGGGGAACAAATGGATCGCCGTAGCCACCGATTACGCTACTCGGTACGCTATTACCCGAGCCATCCCGACCAGCTGCGCCACAGACGTCGCTGACTTCCTTCTAGAAAACGTAATTCTTCATCATCGTGCTCCTCGTGAACTACTAACTGACCGTGGCCGCTGTTTCTTGTCGCGAGTGGTTAAAGAAATTCTCCGTTCGTGCTCCGTCCGCCACAAATTCACCACCGCATATCACCCCAGACCAACGGCTTCACGGAACATCTAAACCGTACCCACACAGACATGCTGGCCATGTATGTGTCTGACGACCATCGAGATTGGGACGTTCATCTCCCCTTTGTCACATTCGCCTACAATTCATCTGTCCATTCTGCCGCTGGATACTCCCCATTTTATTTATTATTTGGCCGACACCCGTTACTACCCTTCGACACCTCTCTACCCGCGGAAGACGCCATCAGTACTTAAACCAGTGATGCCGTCACCCGCGCCCATGATGCCCGCCGGATAGCTGATGCCAGGCTTTCTGCATTCCAAGACTCTTAAAAGATCCGGTACGACAGCCGCCACCATGAGGTCCACTACACTCCTCGATCGCTCGTGTTGCTGTGGCTCCCATGCCGTCGAGTGGGCTTGTGTGAAAAACTTTTGCCTCGTTACACTGGCCCTTACCGTGTTTTGCGCCCCGTGACCGACATCACCTACGAAGTTGAATCTCTGGTTCCGAAGTCCCCGTCCACACCTCCAACCTCCGAAATAGTGCATGCGTCCCATCCAAAGCCCTATTATCAACGTTCTATTTCGCTCACATAGACCGCACCGGAACTGTGCTTTTCCCGCGGGGTGGGGGGGGGAGGGTAGTGTTACTTAGGTGTATTCGCTGTTCGTGATGAGGATGAAGACGTACAACAGACTCGGAGAAGACGACGACACTGAGTGTTGTAAAATCGGTGCCCTCATCAACGTTAGTGTGCAGACAGCTTTGGGAGTGTAAATCTTCCACGTAACAATATTATCGACTTCAGAGTTTTATCTATGTGGCCACAACCTGTACACAAGTGGAGTGCTTCTCCTAAGAAACATGTGGTAAGGTATGTACAAGCATCAGTGCATTCCCAGTGGAATACAGATGAAAATAAAAACGCACGAAAGACAGGGAGCCCTCTGGTAACGTCTTAAACTTTCACATTTTTCTTTCACCTCTGTCTGTGTTATACGGAAATTGACGTTTAAGCTTAAAAAAAAGACGTTGAAGGAAAACCGCGCATGCAAAAAGCTCCGCGGGCATTTCGACCCAAACCCCCGACACTATTGCGGCCGCACCCAATTTTTTTTTTGTAAATTAATTTTGTGACGCTCCCGACAGGAGCTCAGATTAGAAATCGAGCTGCGACAATCGACAGCCACTGTGCGAAACTACTCCAACTGGCTTGTAGGCAGTTCGGATAGCAACGCACCGCGTTTAGCAGAGCTTTCCAAGTGCGCATTCCACGAAGCTGACCCGTGCTCTGGACAGGGAAGGCACTTGTACTAATTCGACCGGCGAATTACCGGCGGCGGGATTCGAACAACCTCCAACCTTCCGAAGCTGAGGCGGGTGTCCAACCCATTGTGCCACAGCTGCGGTTGATGATTAACGTGCTGGTTTGGTTTTCCCCCTCTCCACACCCGATTTTCCAAGTCTCCAAACTAGCTGTGAGGTGGCGACCACGTCGAGGCCTCACCAGCGCCACCAGCGGCTTCTTCACAGCGCAAGCGACAGTTGACAGTTATTTCAGTATATGGTACTCCTCATGCGCGGATTCATCTCTTCCGGCACGCCACAAAGACGACGCCCGACGGGGGTTATTCCCGCCTTTTCTTCCCGTCTCACGTAGGGTTTAGCCTCTGCCGAAGCATGGGCGCCCATTCGAACGCATCCTTGAAGGTGATTATTATTATAAACAGCGCGAACACGAAGACAAGGGACAAGAAGCAAGAAAGCCACAGTACATGCGCTTTCTTGTTTCTTGTCAATTGTCTTCGTGTTCGCGCTGTTTATATTAATAATGAATAAGTACCAACTCGCCCAACAAAGTATCTTGGTAAACCTTGAAGGTGAGTCGGACGTCGTATTCAATACCGTGTTGTATTTTTATCTGGCAATGTTAGAGCTCAATAAACGACAGTTTGTTATTATTACGAGTTGTTCCATTGTTCCAAAACCACGGCACGCCGTGGTAGGCATGCGCTCTCTAATATACGCGATCAGAATGTGAGGTCAGCAACTTCGACTATTACCCAGGACTATGCCTGGAAGACGTATTTAGGCTCAAGCTCCCACCAAGTGGAAAACCATAGATTCTAAACAGGTATAAATAAAAAACGTTCTGCTAAATGTCAGTTACCAGTCGAAAAGATTGTCAATCCGTTCAACAAACAAATACAATATTACATACGTTTTTCGTAGAGATAAATAATTTTGCATCTTTACATTACTCCGTTTTTTTTTTAGTGCTATAATTTCTGTGCATTACAAAACGTTAATCTGTGAAATCATTTTACGATCCCTTAAAATAATTCGGAGGTCACGATCATGATTTCTGTAATAAAAAAAGGTGATTAGTCATAACCAAGCTGAAATGCTACTCCGCAACAAACAGTTGCTGTTGCTTTTTTTGGTGTATCAGGTAAGTTAACATTTTCTTTTTTAAAGCTTGATGTAGGTATAATTGCAAAATTCCGTAAAACTATCGGGGTTGGGAGCATTTTTTTCTTTATTTTAATATTTTTTAAGCATTTGAGAATGTCACATCGTGCATGCGTATCCTAAAATTACGGCAGTAAACTAGGAAAGCTAAGAGTTGATGCATGGGGTGGCAATCCGGTCCTTGCAGTGAAAAATCAAAAGAGGTTCGGTAGATCTATGTTCGTTTGACGAGGCGATGTTTCGCTAATGTCCAAGCACTGAGCGGAATAAAAGCTAGACTCTTGTAGATCTCCAGGTATGTTTAGCCTTGCTTCACCGTCAAGCTAGCATTGTCTTTCGTACGTAAATACGCGTTTTGCTCAGTTTTGTAAGAAATTAAAATCCTGAATGAAAACCCTAGTTTATTTTCTTGACGCAGATTTCATTGAGTGAGTAGCGGTGACATCGCTAGGCAGCTCTAACATATATATGCGAGTGCATTAGTAGTTACAAAATGTCGTAAGACCAGGACGCAAGCTGTAAAAAAGCGGTTGCTAACTATGAAGTATATTATGCGGCCTGCAAATGCGGTCAGTTTCTAGGTATTTCTGAACACCAAACCAGTGAGTGGTGCTAATTTT